>VWZS01002165.1:362290-461330 GCA_013397075.1 Rhabdornis inornatus | reverse complement strand
ATCTCTATCTCTATCTCTATCTCTATCTCTATCTCTATCTCTATCTCTATCTCTATCTCTATCTCTATATCCCTCTGTCTATACCTGTATCTATAGATACAGGCATCCACTCCCTTAGTCTGAAAGACGACTGGCCTGCTGCTCCCGATGACTCGTGGGGCTGGTTTCCCACCTGCTTGCTGGAGATGATGTCTCCCCTGGGACCGACCAGGGAGGTGCCTGGACAAGCTGCTCATTCTTTGGGCGGCCTTCGTTTGGGCTCCCTGTGTATCCTTGTACTTTTCTGGGCTTCTGCAGGTGGGCTGATGGCCCATATGTGGTCTGTCTGGGAGCAGCTTGGCAGGGGATTATTTGGGCTTTCCCTCCTACCATTCATTGTCTGCTCTTCTGTGAGTATGCAGATAAGCTTTATCACATCATCCTACAGTACTGGACTACCTTCAGATGAAAAGCTCATCGTAAATCTAATTTTTTGATGTTTTTCTACCTTTTGTTCTTGTAACTATAAACATTTCTTACATGTTGTGCCAGTTTTGGCTGGGGTAGAGTTAATTTTGTTCACAGTGGCTAGTATGGGGCCGTGTTTTGAACTTGGGCTGAGCGCAGGGTTGATAATATAAAGATGTTTTTGTTATTGCTGAGCAGGGCAGGACAGGTGATCCAAACTGACCAAAGGGATATTCCAGATGATATAAAATAATGCTAAGTGTATAAGGTGGGGAGAAGAAGGAGGAAGCGGGGAAACATTCGGAGTGATGGTGTTTTCATTTCCCAAATAACCCTCATGCATGATGAGACCCTGCTCACCTGGAGACAGCTGATCAGCTGCCTGCCTATGGGAAGCAGTGAATGAATTCCTTGTTTTGATTTGCTTGGATGTGTGGCTTTTGCTTTCCCTATAAAAGAATCTTTATCTCGACTCATGAGTTTTCTGTTCTTACCCTTTGATTCTCTCCCTGATCCAGCTGGTGGGGGGAGTGAGCAAGCAGCTGCCTGGGGCTTGGCTCTTGGCTGGTGAAAAACATGACAAATGTCCATAACATGCTGTAGCTAGTGCTATATGATTGATTTCAGTCCTTTCTTTAATTGTAACATGTCTTTTTTGACTTTTACCCTAGAAGTTACTCAGTGTTTTTAATTTTTTTTTTCTGTATCGAAAATTTTAGACTTCCTTCTGTCAAGTTCTCCAATTTCCTTCTAACCATGTTTTATCATGACTTGCTGGGGAGGAGAGGGAAGCTTCCTTTCAGCAATGTAGATTTCTCTAAAGCTGGTCATTGCTGCTTCAGTAAACAATGAGACCAGAGCATAAAACAAGGGGAGTAGCTGCTGACCCCCTGTGTGCTGCCAGCTGGAGCAGTCAAAACAGCTTAGTGGATGCAGGAGATAGAAGAGAGCAACAACAGTGAAACTGGAGCAGGATCTCTGGGGAGGAGTCATGCATTAACTGGCATTCCTTCACAGCTTTAGGAAGGATTATGTCTGGAATGTGATTGAGATCAGGTATTGCTAGTAGATTTGGAGTTATGACAGAGTAATGAGAAATAAGTTCAAGTTCATTAGATACTGACAATGCCCACTGAATTTCAAAAATAATCTTTGATAGTTGGAACTTCCAATAATTCAAGATAGCAAATAAATTCCATGTATTTTTTTCAAGGCATTAACTAATCAATTCTCATATTTGATCTGGAAGAGGAAACTTAACATTCAAAGTTAGGTCGTCTCAGTTTCACACAAGATGTGTAAGTTGTTACATCATGACTAAGGCAGAGACTAATTTATGCAAATTTATGCCTAATCCATTTCCTTTCTTAAGGTAAAACAGCATTTCATACAATGAATTCCAAATTTTTGCTGGAAATTTTTTTCATAGGGAACTTAATTTTTCCATTCATTGATATGAATGGCAGAAACATGGAAAGATACAGAGTATGTATACTCAATCAGAGAAATCAGAGTGATGAGGTGTATATGTATATATACATATATATATATATATGGCAAATATCAAGAAATGACTGGCTGTCTCAGATTTCTCGTTCCTTAAATTTCTTTCCATTGAAAGCATATTTAAATTTTGATAAATAAACACAGTATTACTACTTGCATCTGTAGGAAATGCCATTCAGAATACTTCCAGCTCCCACCTTTATGTCTAGTACAGTTGGATGATCTTTCATTTTGTGTTTAAAGCTTCTTTAAGAGCAAAATCATGTTCTCTAGGCCTACAGTTCTTTTATAGAGAATTTACTTATCTTCCTAGTAATGAAATCCTTTCCAGAAGTATTTCTAGAACAGAGTGATTATTTCATGCTGTTATAAAAGGTAAATGCAAAGAAGTAGAGATACTCCATAGGGACTATTTATTTAGACAAAGTTTAGCTGTATCTATTCTACTAGCTGTAGAATGTGTACATTATAGCTCAGCTTGAGCATTTCTGTAGAAGAGCTAGTGCAGACATCCACTTCATATGCATGTCAAAGGATTTTATTTTAGGGAAACTCTAATGTGGTGTCAAGTTAGACTACCCTTAATAGTTAGAGTGCATTATGTGTATGTCCTAATTTAGTCACCTTAAACTAATACAGCATATCTAATAGCAAAGCACAGCAGGCAGGGGCAATTGGAAAACTGGATTCAAAACTAAGCTCCTGATCTGAGTTAAAATGTTAATATGAATAAATCATGTAGCATGTGAACCCCACCTTTAAGAAAAAAAATCACGCTGTCAGGATTAGAATATATAAACTGGATAATGATCTACAGAGAGAGAACAAGGACACAATGGCCTCTACTCTCAGCATTTAGCTGGTTACAAAAATTTACCAAAGTCAATATTTCATAGAAGTTTGTTTTTCTTTATATTTAGATCTGTCTTCCATGATACTCACACAGGTCTTTCTGGTAAATGCATAAGATTTAAGGTGGAGACCCCTCCATCTTATCCCAAACCCAAAATTACTAGGAAAGATTTAATGATTTGGCAAAAACAATCTTGCCATGGATTTCAATTGTTTTTTGTTTGGTTGGTTGGGTTTTTTTTGTAACAACACTTAAATTAGTGTCTAAAGAAAACAGAATAAAAGAAAAGCAGGTCTAAAGATAGCTTTAGAAGAAATGTGATTGCTCTGCAGTTACTGTAGAGATATTTTTATATGGATGATTTAAAATACGCTGTTAAAGGTTAAATTCCGTATAACTCATATAATATGCCAAAGGCTCCAGATTCTTAACTAGGACAGCTCTGTCTTTTGTGAGTATCGGCAAATCTTGGGGCAATAGATGTTCCTTTACAAGTCACCTTATTTAAATCATGAAGTAGCTAAAAAAGTACCTCCCAAGGGCCTATTTTTCAAAACTAATTTTGGAAAATGTTCTGTTTTGAGGCACAGTTGCCTCTAGCTAAATGCTTGTTGACTGGAATACCTCAGCTATAACTGCACAGTTAAGATACAGCTTTTCAGCTGGCTGGATTATGTCTTGTAATTGCTCTACTTGCATTATTTGAATTCATGTATGCATAATGTGAAACCTAATGTGAAATCTAGTTCCTTTGTGATGTCTCTGATTTCTAACATAGCCTTCAAAAACCCAGGAGCAATTTTGTTCATCACATGCTGTCCTGCTGCAAAATGAACTGAGGCGTCACTAAGTGTTGGGCTTGGTGTTTGTAAAAAGCAGTGTCTGCCCTTTTATCACCACTGTCAGGCTGCCTTGTTGTGACCTTCTATACCTCCTTGTTAGAATCATAACTTCCCCTTTTTTCATATATGTGATAGGATGAGTGATATTTCCTCTAGGAAAGAGTATGCTATCTAAAACAGTGGCTTCTAGATGCAAAAAAACCTATTGGGATAAGAGTTATTCTTGTAATTAGAAGCATTTAAGGGTTATCTTAATTTCAAAATATGAGATGAATTTTTTTTTCTTTTAAGACTTATGCTCTATTTGAGTTCAGTCTGCACATCTGTTCTCCTTGCTTCTCTTGAATTAGACTCCCACAGACACAACTTTCCATATGGTGGACGCTTGAATATTTGAAGTAACACCGTTTGACACTCTGATCTTTAGAAATAACACTCATGAAATAACCTTACTTCATAAGCAAGTCTTACTTCAGCATAGTTTCTCATGAAGTAGAATTAGGCACATTTGTAAATCTTTAAGGCTCTTTCCTAGATAATATGGCCAATAAACCAATAACATGCAAATATATATTTTTATGTAAATAAATATATAATTTTATTAATGTCAACTGCAGAAAAGGGAGTTTTGCTTTCAGGAATACTTATTATTTAGAAATCTGGCAGATAGAAGTGTGCACATGTTTCTGTACAGACTCAGAACCTAGCTCAACCTAGAGCAAGTGCAGCATTTACAAATAGATAAATTATAGGTTTTTGTTTAACATCTCTACTACATCATTTGATTGGACAATGATGTTTTTTCATCTTGCTTTCTAAGAAAGCCTTCTTTCTCATCCTCTTTCCCACACCATGGTCTTTTTCCCAGCTTCTGGAGTCCTCAGGCTCTAGCCCCCATAAACTTGCTGGCACTTTGGGGTGCTTCCCTGATACTTCATATCTTCTATTCCATTTCTCATTTCCATAATTCACATAGGAGTCTTAAAGAAAACACTTCATGTTTAAGTTTGTACCTGATTTATTTTGGATCTTCATTCAGTCTGAAATACTGGATGCATTATTTTTCTTTTGTTTCCTTTTTTATAGATTGAGGGCAGATGCTTTTTCACATACCCTACACGGTGTAGTTTGACATCTCTGTCAGATGGTTTTGTGTAAGTAGGTACTATGAGCTTGGTGGAGCTCTGGGCTTATGAGTTCAGATCTAATTAGGACCCTGTCTGCAGACTAGCTTAAATAAAGTATAGAGGAAGCGAACATAAAGCATAAACATGTTTTTAACATAAACAAACACATGAACGTGTTTGATGTCAAGGAAGGACATTGGTAGGACAGACAGTAAGGTCTAAGATGTGACAAAGAAGAAATCTCATTAGATGCTGGACTTCAGCAGCTATAATGGTTTTGAAGAACCAATAGTAAAGATTGCCTGGGGAAATGTTCCTGTCTGCATCTCTGGAAGTCTTTACAAAAATATTAGAAAAGCACATCAGGAATGACACATCTATGAACAATTGCTCTAGGCAGGAGAATGGACTTGAAATTTTCTTTAAGATCCCATCTAACCGTGAGAACAAATAGACTTTTAACTACTTCCTGCCCTGATCAAGGAAATTGTAATAGGGCACAAATGGGAATATTCCATTTGGAAGGATTTTCAACATCACAGTGCATTAGACTTTATGCTGATGAACATGTAAGACTGAAGCATGTGGGAAAAAGGCAGCAAAAGGCACAAATGGACTTTTCATGGCATCTGCCCTGGTATTCTAGTCGGGCAAACTTTGTCTACATTTACAAATATGAATATTAACCCTTTTGTGAAACCTCATATTTCCACACACTTATGACAGTAGATCTATTAGCCTCAAACCAAGTCTCATCATCGTAGCAAAGAATACCAGCAGCATCTTGAGCTGCATTAGGAAACACATTTCTAGCAGTTTCAGGGAGATGATTCACCTCTGCTCAATACTTGTGAGGCCACACACAGGATGCAGGGTCCAGTTCCGGGCTCCTCAGAACAGGAGGCATGGACCTACTGGAGCAAGTCCACCAAAGGATCGCAAAGATTATTACAGGACTGAAGCATCTGCTGCATGAAGAAAGGCTGAGAGAGCTAGCACTGTTCAGCCTGGGTAAAAGCAGACTCAAGGAATGTACAAATGAAAGTTGGGAATGAGGAAGAGAGAGACAGATTTTCTCAGTGATACCCAGTGACAGTGTAAGAGGCACAGATTTCTAAAAACCCCATCAAAATATAAACACAGGAAATTCCATCTGAACATAATTCCCCCACTCTTCTTACTTTGAAAGCAAACACAGCAACAAGTTTCCCAGAGAGGCTATGGAACCTCCATTCATGGAGATATTTAAAAACCCCAAAAGGTTTCTCCAAAACCTAGGCTAACCCAACAGTCTTGGGCGACCTACTCTAGGTGACCTGCTTTAATCACCTTCAGGTGATTTCCAGATATCCCCTCCATCCTAAAATGCCCCGCAATTCAGCTAGTAGTTATTATTGGTAACTGTCTCCTGGACTGAGCTGGTGGTGCACATTTGCTGGCAAATATCTGAGAGGAGAACTGGGTCAGTGGCTTTATGTCTAGAGCAATGCTGTCAAGCACTCAGTCCTTCAGGGCTGCAGTGCTTTTGGCCTCCTCTGCTCAGTGCTGCTTGGTAGAGCCCCAAAGCAGCAGTTTAGGCCACTCCAGGATATCCAAGGAAGAACATCTGCTTAGATGAAGCTGCAGCCATCCTTGCACTCTTGGTGTAGAGAAAGCATTGCAAGTGCTGCAACACTGACAGATGTTTCCTTTACACTACACACTGACACGCTATAAATAGCACCATAAAGCAGCAAGATAGATGTTAAAGCAAAGAGGGAAGAGTTGTAGGGATTAGGCCTAGAAATAACTAAAATTTGTAATTTCAGTACTTTCCATGAAAGATTACCTTTACAGCAAGAAAAAGAATTAATCTCCAGACACATGCAGATTAACATCTGAGAAATGCTTTGTGAGATCTCTGCTCAAAATTCTAAATGTTAATTTGAAACACAGTGTTCTGCAGGTACTGTTATAAAAGGAAGTGGTTTAATGAGGAACAACAAGGCTGAATTGATGAACTGTTTTTTTCTCACATGAACACAGAGAACTTTCAAGAGTAGTCATGCTGCAGGTGGCTTGTTTTGACTTAAAGCTAATTCTAGATAATAAGACCTCAAAGAGAGTGACTTTTTCTTCAAATAGAACTCCCTTGGGGTGTCACTTATGATTAGAGGAGGTAAAAATTATGGTGATAAAAATGAAAGCAATGTAAGAATCCTTGATTTCAACTGCATAGTATTTGGACTACTGTGTTTTCCCTTGCAGCTGACTGTCAAATCAACTTTACTCCAATGTTCAGTGCAGTGGCTTCATGCAATGCAGAACTCCAGGCATTGTGAAAGAAAAGAGTGTATTTTCACCCACAAGTCTTTGGCAGATTTAAGAGGAAAAAGGTTTCCTAATGTCCTGAAGATAGGCACTATTTCTATACTTATGTGCATAGAAGTACAAGTTCACATTATGTCTACCAAGCTGGAAGCATCTTGGTAAACCTGAATTAAAGCCACTTTATTTTGCTAAATGGGAAAGGAAATTACATAAAGTCAGACATGCTTCTCTGAAGTTTAAGATTCCCCAAACTGTTCATGTCTGCTGACAAATAAACATATATTATGTTGTGTAGAGGCAGAAGCCTTTGAACTGACTTGAACTATGTGGTGGACCTGCTTAAGATTTTCCCATTATAAGACCTCCAAAGAAAAAGCTTTTTTTAAATTCCAAGTTTTATTAGAATATGAAGTGAAGGGAAAATTTAAATTTGGAAGGGGTGAGTGGGGTGAAGAAGCCAGCAAAACTAAAGACAATAGAAATAAATAAAATCTATAACCATCTCTCTTGTACACTGAAGCAAGAGAGCTTCTTTCTCTCAGGTTGGTGTTCTGCCCACTCAGCAGCTGGTTTGGAGAAATATCTGCTGTGCTCTCCACTTCTCAGGAAGTTTCCTCAGTGCTGAGGTCATCACTCCCTGCTGCCACATTTTGGGGATTACAGATTTTCCTCTCTTGGACATACTAAACACGAGAGTTCACCTGACGTGTTCCCTCCTGTGCTCAGAGGATCATGGCCAGCATACACACTGTCACTGCACACTCAGCTTCCCCAAGAAAGCTAACAGAGATCCAGCCTCTTTCTTAATCTATGGCTTTGCCACCACACCACAAACTGTGAATTCCCAATGTTATGCCCACAATCTCACCGATCCCATGTTAGATGCAAGGATTTGAAGGAAGATAAACACAAGAAATGTGATTATTCCTTCCTCTTCCAACTTTGAAATTTGCTCCTTGAGGTAGCTGGAAAAACTACCAAATAAAAGGAGTATTTAATTCCAAATGGATAGCCACATCTAGTATTTAAAATTGGTATGTTACAGTGGGGAAAAGGCTCCTCAATAGATCACATTTGTATTACCAATCATTTAGGATGTGAACATGAGTATAATGCTATTTGTATAACTGACCTACTTCTGTTTGAAAACTTAATTTAGACAACAGAACTTCTCCAAGGTCAAAAGTGTCATCTCCTGCAGCTTGCTAGCATTCTTCTTTCAGGAAAAACAGCTCAGGCCTCAACTTCTGTAGCATATGAAATCTTTTACTTTAGAAGCAGTGGTATTAAATCATCTAAGAACAAAACAGGCAAGAAACAAAAGAAGCAAAAAGTACAATTCTTATGAATGTATTTATTAGTTACTCTCTTACAAAAAAAAAAATAAATCCCACTGTCAATCATTTGTTCAACAAGAAAAGCACTGGAAAATACTAACTACTTAATCCTTGCTTATAAGCTTTTAACAAATATTTCAATGTAAATTGATGTTGCTATAGAAGCAGCATAGTCAGAATTACAGAAACACAAAATGGGTCAGATTGGAAAGGACCACAGTGGGACCATCTGGCCCAGCCTCCCTGTTCAAGCAGGATCATCCTAGAGCACATGGCACAGGATTATGTCCGGATGGTTATTGAATATCTCCAGTAAGTGAGACTCCAGAACCTTTCTGGACAATCTGTTCCAATGTTTGGTCACCTGCACAGTAAAGAAGTTCTTCCTCATGTTTAGGGAAAACTTCCAGTACATCAGTTTCTGCCCATTTCCTCTTACCCTGGTGTTTGGCACCACCAAGAAGAGCCTGGATCTGTCCTCTTGACATCCTTCCCTGAGATTTACAGACACTGATGAAGTGCCCTCCTGGCTGCCTATTCCTGAGACTGAACAAGCCCAGGTCTCTCAGCCTTTCCTCAAAAGACAGATACTCCAGCCCCTTGATCCCCTTTGTTTTCCAATGGAATTGCTTCAGAAGGTCCATGTCTCTCTTGTACTGAGGAGCCCAGAACTGGACACAGCACTCCAGATGTGCCTCACCAGGGCTGAACAGAGGAGCAGGATCACCTCTCCTGACCTGCTGGCAATGCTCTTCCTAATGCACTTCAGGACACAACTGACTTTCTTGGCCACAAGGACACTGCTGGCTCATGGACAGCTTGTTGTCCACTGGGGCCCCAAAGATCTTCACTTTAAGGCTGCTTACAGCACTCAGAGTCAACCTGTGCTGGTACCTGGGGTTATTGTTCCCCAGGTGCAGGACCCTGCGCTTGCCTTTGTTAAATTTTGGAAGGTTCCTCTCCACCCATCTTGCCAGCCTGTCAAGGTCCCTCTGAAGGGCTGCAGACACTTCTGGAGCATTGGCCACTCCTCCAGCTTTGTGTCATCAGCAAACTTGCTGGGGAGACATCTGCCCCTTCAGCCAAGCCATTGATGGAGGAATTAAACAATACTGGGCCCAGTATTGACCCTTAGGTGACACCTCTAGCAACAAGCCTCCAACTAGATGCTGTGGCACTGATCATGACCCCCTGGGATCTATCACTGAGCCTGTTTTCAATCCCTTCTACTGTCCATTGACACAACCCACACTTCTGCAGCTTGCCCAACAGGATTTCTTGAGACATAGTGTTGAAAGCCTTCCTGAAGTCAAGGTAGACAATATCCATTGCTCTCTCTAGTCAGAGTGATCTTAGAAATCCCAGTGCGTCCTTGCAAAGACATGGAACGCTGAACATCTCTGTTCAGTTTCAGAGCTTTTCACACAGAGTTTCTATCAGGCATCTAAATCCAAATACTTGCTTTAGGAACTGAAGTGTCAGGAATGCTAAATTTCTTTTTTCTATAAATCAAGAATTTAATGGTTCTTTGCAAAAGGCAGGCATTTAGCTTGGAAGCTACGGATTAAGTTGGAAATAATGCAGTTTATTAGGCTCAAAATTAGAGTTTAAATTCAAAATCTGTTACCTTGAGAGACATTAGAATTTAAAGAATTTCCTTTCATGAAAGGAAATGAAATATTGAAATCAGAGAAGAAAGTGTAACAAACACTCTGGAAAAGAAAATTTGGAAAGAAAGTGAATCCAATGAAATGGATTAAGATGAAATGAGGTGCAGAAAAAAGGACTGAAACTTGACAAAATTATACTCATAGAAATCTTGAAATCAGGGAACAGAGTCAAGCCAAGAGAAAGCAGAAAAAAATTATGAAATGCTAATTAAAAAAAAAAAATATATGCTCCAAAATGAAAACAGTAAAATTGCATGGGATGACATGAAGTGTGGGGAAATGGACCAAACCTTGCCAAATTGATCCTCATTGAAATTGCAAGACTTCATTTCCTTCCACAAAATGAATAATTTCATTTTGTGAAAGGAAATGAAATCTTGAAATCAGAGAAGAAAGTGTAACAAGCACTCTGGAAAGGAAATATGATAAATTAATGCAGTGGAAAAAAAGAAGAAAATTTGGAAATGGAGTGAATTCTACAAAACTGATTGGGATGACATGAGGTGCAGTGAAAAACACTGAAACTTGCCAAAATTACATGCACTGAAATCTTGAAATCAGGGAATGAAGTCAAACAAAGAGACAGGAGGTGAAACTAATGAAATGAAATGCAAAAAATATTTCTTCATTTCATGAAAGGAAATGAAATCTTGCGATTTCAATGAGGATCAAACTGGCAAGGTTTGGTCCATTTCCCTGCACTTCATGTCACCCTATTCTATTTTTTTTGTTTTCACATAGTTTCAGAAAACCACAATAAACCCTCATTTCAGAAACCACTAAGCCCAGAGCTCCAAGGACACTGCAACTATGAAAGGCATGTCAAGGGGACCATGGCATTGCCCAAACATTGCTCCTTCCACACCTTGCTCCTTGTCATCACCCACACACATGGCACCTCAGCCTCCTCAAAACCCTGATTTTATTGCTCTGCTTTGGGTTAGGCTTGAGAAAACCACAAAGCTGAGAGCTCCTGAGTCCTCCAGGGACAGTGCAAATACAAAAGGCATGTCAATGGGACCATGGCACTGCTCGAACACTGCTCCCTCCACACCTTGCACCTTGGCACCACACACGTGTGAAGGGAGTAATTTGATTTTTATTTACATTGTTATTAACATAGCTGGAGGCATACATGAAGTGGAGACTTACCCTAGCAGCTGTACAAGTGATGGAGGGGATCTGAGTCCCTGGGGAGACTTTGACAGCACATCAGGGGAGAGAGAGCTCCCACGACTGGGCTGCGGGAGGCTGTCCTTCGTAAGTGGGGTAGACCACCGGGAAAAAAATGCTCCCTAAATTGGGCTGTGGGAGCAGCCTTAGCCATCAAAGCAGTTCCCTGCGGCGCACGCCTGTTTTCTGGTTTTCTGGTAGGGAGCGAAGGCTCGCCAGGAGGGTCAGGTCTGCCCATCCCCTCCTCTTTTTCTCGCTGCGGTGCTGCTTCTTCCCTGGCTGCCAGTCCTGTCCTGCCCTGCTTCGCCGCTTCCCCGAGGCGGCTGATCGCCGTGAAAACCTCGGGCTGCGCTGTTTCCCGGACGGGACAGACGCTGCCGTGATCCCGGCGCTGCCGGGCAGCAGCCACTCGGTGCTGGCGAGTGCCAGAGCCAGGCTGCTCGCCGCTCGCTGCTCCATCTGCCGGACCAACAAACGCGGGACGCCCTGAGGCCAAGCGGAAATGTTGTCCTTGTCTTCCAGTTCTCTCTCCGTCTCTCGTTTTCCTTCTCGGCGATCTGTTCTATGCCTCTTCAGTAGGAAGACGCGTCTTCCTTTATCAAGACACTTCGCTCGGCTTCATGTCATCCCATTCCACTTCGTTCTCCTCATTTTATGCTTATTTTTTATTTTTTATTTTTTTTTTCTTTAATAGCATTTAATATCAATTTTTGGTTTTAAATGACATTTGATTACGTCAATGTCTTCTTCTGTCTCCTCGTTTCACTTTGTTCCCTGATTTGGGGATTTCTATGAGAATCGTTTCACCAAAGTTTGGTCCATTTCGCTGCAAGAAAGAGCACCCCACTGCCCAAAGAATGCCCTCTCTAAACCTTTCTTTTTGGCATAACCCGTGTGCTGGGCACCTCAGCAAAAGGCTGCTTTTACTGCTCTGCTTAGGTTTAGGCTTGAAAACACCACAAAGCCCAGAGCTCCAAAGGACACTTGCAACTACGAATGGCATGCCAAGGGGAGCACAGCACTGTCCCATCATTACTCCTTCCACACCTTTCTCCTTTGGAACCACCCACGTGCAGGGCACCTCAGCCTCAGCAAAAGGCTGCTTTTATTGCTCCACTTAGGGTTAGGGTTGAGAAAAGCACAAAGCCCAGAGCTCAAGGCACCCTGACACTACGAAACACATGCCAAGGAGAGCACGACGCTGCCCCAAAGTTACTTCCTCCACACCTTTCTGCTCAGCACCACCCATGTGCTTGGCACCTCAGCAAATAGCAGCTTTTACTGGTCTGCTTAGGGTTAGGCATTGGAAAACCACAAACCCTAGACCTCCAGGGACACTGAAACCAGAAAAGCTGTACAGAAAAGGAGCACTTCATGTCGTCTAATTACATGTGATTACAATCACTTAATTTCTGAATTTTAATTTATTTATTTCCATGGAATGGAATTTCATTGGAAGTGCACTCTGTTAGTTTGTTTCACTTTTTACTCTGATATCAAGATTTCACTTCCTTTCATGAAAGGAAATTCTTCATTTCATGAAAGGAAATGAAATCTTGTGATTTCAGTGAAGATCAATTCATCAAGTTTGGTCCATTTCCCTACACTTCATGTCATCCCATGCGATTTTCTTGTTTTCACTTTGGACCAGAATTCTGTATTTTTTTTTTTTTTAAGTGTTTCACTTCACCAGTTTTTTGCTTGTCTCTTCATTTTGCTTTGTTTATGTGTTTCCAGAGTTCAATCTGTATAATTCCAGCAAGATTTGATCCTTTTCACTGTTCCTCATTTTGTTCCAATCCTTGCAGTTGTAGTCACTCCATTTCCCAATTTCTGTTTTTTTTCTACTTACATTTGATTTTATCATATCTCCTTTCCAGTGTGTTTGTTATACTTCTTTCTCTGATTTCAAAATTTCATTTCCTTTCATGAAAGCAAATTCTTCATTTCATGAAAGGAAATTAAGTCTTGTGATTTCAATGAGGATCAATTCAGTGAGTTTTTTGTCCATTTTCCTGCACTTCATCCCATGCCATTTTATTGTTTTCACTTCAAAGCAGAATTTTCTACTTTTTTTTTCCGCTATTAATTTTATCAATTACTTCTGCTGTGTCTTTGCTTGACTTTGTTTTCTTATTGGGGGATTTCAGGAAGTATAATTTTGGCAAGATTCAGTCCTTTTTACTGCACCTCACTTCATCTGAATCAATTAGGTTATAGACACTCCATTTCCCGATTTTCAGTGTTTTTCTCTGTGAATTTATCATATCTTTTTTCCAGAGTTTGTTATACTTTCTTCTCTGATTTCAAAATTTCATTTCCTTTCATGAAGGGAAATTCTTCATTTCATGAAAGGAAATGAATCTTGTGATTTCCTTGAGGATCACTTTGGCAAGGTATGGTCCATTTCTGTGCACTTCATGTTATCTCATTCAATTTTATGATTTTCACTTTGTTTCAGAATTTTTTTTGTTTGGCCTTTCATTTAATCAGTTTGTTCTCCTGTCTCTTACTTTGGTGTAGTTCCTTGGTTTTGAGATTTCTGTGTGTATAGTTTTTGCAAGTTTCAGTGTTTTTCACTGTACCTCATGCCATTCCTATCCATTTCATCGTATTCACTCCTTTTCCAAATTTTCTTTTTTTTTCCCCCTAATTGCATTTTATGTGATCATATCTCCTTTTCAGAGTGTTTGTTACACTTCTCTGATTTCAAGATTTTTTTCCATTCATGGAATTTCAAGAGCTAGAGAATTTAAAATTTTTCCAGATTTCCTGGTATTCTCTAGTAGTGAATTTACTTGTCTTGTATAATTATGCACCTTTAAAGACAAGTATTATATATAGGAAAATATTAGGATGTATTAGGTAAAGACGCATCTGAACTGTAACTGTACCTATTTGCTGTTCCACATACCAACATCATATTGATTTTCTTAACAGTAGTGATTACTATTAGGCTTTGCCTGAAAAGCCTGAAATTATCTGCTGAAACAAGCCTTTGAAATTTATGTTCAAATATTTTCTCTTCCACTGAGCAGTTTTATTTCTAAGAAATCTCCCTCCACACCTTTTTGTGTTACACACACATCTGTTACTTAGATGAAGCATGTATTAAATCTGTCATTTCTCAAAGGAGGTGGTAAAACTGTGATTCACACTTATAAGAGGCAAGCAGAGATGGAATTTTTTTTTAATGCAGCTTCTAGAAGTTTGTTTGTCTGATGGCTCCCTAGATGGTTTTCATTATCTCCTTCATGAAACATTATCCCCCTTTTCCAAGATGAAATAGAAAGTGATAAAAA
The DNA here is from genome assembly GCA_013397075.1 of Rhabdornis inornatus. NCBI lineage: Eukaryota > Metazoa > Chordata > Aves > Passeriformes > Rhabdornithidae > Rhabdornis > Rhabdornis inornatus. The sequence goes on along the minus strand of VWZS01002165.1, from coordinate 446,763 downwards.
TTCTAGCACTTCAGAAAAATAAATCCACTGCAGGGACAACTACTTCCCTAGTGACCAAATGCCACTTGCCTTAAATGGGAGCTTTGTATTAGCATTTTATTGCACCTGCAACTTTATATTACATCTCTCAAGGTAATAGTTGTGCCTCTAGCTAACAGGTTGTTGTGACCTATATGTTTTCAATCCTTCATGCCATCAGCTTTTCTCACGCTGACAAAGGAAACATTTTTCAAGCACAGGGTGCCCTTGACAAGAACTTACACTTCTTTTAAGACAATTTTTGTATTCTGCTCATATGAAAGAACTAAGAACATGACCAGTTAGATTAATTTAAAGTGTCTGCCATAATGGTCCCAAGTTGCAGTTTCATAATCTTTACTTTTAGAAGGATTTAAGTGAGAATTTAAACATACTTCCAGAAATTAGTATGTTCCACATTGCTGGAGTTCACTGTGAGGGTGAAACAAAATTAATTCCCTCCAACATCCCCTCAGCATGAAACTTGTGCAATTGTGCAAGAATATGAATCAAACATTAGTGAAATGGAAATAGGGTGTGCATTTCCTTGTCTTTTGTCCTAGTGCTGCAAGATGGATCAGATCATATCACTAGACTGTGTTAAGTTGGGTTCTTGCCAATGTTGCTCTTCTGTGGAGAAAATCCTACTTGGCAGGGCTCAATGGAATGAAAACCACATCTAAATGTGCTGCTTGAAACTCAGAAGAAAGAGTCGTTAGGTAAATATTGTGGGATTGTTTATCACTAGCCAGTAACTCTGAGAAGAGAGAAGCGGTGCGTTCTTAACATAGAAATAATACTTTTTGCAGTCGCTTTATTATAATAAAATTATTTATGTTGGAAGTGATCTTCAGAGTTCATGTTGTCCAACACCACCACTCAGAGCAGATCTGGCTGCTGAGACACTGAACACATCTAAGTAAAGAGCAGACAAAAAATGAATATATGAACTCTGCTTTTCTGCAGGCTCTTTATTCTCTGACTTCCATTCCTTTTGTCTAGACTCCCACTCTCCTCCTCCCCCTTGGGTCTTTTTGTGCTTTTTGCTGCAATCATAAATCAAGTATGACACCACTGATCCTTGTGTTCTTCTCACAGTCCTCTCCCACATTACTTCCATCACCAAAATTCATCTGTTTTTGTTTTTCTATTTTCCTAATACGCAAACATTGAGGAGTTTTTATGCTTCTTATGATAGAATAGACATAATTTACCTATGTGAATCTGATCTGTAGGTACTTGCTCTCTTGCAAGGTCCCCCCATTTTTCTTGTCCAGTCTGTCATTCCCTATTTTCCTGTTTAAAAGTCTAGAGACAGAAGGATTTTGTAAACCCACCTGAGCAATTATGGCTCAGGAAAACCTTCTGGAGTACAGACTGACACAGGCAGAGAAACTGCAGCTGTTATGAAGAGTGGGAGAGCTCTTGGAAAAAAGCAAAACTCATCTTCTCATTACATAATCTCTTATTTCCAAAAAATGCCACTTCCTGTCAGGTGGGCAGTCATGTTGTCTTTGATGAGTATCTGGGCCCATTTATCTTTGCTTGTTTGTCCTCCACCTCCATATTGCCAAGCTCTATCCAAGTCCCATAAGTGCAATTGCACATTGTGAAAGACCCATCCTTCCTTCCTGCCAAATCAATTGGCACCACACAATCCTGTTGCCACTTTTGTTCTCTATCCTATTGAGGGAATGAATGTAGTCTTTGTTTTGCAGGGAAAAAGCAATGAGTACTCCCCAGATTTTCAATTTATTACATGTTTATAATAGTTGAAGTTTCTTCAAAATAAATAAAGACATCAGTAATTTTTTATCTTTTTTTCCCTCCCTTCTCTCCAAATATTGAAAGGGACATCCCAGATTTTCCCTTAAACTTCAGCAAGTTGGTTTCTGCTGTAAGGTAGAGGTAAGGTTCTAGCCTCCAGTATTGATCAGATGGAAGAAGCATAAAGAAAAGTGAAGACATAAAAACTAGGTCCAAGGAATCACAATTTTCAGCACGTCCATTCTGGCAGGCTTCTGCATAAACTGCTGTTAGAGACCTTGAGTGTCAGGAGCTCTGCACTCTCCCAGAGAAGTAGTTCCTTGGTCTTCATTGTCCACATTTTGGAAGATCCCACTTAGCCAGTGCCTTACTTGCATGTCTTGGTGTGGCCAAAGTCCATCGTTTCATGTGTGTTCTGCATCTTATGAAAAGGAGGCTGATCTTCACCATTTTTCAGCATTTTTTCTGTAGTTCTTCCCTACTTCAGTCATCATTTCCTTTTTGTGCCAAAAATGCCCTGACTGAACAATGATAGTCACTAATTGATGCCAGGTAGAAATAAAAGATGAGTTTGGTCTTCCTGAGACTCTATTTGCATGCAAAATAACATCAACCCACCCCAAAACACTTTCTTCTCACTGTTTTTCTTTTATTGAACACATACTTGAATAAATATTCATAACTATACATCTTACAACAGATTTATTTATTATAGTAATTTTCAAAGATGTTTATTACATTAATCCTTGAAAGATGGTTTCAAGTTTGTTTCTAAATGGGAGGATTAAACTTGCATATTCTGCTTTACCATCATAAAAAGAGGTTGTTTACAGCTAAGTGGTATAGTCAGGTGTGAAAATCAATATACTAAGATTCAGTCAAGCTCAGTCTTTTCCCTCAGAAATATTGATCTATTATACTATTTAGGTTTATTTGCCTAAGGTGAACTAAAAGAATCAAAGTATAAAGGGAAACTGAGTCAAGACAGGGTCTATGTTACTTAGGGAAAGGACTCTCTCATATAACTCTAGCATTAAAGAAATTCCTTTCCACAGATCTTACAAGAAGAAAAATTTAAAAATCTCCTATCAGAAGAATGCTGAATTACTCCTTGGAAAGTTGAAGATTCCTTGGAATTGCTCACGAGGAGCCTAAGTCCCAGAAACTGTTAAAAAAATAGTTTATGAATCCTGTGAAGTTGATGCTTTTGATTTCACAGAATAAGGCTTCATTCAAAAAATACAAATCCATTCAGTTTTTTATTCACTATTGTTGCTTTTTTTCCTCTGAATAGAAGTAATATTCTAAAATCTACTGTGGGATTACAAGTTGGACTTCTTGAGGCACAAAGATCAGCACATATCATATCTGCATTGCATGGCAATATTTGTTGAGAAAATTTGAGCTAAATACCTACCGATCCACTGCATGATGCTTTCAGGTGGCTGTGATTTAGCTAGTTCAACAAGGTAAATCTGTTTTTATAAGTTTCTCTGGAGCCTGTATCCCATGAGATTCCAAGTGCTTTCAAGATATTGAAAAGTCAACAAAAATTCAAACCATTTTGTAACCAGTGCAATGCGTTGAGAACATCACAGAGGAAAGCCCAAGGAGAAACAACCATAAATAAGGCCATAATTTGTAAAGGAGGGACATACAGTTTAACGAGTATAGGCATCACAGAAGCTAATGATGCATCCTAATTATCTCCTTCTCTGACAAAATTTTGCAACATGTCCAATTAGCATCAAGGAACCTGAACCTGTTATACTAGGAAATGGCTAGTTATTAGTATAAAGACATGAGAGGATATAAAAAAAATAATAAAAAAAGCAAAAAAAAAAACCAGAACAAATATCCTGTAAGTACAGATCAGTCTTCATAGAATCATACAATCATAGAATAGCCTAGGTTGGAAGGGACCTTAAAGACCATCTAGTTCCAGCCCCCCCAGTGTGGACAGGGACACCTTTCATTAGAACAGGTTGCTTGGAACGCTGTCCATCCTGGCCTTGAGACTTATTGGGAGTTGGATTTTCAATGGCAAGAGATATTCTACACACTTTGTGGGGCTTGTGGTAGGTAAAACATAACCAAAAACCAGCAACCCAACGCAATCTTTCTTTTGGCTTCCAGGTTCAGATAAGCAGCTTTCCAAACCTCATAGAATTGGATTAGTACTAAATTCAATCCTCATTAACATTTCTGTTAGCAATTCATCCCCAACTATAATTTTTCATTAAGATAATCAATTTCATTACTTGCCACATATTAGAGAAAGATAGCACAATTTGTTTAATTTTAGAGTTTGCGAAAAGAAAAAAACAAAAAAAAAAGAAAAGGAATTTTGTCAAGAGACTTAACTACTCTGAACCTACCTTTCTTCATTGTACCATGCCAGTAGCAATCATCTTAAACTCAAATAAGAAGTAGGTTTTTCATCCTAGATATGCCAATAACTTCCTATTGAGGTCATTTAAGTTCACAAGGTTGGGATTATAGGCCTCGATGGTCTCAGACAGATGTGAGATTTACGTGGGGCAATCTAAAACCTTGACTGATATTTTAAGACAATTCTGTTATCTAGATCAGTGAATTGTCTTCCTACCACTGCTCTCTGTCACCCCACTCCTGTCCACCACCTTTTTGGTGCTTGTCTGCCTCGCTCCTTGTAGAACTACTGAAGGTACCATCTATTTAATTAATGGGAAACATTTTACTTCCTGCCAGTGCAGAGAACAGTAACTTGGAGCAGGGACTACATATTCTGAGCTACAAAAGAAGAGTCTATCTTACACAAAATTAATTAGACTACGCTTTAGACATTAGATGCAATCATGAGACAGTGGAGGAGTCAAGGCATCACACTCATTAAAGTTACGCCTGCAAAGGACTGAAATTTCTTTGAGCAGTCATCAGTTTTGATACGTCCAGTGCAACCTCACCATTCCTGCCTTATCCATAACTCTACAAAGAAATGAAAATGAAATGGGAAAAACATGTTAAAAAAGAGTTTTAAATAAAATCAAGAATTATTCAGTTCACTGCAAGCTTTTAAGATTTTATTGGTCTCCCTACTCTGTTTATGCCAACAAATAAACTGTCTCCTCTCCCTTAAATATTTGCATTCCCTTTTTGCTGTCGTGTTTGAAGCCAATAGGAGAATCTTCTGATGGTGGTAAAAACAAGATCAAGGACACACTTGTTTTCTTTATCCTCTATCATTTCTCCATTTGTCTCTGCTTCATGAAAAGTATGCATTTCAGAGAACCCCTCAGTGCTGCAAATGAGCACTTTTACACAAGCAGTGCTGCAGACTGACAAGGCACAAACTTGTGTGATTACTCTCATTTCTTCAGTAGCCAGAACAGGATAGGTCTCTGCCCTACAGCAATCTTTGCACAGCAACTCTGCATTCACCACAGCTCTCATCCTTGTGCTGCTAAAGTGGAAAGTACCCTAAAGGGGGCAAGACAGGAATGTTCAGGCAATTTTGGCGGACAGCCTTCGAAGGAGAAACCATGCCTCAGTAGTTACACACATCAGCCTGTAAACAGTACCATGATATACATACTAAATGATACCGCTAATACTTTAATATGTATGTTTATATATATGCAAATATACACAGGCTGAAGCACAGTTATATTATTAATTAATTTTCCTTGAATTTAAAGACACAATAATAATAATATACAATAGGCAGGACAGGAAAATAGTGAGCTTGAAATGGGAGAAGGAACAAAAACATGGGAAGATAAGAGAATAGGGTGGTGATAGAAAAAGGTGCTGAAGAAAAAGAACATAAGGCAGAAGAGTGAGGGGGGATATAAAAGCAATGAAGCAAAAAAAAAAAGGGATTAAATAGGATATCCAGACAACCACAATGCTATCAAGATGAAAACAAAAAAACTAACAAAAATCCAAGCCTTATCCATATATGAAAGAGCATCAAAATTGGATTCAAGGAAAGTAGCAGTCCACAAGAAACTTGTAAACAGTGCTGAAGACAGGCTGTGCTGCTTATTAAGAACTTAATATATAAATGACCGAATATATAAATGTTAGCACATCTGGAACTTTACTAAAAAGAAACAGTGGATATTATTTTTTGAGAGAAATGTGTTTTGAAAAATATATCACTTTAATTAAGCTGACTTTGTCTTAAAATAAGAGCTTAGATGTTTAACTCCTAATTAGGAACTGAATATCAGGAAAATAGCATGTTTTTGCCTGAATAAAACTGTTTGAAAATTACTTTTTTGTTCATGGAAAGCATTTCCAAATGTCAGGTTCTAACAAAAGGCTTGAAGACATCTGCAAAGACGTTTTTATTAGAAAAGAAACTAAAAAAGTTTGACTTCTTTTCAACAGCAGGAAGGAAGAAGGAAGTGGTTGATTTTTCCATTTGACTGACATAACTTATATAAACAGGTTCAAGTTGTAAACTTCAGATTTAAGGTGCTTTCAAATGCAGTTCAAAAAACCTTGGAGCTGTAAAGCCATGTGCTTTGTTGTAGGCTTAGATTGATTTTGCCATGCACAGGACTACAGTACTTCAGTGTGTTGTTTCAGGTCTTGCTCTCTATTATTTAATCTATTCTGCCTTACAGGACAGGCTGCAAGCATCTCAAAAACCCATAAACTTACTGGGTCTTGTTCTTCCTGACTCTCTGCCTGTCTATCCATTCTTCTCCTAAATTACATCATTACACTTAGAGTCGAACATGCCTAGCATTTCTTTTGGCATTCAGCATCTATATATCAATGTATACATACATACATACATTTATCTCAGTGAATCAATATATGGATGTGCCCTCATCCCCAGAAATTAGCTGTTGATTTAGATGGTTTGCCAGGAAATGTAAATTTTTCACAAAAGAAGCAGATTTTCCACTCTCTTCTAGCAGAAGAACGAGAGTCAGAACCTCAAAAAAGGTGTTGAAAAAGAACTTAGTGGCTCTGGCATATGAGAGAAACAGCAGGACTTTGACAGGCACATGTAGTAAGTCTCTTAGTGATTGGAAAGGCTGGCCACCTGGATTTTGAAACTGGGGCATGGTGACACATCCTGGCTGACAGGCCAAGATCTGGTTCTGCTCATTTCTGTGCAGATCATGTTACAAAATGATACAAAGTTTCCTCTTCAAAAGCTGTACTGACATGTTGCCTAATTGTGCCTCTTCACAGAAGTTCAGGACTTTTGAAATTGTGCTTTGGCTGACAAAAGCTCTAAAAGTATAGTGCAACAGCCAGAAGGTTCGGGTAACTGTTGATAGTGACTCACTGTATTTTAACTCAATAACCTGATCAGCTTATCAACAATTTTCAAAAAGTATTTCAGTATGGCACATTCCTGTAATAGTCTGGCTGGTTTCTACAGTCGCTACTGGCTTTTTGTTTTAGTTAGGTTTGTTTTTTGTATTTGTTTTGTTTTGTTTTGTTTTCCATGGGACAGCCAGGATTTATCTAAAGCATGGCTGCAACTGGAAGTGCAGGTAGGCTTTTAGCTTGTGCGATAAGAGTAGCTGTTCTGACTTAACCATCGGATTGTTACAAAACCATGATTTTATTTTTTTTTCATTAGCAAGCATGATTTCCCTCAAAGTCATAATGTTTTATATTAAAACTATTGTTTTTGGAGGTAATGAAGGGATGAAAAAATTGAAATGAGAGCAGTAGTAAGTGGATGAGAAAGTGCAGTGGATATTTTTCTCCTGTGGAAGCAGTTGAGTTGATACATCCTATAAATTAGTAGAGTTAAGTCTGTTTAATGCAGGGTTTTACCCCATTGTTCCTATTAGCGGATCTGATTTGTATGGAGGACTATGCCAAGAAACATCCAGGCTACAAAACCTTTAACATTTTACACTAGTACCTTAAAAAGGCATTGTCATGGATTTGCACTGTGCTGCTGGAAATAGCAAACCATTGACATTTCAAACTAGAATAAGTATCTTAACCTTGTAAGAGCTGTAATATACTATTTACTGTTTTGTTATTACTAGCCCTGAGGCAGACTCTATAAGAAAGCCTAAAAAGCAGACGCCTCAATTACCTTCCTGCAGGATGGAAGTAAATTGTTTGACCTGATTAAAAACAAAAATATAGGTAGCTGTAAGTGTGTAGGAAGGACCTTTAAAGCACCACCTTTATAGCATTCCATTGAAAAAACATCATTCTCCCAAGAGCAAATGAAAGAAAGGATGCACTTTGGGGAAGTGGAATGTTCAGTACGTGTCTAGCAAGTGTAAAACACAAACTGTAACAGACATGACTCTTGACCAAATGGCAGGACAGAAGGGAGCACTTATCCCACAGCTTCTACTCTGGAAGCGACAATATTTTCTTTTCTACTTACCTGGGATTTGTGCTTGAAGAGGAGTAAATAGAGAGGGAAGAAGGCCAAAGACAAGAAAGGTCAGTTTTAGCTCCCAAATGCTGCAGTACACAGCAGTAACAGCAGGCTTAGTCCTCTCCCCTTCTATGGGAATACAGGGAATTGGTGAACTGCAAGGAAGGGAAAGCTACCTGCTAGGGATTAGTGACAGCAGAACTACATTTTCCAGTGGATCTTATCAGGAAAAAAGATCTGATTTAGGTGCAAGGAGCAGAGAACCCACACCAGCACACACACTTGTTCTGATCTCAGCTGTAAAAGGTGCCCATGTTGGACTACATTTAAGAAGTCTAAAACTTTCACTGCTGAAATTAAACTCTGTAAAGAGTCTGAGGAGTCACCATGGATTATTCTCTGGAATGAGCATGTCCATGTGGAGCAATAGCCAACAGAAGATTACAAAATGCTGAGCATTGCCAGGAAAAATCTTGAGAATAAGGCAGAAGGTTGTCTCTTGCTTCTGTAAAACCCGTGGCACTCATGCTTTGAATACTGAATGCAGTCCTGGTCTCCACATCCCGAGACAGGTGTAGCAGATTTGGAAGCAGAGAAGGGCAGCAAACACAATCAAGGGATGAAGTATTCCACATGTCTGAAGGGTTTCAACTGCCTGGATCTTAAATTTTATGAGAGGAAGGTGTGTTGGCAGTTTGACTGAGGCTTACAAGATGATGAATATAGTGGATTGGGCGACTTCAGGGTGGTTTTCCACTCTACCATGCAGTATTAGGGGTACTTGTTAAAACTAGTGGGACATCACTTTAAAACTGATGAATAAAATACCTTTTTACAGAGAAATTGATGAACTTTAGGAGCTGCTGCCACAGGATTTTGTAGAGGTAGAAGAATGAATGGTTGCCAAGGGTTCTGAACAAACTTTTTAAGAGATTGTTATGGTTTTGATTTGTCAATTTAAATATATTTATTTTCTGTTGTGAGACAGAACCAGGCGTAGAAGCAAGGCAGGCTTAAAAAATTAAAAGGGTGTAAAAAGAAATTTATTAACTACAAAAAGAAGGAAAAAAAACAAATTTAAGAACAAACTAACATAACAAACAAACTTTTTTCAATTGATTTTTCACGCTGTCAATAATCAAACCGGCTTCCAATTGGTTCTATCAGACTCAGAAAAAAACTTTTCTTATAAAAAAAGACCATATAAGTCTGTTTTTTCTCAAGTAAAACTAATACACAGATTTATGAGCAGATGCAAAAGGGAATATGTACTGTCTGACATGCTTAATACAATGACTGTGGAAGTTGGGAAGGACAGGTGAAGGGATTTGAGAAACAATCCAGATTCATATGTTTCCCTTTGCTTTCCCCCCAGCTCTTTTTATTGCCGTCATGGTGGAATGCCTGGCTAGATGAATCATTGTAGTACCATACAGTAGGGATTTTCTTGCTGATTCATACAGATCAAAATTTATGATGATTTTTACTTCAAGTCATTGCTTCAGGCATAAATTTGAAACTTTAACTCATTTCAAAACCCTAATAATCTTTCTTTTGTTAGTATTTTCCTCTTTTAGCTAATTCCTGTAGTAAAGAACATACTTTGCCTTTGTTGTTCTTTAAACTATAGACATGTCCTTTTAAACAGAGGCAGGACTTAATTAGTCCATGCCTAGAGTATCCCGTATATATATATACTCATCTCCATAAGTACATTCATGAGCACACACTTTAAAGAGTGACTTTGGAGGTGACAAGCTGGGCACTGAAAAGCAGGAGAGTCTGTGAATTTCATGTCTGCCACAATTCCCTCTCTCGCCTTAGTCCAGTGTTTAACACCCCAGTCATGCTTGCATAGTTGCTTCTGTGCAACTCCAGAATGATGGAGCTGGATCTCCCTCATAGGAACTAACAGCTCTGCAGAGCTCCCCCGTGGCCTTGCCTCTTCAGAAAACTTGAGTGTGAAACACATAACACATAGAACAAGACAATTATTGCAGTCCTTTCATATTAATGCCCTGCTTAAAGAGAAGCCTGACTTCCACAATGTCACAGTCTTTATTTCGAGAAACCATGGTCATTAACAGATAAAATGAAAACACAATAGAACTAGTGATAGGATGTTAATAACATTTTGTTCTTATTATCTTTCCTGAAAGTTACAGCTTATGTGATGTTTCAAAACTCTTCTGTGAGATAAAGAGGAGGAATATTCATATTCTCATTTTACATTCAAATACACCACCATTAATTGTCTTGAGGCTGTATTGTCTATCTAGATTGCAGAAGAGGTGATTGGATGAACTGGAACCTCAATTTACCAATTCTCAATACTCTTTTCTATCCCCTGGTGGATGTTGTTTTCACTGGAAATTATGATAAAGTAAGAAATTTCTTATGCTGTAACAATACTCCTACTTGCTTTATGACTGCAGTCTGGCTATCTTTTGACTGTCCTCCCTCGTTATCATGTGAATGTCTGTTTTAATTTCTTTTGCCGTGAGTATATCTGCCTGGAAATTTCCATCCAGCTTGCTATAAAAACAAAGAGGACATTGTTCCCAGAAAATATGTTCTCTATACTGTTAGAAAAAGTTTTCCCTTGGTGTTAATGTGTCTATATACTCCACTTCCCACTTATTTTTTAGCTTGATTGTATTCTATGCAGGTTCTTTACGCTGCAGCCAAGACAGTGGTGGCTGAATACCTTGTACAGCTAGGCACCCATCAAGGTGAGCTGTGGTGACCAAGTTTCCACTGCATTCTCTCTCCTCACATAAAAGGATGTTATATTGGATCTGGGTGAACAAATTCCATGGCTACTAATTGCTTTTGAGCTTCTGCAAATGAAATTAAGGTCAAAGAAAGAAGCATTACAGTAATGCTTGATATTTTTAGTCATTCTTAATCCTAATTCCAATGTTTCAGCTCAGATATGAAAACAGAGGTAAAATTATGCATCCTGAACCCAGGAGTATCACCCCTAAAATGAGGGATTGATCAAAAAGCACTGCTGTCCAGATAGTAATTGAAAATTCATAAGGATGGGGCAGTACTTGATCTTATTGTAATGAATACTTATTTGCAAAGACTTGTCATAAATACTGATTATTATGATTTAATTCTGTGGCTGAGTAGGTAAATTGCTGCTATCAGAAGAATGTCTCAGTTTTGGCTTTCTATGCACAGATGTACCACTGTGCACTGTTCCTTGGGTAGTATTTCTCCAATTAAGTTTGTGGGCAATGACTTGCAAGCACTTGCAGATTTTATTATTTGTGGCCATATAATGTAACTTTTTATGGGAGACTTTGCAGTTGTGAAATGTAATTGGGGGAATTCAGCAACATACACTGTCAGACAAATGTCAGCCAGCAGGTCCTTACCAGGTTTACTGCAAACTGCTGGAGAAATACTTTACTGCAGTCTGCTTACTGTGCTGTTGAGAGAAGATACTGTCATTTATGATGTCTGAAGAGCTATGTCTTCACCTGTAGCTTCAGTTGCCAGTGCTGCTACACAAACAAAGTTGATGGAGCACATTATGGATTTTTCACTAGCCTGGAAGAGGAAAATCAATTTCCATCTAATAGAGCAGGAGGTCACTAAATACTACTAGCTGCTCTGTGACACTGTAGACTTAAGCAGTCCTCCTATGAGACAGAAAAGAGTAGGATCCTGGAGTGCATTAGTAAACAGATAAGTAGAGAGGAAAATTAGACACTGAAAAAGAATTATCTGAGAAAAGAGAGTAAGCCTCAATTGTTTTAAAGAATATCAGGACGTAAACTCTGCACACAGAAGCTGGAACAATTCCATTTGAGTCAGACTTGCTACATAATTGTCTTATGATGGAGAACTTGACCTTGCATGCGCACAGTGGATCTACCACAGGTGAGACTGTAGGTCATTCAGTAAAAGAGTGCTGCATCTCTGAGTGACGTATAATGTTCTGCAGTCGAAAGAAAGTTTAAAATTATGTAGATAGCTCACTGCTGTAATATATTTAGGAGACATAGGTATGAATAAATAAAGAATTAAAATTAATCCAGATTACATCCTAGAAAAGAACTGAATGAAGCTGTGCCATTATCCTTGTGTTATATAGTCATTTTCCTATTGGGGGGATGACCAAGACAGTTGGTGGGACACAAAATACCTGCATACATCTGTGAATAAAAGATGAATATACTTTCAAACGGTGATAAAATAATCAGTTTATATTTGTGTAAAAAGAGGCTTTGTTTTTTTAGTATGAGAACATGGCTGAATATACCGTCCTTGTTTGTACCTGCCAGGTGACAAATTCATTATATGGAAAAGCACACACCTGAGGTTTGGTGTTCAGACTGCTGTTCAAACTCTGGCAAGCTTTGCTGCAGACAGGTGGGTGTGTGTAGTATCCTCTATAATGCTGCAAACAGGGAGGAAGTCAGGCTGATGCAACCTGGTGAGTCTGACGACACAGGTTTTCCCTAACGGGTGGTAATGACCATGTGCATTCAGCAGCTGAAAGAGGAGTGACCCAAACCCACATTGACTCAGTGAAGAAATATCAATGCCTTAATAAGTGTTCCTGTAGGATTTGTACCATCTAGAAGAGAAACACTACATTGGGAATTGCAGAAAGATACAGGAACACAATAAGGAGAAGCCAAAGGACTTTTGTTTGAAGCTGTAGGACGAGCAGTTAGTGCAGTGAGGAAACTAAGGCCAGACAATTGAGAAGATAAGGGACTGGGAAGGTCAGAAAACAAACCCTAAGAAGTCATGGCTCTCATCTCTCGTTTATTTTCCAGATATCCACAATGAAAAAAGTATGGATCACTGTACTCCACAGAGAGGCACATAAGAAAGAAAAACATACATAAACCTGAGGTACCTTCTCAATTCAAATGCTCCCTTATTGTGCAAATCGCTCAGTTGATTTTAGGAAGGATATAACTTTCAGTGAATGATGTCAGAGTAAAGTCTTAAACAGATCATCAGTGAATAAAAAGAATTATAGTTCTGTCATTCCAGCTCAGGATTGATTAGAACATGTTACAGTTTTACTAGGAGTTTACTCATTACCAGCACTTGCAGATTGCCGTGGAAGCAAACACTTTCCAAAGCAGAGTCAGTAAATCATAGAGAGATGTTCTTCAGGAAACAGGCTTGTTTTTTTTTTCTTTGTGGGTAGAAATATTACACAGTAACAAAAGAATTATTAGGAAAAAAAAAAGGAAAAGGAAAAAAAAAACCTTCCTTAATTTAATTGCATTTGCTCAGTACTTTAGAGAATTTATGAGAGTGAGACATATATATATATCTACTAAGCATCCATTTCATCTTGAATTATATTCTCTTGGGTCAAATTTTTGGAGTTTCACTGCACAGGCAATGAAGCAAAGAATGGATCCAAATTGGTTTTAAATTAATCAAACTCACAGTTAAAAAGCAGAGCATCATCACTTAGGTTAAATGTCAGTTTTTCATCTTCACTTTCATGTATTTTTTTGAACTTACCATAATTGACCTTTTCAAGTGTAGCATCAAGTTAAAACCTGAAGAAAATGACAATATGATAAGAGAAGGACAATTTCAGTTATGACAAAGTCATTATATAGAAGATGAGATATGAAGATGTTAATTAATCTCTTCTCACCATTTTCCACAGTAGGGCAATTACACTTTCGGATTGATGCTAGTTGTAATGGATGTCATATCAAAGCTGAATTAAAGGTGGGCAAAGAAGGTACAAAAATGACTTTAAAAGGAGTGAGAAAAGGTTCGTTCAAAGCTACATAAGTGAGTGGAAAGATTATGATGGATTTCTGTGAGTTTTATATTGAGTCTTTAGTGCAAAATTGGAAATATCTTCAGGTTTTGATAACTTGAATAAGATAGCTACCCTTTTTACTACTGAATTGCCTTTGAATTTCCCTCTTTGATTCTCTTTTTTTCCAGTCACAGACTATTCCTTGTTAAAATAGCACAAACTTTCTTTGGGGAGAAGAATGAAAGCACCTTGTTTAGAGCATCCCTGAACAACTATGCTAGCCAAGGAAATTTCTTATATGCCCCTCCTTGTCTATGTCACTGCAGTCTGACTCTTGCTACTCTACTGAATGCAATTAGCATCTGGCAGCAGGGACATTTTTATCTCAGATTATGAGAAAATTCAGTTATTGAAGTAAGCTCTGAATGTTTAGAAAACAATAATAGCTTTTCTTGCTTGAGTGCACCAAAGCATGCTGGAAAGTAAGCTGGGGGCTAGCTGTGAGCCAGGAAGTGCATGCATGGGCAAGGTTTGTGCCAAGAAGGAATTGCTTTCCTTAATATTTGGCAGATGAACAATATTAGTGAAGTCAATGGGTCTATTCACAAACTTACACACTTTGTCAATTTGGGGGCAGTCTCCTCAGAGCTTTCACCTACTTCAGTTAAACCAAGTTACAATAAACTCACTGGTTTTAGAGGGACAAAACACAAATGAAAGCTGCTAGATTGTCACAGTGAATGAAATGTCGATCAGAAGTCTTATTTCCAACAATCTGTTGTTGGTTTAGGAATATACAATTTATTCTGGGATGGTTCTTGTATTTCTGGCATAGACAAATCTCCCATTGGCTTCACACCCCATTTTGCTGAAAGTAGTGTTGATTGAATATGTTTGTTCTGCATCATTATCCCAGCTTTCCCCAGTGAGCTATGTTGCCTTTCAACTGGCATCATGTGTGTCAATCTTTTAGTCACATCTGCTACTTAAAAGGTCTTCCTAGATCATTCATCATTTGTTCCCAAATCTTCAGTAGTTGATAAAATCCTTTGAACGAAGTAATGACATTAGCACTACAAATAAACTCAGTAATGCCATTACACTTCACATATTTTATTTTGGCTTTCATTGTTATGAGAACCAAGCAGCTTGGTATATGTGGGAAACAAAACCAGTTTTATCTAGAAGACTGTTTAATGTTTTATGAAACTAAAATGAGTCTGTGCTTAATAATGTCTGGACTCAAAATGAAACTACTCAATCCTTCTTGGGGGTGAGAATACATGCTCTTTCAACAGAAAAGAGTGGATTTAAGAAAAAACGTCCTAGTTTTAAACAAATCACACAGTTTGAAATCTCCTTTTTAATATAACATTTACAAATCCATGTATATAATCTAGAACCATACATAGCCCACTAAGGGTGGTGGAAATCTGTCCACTGATTTCAAATGAGTGCTGACACAATACTTTTGAAGGCAATTAATAATTTCATGAGGACTTGCCATCCACAGAATTGGGTTTAATCCCCAGCCATCACCAGAAACACAGTCCTTCACCGCATGACTATAACTCCTCATATGGGGGATAGGAGAGAATTGGGCGTGTAACCATCCTTAAACAAGGCATGGGGCCCAGATAGTCTTCCAAAATTTTATCATGTGCCTTTATTTCATTTCACATTTAATAAGGAGACTGCAGGCAGCTTTTGGCTGCAGATATAATGCCATGCATTTAGGCTACCAGACAGCTTATTATGCAAGAGGCTGTGTGTGGGAGGTCTTGAGAGGCCAGAGCTACAGGCCAGTGCCACCTCCACTGGGTACTCCCAAATTCTCTTAAATTCCAAAGTTTAAATTTTAAATTTCAAAGTTTATTGAGTTGGAAGCATGAGGGGCAGAGCGTGACAGAAAAGGAAAAACATGGGGCAGTTTTTCCAG
Source organism: Rhabdornis inornatus (assembly GCA_013397075.1). Lineage (NCBI taxonomy): Eukaryota > Metazoa > Chordata > Aves > Passeriformes > Rhabdornithidae > Rhabdornis > Rhabdornis inornatus. The sequence continues at coordinate 430,920 of VWZS01002165.1, read as the reverse complement.
ATCAGCTCATTTTCACTGGAATAAATAGAAACACAACTTTTTTCTCTCTTTGCAACTGTCAGAACTTACTTCGTGGTAAGAAGTAAGTCATGGCAGAAGTAACTTGGCAACGAAGAAATAGAAAATGATAAAGGAAAATAGCAAAACCTCTATACACATACCGGAAAACAAGATGTATTTCCTATTCTCCAGATTAATGAAAAAAGACAGGAAAAACATGGAAACACCACATGAGAGTCAAAACAAGAAATATGCACAAATACAGGCTAGACTTCAGGATCAGGAGGGATAAAAATGAAAACAAAGCCCTTTCATAACCTGACTGGAACCCAGAGCAGGAGGCTGGGAACTTCTCTGTACTTCTGAAGGTTGTGCCGCAAGTAAGTGTGAAAGGAATTTGATAAGCCTGATGCTCCTAAAATGAGTGAGAAAGAAGAAAGTTCTCCCTTTTTAAAATGTCAATTCAGAAAGTAGAAGAATTAGATTACTATGATGAACCGGGAACTCTTCTGTTCATATATGCCTTGATCATCAGAAATGATAGAGAAATAACTCGTAAGAGGAAACATTTATGATTTGCTTATCCTATTACTGAGTAGACATAGAGTTCAGGCAAATGGATTCCAGTGATAAAGATCAGGAACCCTGCAGCAGTGAGTCCAGTTCAAAAGAAGAAAGCCATCAGAGGATAACCAAGTAGACACAGCTAATTTTTCTGTACTATGGCATGCTAGATGTACAGAGATAACTTTTCCCCTTGCCTAACTTCAGTTAGGAATGAAAGGATCATGTTTATGATACTCAGAATAATTTGAAATAATAGGTATTTTTAAGATTGATGTTCAATTTAATTTCCAGTGTTTATTCTTCTTTTTAAAAGTAGCTGCATTTTCAAAACTAAAACTAGTTTTGAAAGTTCACTTTCAAAATGTCAAAATGGAACACTAAGTGTTGGAGTTTTCCTATTTCTTTAAAGGTCCTGAAATTTGGAATTTTCATATATAATTTTGCTCAATCCATACTTGCAGTTTTCAACGCACAATATATTTCACTAACAATGTTTGAGAAGAGAAAGGAAATAGAAAGCTAATAACTGCAATGAGATTGGTGCAGGAAGGAAAATCATATCTGACTTCAGTTCTCCATTGGGTCAGAAAGAAAACATAAAAGGGCTTGTAGTTACTGATGCTGAGAGATTGATGGATGTGGGGAAGGCTAGGGACAACTGTAGGAAGTTTAGGATCCCAGTTACCAGAAAATATACTCTCCACTGGCCTGGAGACCAGCTGCTGTGTGACACAAGTGATAATTTAAAGTAACATCACAATCATGGATGAAAGCAATTCAAATGTCAGTAAGGCAATTCAGGCTGTATACTGAAATCCACAGACTAAAAAATTGGATCACCTTTAATTTGCAGCTGCTGGCTTGTAGAAATTCTACATAAAGTTGAACAGTAAAGCTTTATAGGTAATGGAGTTGATTATAGTCCAGTGCTTATCTCTCTCACACAGAGATGTTTGAACTTCAATGTTTGCAAAGGGCTTTCAAACAGCAGCAAAGAAAGTATTATTTTTTTGTGTGGAGGCAAAGGCTTTCTGGATGCTTGGGAAATATGAAGTGATCACTTCCTCACTTACTACAGTGAAGTTCATTTAAAGAAGTAACAGGAGAGAGACTACTCCCCACATATTCAAAATATTTAAGGAAGCCTAGAAAATTACTTTCACATACAGCATAGTGAAGTAAAAAGGCAGAATCAGATTGTCCAAGGTATAGAAATTGACTTACAATGCAAAAAAAAAAAAAAAAAGAAGTAAAAAATAAAGGAAGAGTAAATAGGGTGGTAATCTTTAGTATTAATCTATTATTTAGTATTAATCAAATCTCAACTAGACTAATTGGCAGAACTTAAGAAGCATCTATGTAAGTTAGAGGTCACTCATCATTACTTTTATACTGAACATCTGATCCAGAAGACCAAAATACCAGACCTAAGATAAGGTTCTTTCATCACACTAACTAAAAGGGAAAAAAAACACTTGAAGTCATTATACATTATTAAAATGGACTGGTGAGAAACAAACACTACATAGACAATAATTTCAGCTTGACACCACCAAGAACATTAAGAAGTTGAAAATCCGTCCTCCAAAATAAAATATGAATAGATAATATGCCTGTAATCCCTGACACAGAATGAGTATCTACAGAGTAAATACAATTTATTATTTTCTCATTAGAAGAATGAAATGAATGTCAGGTCAAATATCAATTTAAATTTTAAGAAGAACAAAAACGAAGTTTCAATGAAAAATGTCTCACATGCAGATTTTATGTCAAAATTAGGAGAATAACAGCACCCACTGCTAATAAACTTTGCTTTCCACTTACTCTTCTGGTCAGCTCTTTCACCTTATATCCAACAGGCTTGACATTATGGCTTCCTTGTGTCTAATCTTGTGTGCTTTTTCCTCCTACCCTTCCAACATGTAGCAGTTTCCGTGTAAAGCATTGCTGTCCCATATATAGAAGTGTGAGTTACCACTCCAAGCCCAGCTTAAGCCAGCTTGCTTAACTGGAAGCAAAATGATTACATGTTATGGCAAGCTGCCCGGGGAGCACGGCTAACACTGCTATAACAGCCAAGCTCAAGCATTCATGTGTGGTCTTGCACCTTAAATTCATACCCCATCTCTTCTGAAGTACATGCAAAAGCTGCATTGATCATGTGCATTTTCAGTATAGTTTCTCAACAGTATTTTAAATCTGAAAGCAAATAACACTTTTTTTATTTTTTAACATGGCATGCTAAACAAGAAAGATTGTAAAATATTGAACTAAAACATGTACGTTTCCCTGTTAAGTGTAATAATTACCTCTATGACTTACACATAGAAAAACATAATTAATGAGATATACGAGCTTCTCCCTCTTGTTTGCTTACCCTATGAACATTGCTCCCATATTTCCAGGCATTGAATTAATATTGATTATATTGTATATGTGTGATGGCTCTCACTATGACTCTGCAAAAGCTTCCTCGAAGAATTATTTTTCCTCAAAATAAGAAACATTTTTTTTTAATCATAGAAAGAATAGACTTCATGGTTTTAAGGATTTGTTAATTTTTAACTCTACTCCTCTCAAATCTGTGAAAAAATAAATCTACAGACTAACATAACTGAAGTGGCAGTGAGAGAATTGTGCCAGACTTCAGGCATGTCTTGATGGCCTATCAGTTGGTATCAGTTTTCTCTCTCTGGAGTGCTGTAGAGCATGTAATCTGTTCGGATAGGCAGATGGATGTGTGAGTTTGATCTGCTGACACAGTACTAATAACCCTATTAGACCCAAAGATTTATGATGTATCCTGCTTTGTGCATGTCTGCCCTATCCATCATGTACCTGGTTATCAGGGGCAGAAGAAAATGCAACCTTTTATGTAATCAGTCAATTGCTTTGTTAATCTAATTGCCAGTAATAATAGTCTTAGTGGTAGAAAAGCTTCCATTCACAAACACTCTAAATTTTTGAATTATGTTCCTTCACATTTTTATTAGCTAGTACCTACAGAAATACATATTTTAGACTATTATTTCAAGCATTCATTTTTGCTTTGAAGACCTATTTTGTTCTATAAAAGCTCCTTCAAAACTTCACAGGATTGCAAATGATATGAACAGTGAGATAAACGTCAAGACCAAACCAAGTCATAGGAAGTTTTAATCTCAGAGTTTTAGCTGGATCTCAATTGAAGTTACCAGAAATACAGTAAACCTAATGGGCGTGCCCCATTTTTAATAGTACCATAATTTCAAATGTTTTGAGATAAAATTTATTCCATTACAAACTATTTATACAAGGTCCAATGAACCACTCTAATTTCACAAATGACTTGACATATATTTTAGAAGTGTCAGAGGAAAATGGTGAACCTCAGGTAAAAGGAATGAGTTGTAATGGGCAGCATATACAGGCAATCAGCTTCTGTTATGGTTAGGAGGCATCATCAGCATCACTTTGATGTTTGGTAGATAAGCAGTCACCAAATACAGTTAGGCAAGATTAAGCTATTTGGGCCAAACATAAACTGCAAACATTTACATGTTTTTGAAATAAAATCTTATTCCAGAAAAAAAAGCATGGTGAAAATTGTGGTTGATTTCATCAGAGCAGCAATTCCATTTATAGATGTTAGTGCTGCAGAGCAACATGATTATCACTTGGTTAAAAACTCATGAAGACTTGGCATAAAATTCCTTCAAACAAATCCTGAGCCCTGCCTAATGGCAATGCACTTAAAAGACATCACATCTCAGAGGAAGACAGGCAACTTAGATTTAAAGGATAGAGTGCTGGGTGATCTGTCAGAGTCTTCAAAATCTGTTACGGTACTAGACTAGTGAGAAAAATGTGCACACGTTTTCATTTTAAATTTTGTTCATTTTCATTTTATCTGACTTTCAGCTTATCTGCTAAACCAATGTGCTGTCAAGAATGAGAGGCTTCTCGCCTCACACATATGTATCTAAAAACATATATCCATAATCAAATCCCCTCTAAACTTTGCTAGGTTGAGGTATCTTTGCTTTGTTGAACATTTTACATCTCAATGCCTCCGTAGGTCTCCCACTCCTCCTTTCAGAAGTGTATTAGTTTACAGTGGCAGCTGACCATTGGCAAGTCTTTGTAGTATTGCCATTGCTTATTTAAAAAGAGCTGTCAATTGTTGCTGTTCAGTGACATCATAGAAGCAAATATGGGTATCAGGCAGAGGAGCACTTGAAGGAGTGCTGAGTAATTTTTGTTTGACAATATTGAAGAGCTCAGCAGGGTTTTCAGGTGGTGTGTAAACTCTTGTTTAATCAGATGCCAAGCCATATAGAAGCATGTTTGGCCTCAGTGGCTCAGTCCCAGCAGATGCCAGGTACAGCACCTTGCCACAGGGTTTGCATAATGCTGCTCACTGCCTCGGTGCTGTGCACAGGATGCTGTCATGGATTGCAGCTCTCAGAAAACACTGCACATCTCAGAAAGTATGTACTGGGGTTTATTTCCTCCCCCTCCTCCCTGTAGGTAGGCGAAAGATGATTCTGAATAATTTTTTATTTTCAGAATATTTTTTTATTCTGAAGCCTGATCTTTTTATTAATGTTTTAAAAACAATAAATCCATGAAGGAGGGAAGCAATTGCACTAAAAAATACTATGAGGAGGAATACAGCTAATTTCTTTGATAATTTTAATAGAGAAATACTTCTACACTATTTTAGTGAAGAAGAAAGAGTAATTTTTTCAACCTTTAATTAAATGAATAGGCAGGCCTTGTACAAGGTTTTGTCTTATCTGTGCTTCCTTGTGTATGGCGATACATTATAGTTTTAATAAAATTGCATCAATAGAATTTCATGATTTCCACATTTGCATTGCTTTCCAATTGAGCTAAATTATAGCTGTATCCCTTAGCTTAAGTTTGACCAGTCGCATGACCACTACTATAGAAAGTCAGATTTAGTTAAGTAGAAAATGAGAAGGAGAGTTAGGTTTTTTAAATTGCTAAAAACCAAAATAATTTGTCTTTTTACCTAAAGATAACCAGAGATAAAATATTGACTTAATATACAGGAAACCTTACTGACAAATGGTCTAAAAAACCTTTCTCTTCAATATATTTTTTATTTTATTTCATGCCTTATTTTATATCTCGTTCCCTTCCTAAACCTGACACAATCAAATTTCTTAATAGATAAACGCAAAAGTATTATTTACTCTCTTGAGAACTTTACTCAGACTTATATCAAGACTCATTACTCTTTTACCCTTTTTTTTTTGTTACACCTAAACAAGAAAAAAAATTCCACCAAACCGCTCAAACATAATTTTATGAAAGTGTGTGTTTATATTCCTTTTAAAGCCACTAGAAACCCCAATTAATGAGCAGCACAATCAATCTCTATATTAGCCATTCTCATCGTGCATTGTGCAAACTTCTTTGACAAGTTTGACTGTCTTGCTTAAACTTCTGCACAGCTGTAGCACCCTAGGAGGGTCAGTAAGGTTGTAATTAGCAGTTATGTATTCCTTTTCCATGAACTCCACGCCTTCCACACTAGCCAGCGCCTCTGCTGAGGGTAGTGTTAGATTAGAACTTCAGCACTCACAGGGTGGGCCTCTCTTAATCATGCAGGTGGCAGGAAACTGTCTCACCTTGCAGCTGTGCAGTGCCTGACTTCAGTGGAGCTGCCTCAATTTACCACACTCTAAGATGTGGCAATGCATCTAAACCCTGCTGCTCTCTCACTAGCAGCTCCACTGAAGTCAGGCGCTGCACGTCTGTGGAGACACACATCAGCTGTGTCTCTAAAACTGCCTGCTTTTTTCATTTCATTGTGCTCAATATTCTGGGTTTTGAATCAAAAAGTTTAATTCCTTCTTGATTAATACAGCTTCATTTGGATATTAGGTGGGCTTGGACCAGGGGGCAGGAATATGGTGGATGCAGAAAAGGCTGTGGATGTTGTCTACCTGGATTTCAGCAAACACTGTCTCCCACAGCACACTCCTGGAAAAGCTGGCAGCCCATGGCTTGGACAGGAGCACTCTTTGCTGGGTTAGGAACTGGCTGGATGGCCGGGCCCAGAGAGTGCTGGTGAATGGTGCTGCATCCAGCTGGGGATCAGTCACCAGTGGTGTCCCTCAGGGGTCTGTGCTGGGGCCAGTCCTGTTCAATATTTTATTGGTGACATGGATGAGGGTATTGAGTCTTTCATCAGTACATTTGCAGATAACACCAAGCTGGGAGTGTGTGTTGATCTGCTGGAAAGTAGGAGGGCTCTGCAGAGAGACCCAGAACAGTTGGATGGATGGGCAGAGTCCAACGGGATGAAGTTTAATAAGTCCAAGTTGGACTTCATGATCCCAAAGGTATTTTCCAACCTAGTTTATTCTGTGATTCTGTGAATAGAAAGCATTCAGTCCTCCAGGTGATTCCAGATGAAACACTTCACAGAACTTGCCAAAATGTTTGTATTTTCACTCAAAATCCTTCCAAAACTGCCAGCAACATCTATCTTAACCTTTGCATGTAGGCAGGTTTGGATTTTTTTGGGGATTTTTTTTTGTGATTATCTTTTCGTGAAAGATAATCACAGTGCAGACTCTAAAACCCAAAAAAATACAGTGAGTCTCTTTCCTTGCAATAATTGCTGCCAATAGGAAGTGACTCATTTTCCTTCATTGCCCTTGCAGTATCCCAAGAACGTGATGTTATTTGTTACTACTTTTAATTCATGTAGTAAATCTCCTGTTTCCTGTTTCCTTCTGAGACAGCAGCACTTTTACTCATGGTAAATGACATTTGAGCAGTTCCTATTGTGATCATTGAGAATCTCAAATAGGATTTGGCTGGGTGAGAAGCCTGCCTTTGGTCTGACACTAAGATATCTCTAAGCTGTTTTCTACAACTGTGTCCTTATACAAGCCGTCCAGCTTCCTCTGAATCATGCACCAAAGTTAAGTCTGTGTGAAAAATTATTTGCTGGGTCAGAATAAAATGGTCATTAAGAATCTCAGTGAAGAAAAGCCAAAGAGGCAGTGTTGATGTCAGGCATCTTACTAGGAAAGTCAGAGATTTTTCCTGTCTCCTCCTACTATCTTTGAACAGGGGCAGATATGCCCATTGGGGAGGCCTGAGGAGAGCTGGCAATGCAACTACAGAAGCCAGCAGTGCAAATCCCGATGATTCTTTAATGTGCTTGCCCACTAGGGGCAAAAAGCAACTTCATCATCCCAGAGCATGCCAGGAAAAGAGTTGTGACAATTGGAATCACCATTATCTCTGCTCCCTGTTCCCACCAGTGGGTAGTCACATGCTGTGAAATTGGCAATATCCAAAGTTCAGTCAAATGCAAAATAAACGAATGGAAAAAATAGAGATAAATATTTACTTTCTAAACCCTTGGAGTGAGAGGAGATTTCAGTAACACCTGTAATAGATTGAAGAATTATTTGGGCTACTAAAACCCTTGCCCCCAAATATACAAAACAATCCTGTCCTCTTTAACTGTTCCTCACCCTAGGTCAGCTCCAAGGAGATCCAGGGACATTTCTTGTGACAACAGTGTGGCTGTTAACTTTACACTGATTTTTTGCTGCCTCCTAGTGCTCCGTGCTGCAAATGGGTCCAAAGCTTGTGCTGTAAAGGAGAAGATGGGAGCAAACTGCCCCTTTGTCACAGGTTTATTTCAGTCAAACTATCTCTGGCAAGAGTACAACAAAGAGATTACACGAAGGCAGAAAACTGAATAGGCTTTTTACTTGTTATTACATAGTCGTACTTCTGGGGCCCACAGTTTTACCCTGAAGGAAGAGATTTCCCGCAATGAGTTTCAGGCTACCATTTTCCCACAGAAGTGAGAGACTCAGTCTTCCAGTCTTTTTCACACTCTGCTTGCAGCTGTAAACCAGGGCATCTAGGTTTGTAAATGATCTTTACAGAACGACACATTTTTATTTTACATGTGATTACTTTTGTACATACACTTTTTAGATACAGAAACAGATAGGAAGGGAAAATTTTCATGTATCTCAGCCAAAGAAGTGGGGATAATTTATCTATGAGGCAATGAGAAGGGGATCTTTCTGATTCAGTTTTGCCACGGCTTGCAAAGATCGCCATAGCAGGACATTGCTTCTCCATACTGCCCATGGCAAATGCTCATTTAAGCATCTGAATGATTCAGGCTACATGGTGCAGTCTATATATATGTGTGTATATATATATATATATATATATGCAGTAACATCTGGCAAGTTACTGAAACTAAAACTGCTGACTGCTTTTTAAAGTATCTTTTATTGATTTTGTGTAAACCATAAAGAACTGCTTTTGATTATCTGGCAAATCCACCTTCTAGTACTCTAACTTTCCAGTATAGTTGAAATGAGCTTTGGATTTATTAGGTAGAAAAAATCTCTTGGAAAGAAAAAGATGAAATATCCCATTGCTACTGGCTTTTCCCAGTATTTTTTCCCGTCATTTGATCATTTAATATTCTGGCTTCATACAAGGATGACTTTTCATCCAGAAGAATAAAGTTGCCCTTCTGAAATTTTTGAAGGAATTTATCCCACATATTGCATTATCATTCATAATGGATATCCACAAGTGATGTGTCTGCCTTTCAATAAACAAGCAGGTATTTGTTCGCAATTTTGTTCTTGACAATACCCTTGACAAAGAACCATCTCATTCTTAGACTGGCACCTTACAAAGAGAATATCTTAAGTTACTGTGCATTTTTGTCTCAAAAATATGTGACAGATTTTGAATCACCCCTTTCCTGTGCAATATTTTCCTTAAAATAATCACAATTTTATGTCCTCTGCAAAACAAATGTCATAGCTGATAGAAAAATCAAGTGTTTTGCTGTTGAAAGTGGGAGGAAAGTGGTGTCCTGTCCAAAAAATGAAGACCAAGTTCAGAAAATGCAGGCAAAGCTGAAGTCACTTTCTGACCAGATGTAGCAAATACTTGTCCAACTACTTTTCAATTTGAATTTGATGTTATAGAATGTATATGTTCTGGCTGTGTTAAAAACCAGTCACTCTCTTTCACAAGGTTGCTAGAGACTGTGTAAAAAGGAATGTGTCATTTTTCTGAAATTTGTAATTCTCCTCAACTGAAAAATTTGAACTGAAAGGTCAGTATAATAGGTTAGCTATAGTTCCACCCCTCCAATTAGGTTTCTTCTGTTCCTACAGTTCTAAAGTTTTGCAGTTTTCCCACCATGGTTAAATACCTTCTGACTTATATTTAAATCCCCCCCACCATTAGTGTATGTTAATAACAGCTCTCCTTCCCTCCAGTGTTCTCCCTGGATCCTGAGAACAGGCAGATATGGCAGAATCTCACCGATGTTCAAAGAGTGTTGTTACTATTGGCCGTGGTGCAGGACTGCAGAGGTTTGCAAAAAAGACAGAGCCTGTTTTTTTCTGAGCTCTGAAATAGCAAAGAAAGGCAGTGACTTTCTTGGACAAGGAGCTGAACATCAGTGAATTTTCATCTGCTGTCACCTGCTTGACAAGGTGACTCGGGCTAAAGAGCACAATTTGGGAAGATGAATTTGCTGTTTTGCTAAGAAATTTTGAACTGTCACCCTTGGGCACTGGATAAACTTACACGAATTCCTTCCAGACACTAAACTTAGAGCATGATATCCATCACACTAATAGGCCGTAATCCAACTCTAACCCAGTCAGGTACAAAATCTTCTTATCCACAAAATTTAACATGGTGTAAATAATGAATGTGAGAAACAAAATATGTTATGTACATTCTGAACTTATTTTGTTGCTCTGAGGGATATATTTATTTGGCTACAAAAGAAAAACGACTTCAGGTAACTGTATAAAGCTGGTCTAGTGAACAACTGCAAATTCATAATGGTGTCACTGTTTGAATATTTCAGATTTGAAAATTAGTCATTCACATGTGCACATTCCAACAGAGTACATGCCTAATGGATAATGTGTGACTGAATTAAAAAGACAAGCAGAGTCACTATTTGACATAAAAGATATTCAGAAAATAAATATACTATACAAACAATATATTTAGTAAAACTTGCCCTTGTTCTCCAGAAATACACAGAGCAGAAACTGGGAGTAAGATAAAAAAGTGTATGTTTTGTGTTCTGCATGAACTTGAAGAAACCAATCCTCCCTCAATTTTTCCAGCCCGTTAAGTACAAGTTACAGCACAGAGCCACTGATGGCTGTGGTGATTCAGATTAGGTGACAGACAGAAGTGATACTGCTGAATGGGTTTTACTGTGCCTTCAGGTAACATCTTTGTGTCTCAGAATAAAGGCAGCTGCATTAACTGACATCCAGAAGTGTTACATTCCTTGCTGGCTCTGCTCTGCTCTGTTGCCTCCCTTGCTGCTGGAGCAGTGAATGGATCACAGAATGCTCTCAAGCACAGGTAGGTGCTGTGATTGGTGACTTCTGAAACTTATTTTCGGAATTCCTCTTGCCTTTAAATCTGAACCCTATAGCATCTCTTGCACAGCTATCTGGAGACTGAATAGCTTCCCGTGGGCATTTCTGCTTCCATGGAAACATGGGAGACTGTAATCATACAACCAAGAGGGGAGAAAACTGAGGTGGAAAATCTGAGGCTATTTTTTCCACTGTTTTTCTATCTCTATAGGTTGCACCTTTACTTCAGGATAAATTCATACACACATCAGAAGGCAGATTGTTGCCCAAGATCTTTCTGAACAAAGGAAGCCCCACCCAACCTGGCTTTGATTGGGCATCCACAGCTTCTTCGGACAATCTGTTCCAGTGTCTCACCACCATCACAGTAAAGAATTTCTTCCTAATATCTAATCTAAATTCACCCAAATTCAGTTTAAAGCCATTACCCCTATCTGTCACTACAGGCGCTTGTATAAACTCCATCTCCAACCCTCTTCTAAGTGTTCTTCAGGTACTGGAATCTGCTGTGTGTCCAGTCTCCGGTCAGTTTTACCCATGCTGTCCTCGTCCTAATCTGGTAATGGCTGCAGCAACCCTTCTCTAACACTTCTTAATGGGAAAAAATAAGAATCAAAATTTCTTAGCTGTTCTAGACAAGGAGGAAAATAAAACAGATCCAGTCCTTATATATGGTGGTATAAACCTGACACTGCTATTTCCTGGTTAGCAATTACTCTCGATTTATATACATGTAAAAAGACTAGAATCCTTCTATGAGAGAGAACTCACTTCCCAATCAGAAAGAAGTCATCTTTGAAAATAATAAATCACTTTTACTTTTTCAGTGTTTTCTTCAAAAAAGAAAAAGAAAAATCACCTGCTGGAATTTCATGCAAAGCTTTTTCCTGAAAGTTTCAACACGTTCCTGACTATCATACTTTCTCTGTTATCCTTTCTCTTTAGGATAGTTACTTTTTATCCTTGCATCTGTTAGAAATAAGTGGATGCAGCATATGTTCCTTAAATAGAGCCCCTGAATGATCCCTGCATAACCTGCATCAGAGCTCTCCAGATTGTGTAGCTTTTTTTTTTTCTGGAAACCTGCCAAGGTCAAGGAAAGACAGGAGTAATTTCAAGCCTGGTGTAGTTCTTTAAAGATAAATATAATCTGTAGGATTTGAATTTTTGCTCATCAATGTGGAGTTTTCACTTAATACGCTGTTTTTAATGAAGTTTCCTCACCCTACTAGCTCATCCTTGGAACCAAAAAAGTTTTCCCACTGTGACATTTTTGTTTTGTTTATTTTTATTTTCAAAGGAAGATAGAAACATAAGTAAAAGGAAGTAAGAGAAAACTCACAGCTAAAGATCTGTAGGGGTTGGGAATCTCTTCAAGAGTTGTCTTACAAATTTGTGCTTGACCCCTCTCAAGGTTTGAAGAGACTATGCAACAGAGAGGAGCCTGGGTGACTCATTCACAGCCTGAACCTCAGCACTGAAGTGTTGCAAAACTGGCTCTCAGGAATATCAGCTTTCCTGAAGGTCAATAGCATGCCAGGATTTGAGTTAAATCTGAACCCAGAACTTCAGCAGTCAACTTATTTGGTGCCTAGGAAAGCTTTACCTATTCCTAGAGACTGAAAAAAGAAAACAATACCAGCATAACTGGTTTTGGCTCCTCTTACAGTCCCATTTCTCACTATGATATTTGTGCCTATTAAATCACACTTTTTCAAGGGGAAAGCAGCACAGAGAGACAGTTAATGGCAAATAACAAAGTCCTGATCAATGTCTACTGAAAATAAACTGTAACCACCACAGTGAAGCAATACAATAACACAACAGCCATCCTATTTTTCAGTCCATGACACTTCTGAAGCATATACCCACAAGGCAGAGCATCAGCTTTCCCGGTAATATTCCTGAGTCAAGAAGGCAGACATTCCAATTTAAACCTGTTACACTTGAAATCCCTTTTGCTTAACACTTGTTCACCCACCTTTTAGATACAGGACTATCAATTCCTGAAACAAGTCATGGAGAACTTCCTGCAGCTTGAACACAGCTTTTCCCTGCCTGGAACAGAAAACTCCTATATATACTTGCAGCAGTGCTGCAGGAGGAGTAAAGTGTGCAGTTGACCACACCATATGTGATTGAATTCAGGTACCAGGGAACTATGGTTAAAGCCTCTAGAACAAGCTCTGAGACCACTGATTTGTATCAGCAGGTAATCACACCTTCCTCTGATGGACTAATTAACTACAAGCAAGAATAACTGCTGCTGCCAGAACTAAGAATTGCATCTCTCCCATCAAATGCTTATCCGTTGAAGTAGCTGCTCTCAGGCCTGTTAAGCAGTACTACCAGGTGGAAAAACATAAGGTTTTACTTTATCCCAGCCAACTCCTGGCCATTTTTAGGATTTTTTGCAGTTGAATTTGTCTATGCAAAGAATGGATACTGTGCTCAAAATTTAAACATAGCTGTAAGGCTTTGGACTCATCTACCTTCGCTAGGAACCAAGTCTAAATAATTGGTGTGTGCATATATGTAGTGTCGGGGGAGTGGTGATGTGGATTTGTCAATCAACACTGCCACTGCAAAAGCAGCATGGAAATCCTGCAGCCTGGCTACTGTGTCCATGAGAATTAACTCAGTTTCACCAGACACATTTCCTCTTTAATGGCTGGAAAAAAATGTAAGTCCAGGAATATTTTGGCAGAATGAGGCGTTTTCTTGCATAAACTTGAAAGAAAGGCATTGCAAACACTGTATTTCAATCTATATATCACTTTCACTATTCACACATAGGTACACCAAGTATCTTTCTGTCTTCCTGTTTAGTGAAGAAGCCTAACCACACTCCTGATAACTGTCAACAACTTTCCAATTAATTTTTCTAATGTTGTTTATTATACTTAAGGAACTAATGTGTGTATACTTTCTGCTCCTTTTAGAGTAGTAGACTCCATATCTTAATGAATTACCTCAAACAACAGATTTATTTTTCAGACAACAGTTGTTCAATAAAATGAAGGGGATTATGTGGCTATATGCAGAGGATATTTGGTAGCAGAGAAGTTGTTTTGACCACTCTGTAGTCGAGCATTTTTTGTTTCAACTCAATATGGGCAGTTTCTCATCCTAATGCTTGTGAAGACCATGCAATTCAGATGTCTGACCTTCAGGGGAAAGCTCTATGAACAGATGCGTAATGAAACAAATCCTACTGTATTCTTTGTAGGAGCACCTGATATTTTGACAACATGGTTGTGGGTAATTAATTTCTCCAAGGTATGAACAAATTCCTCTAATCCTGTTTGAGATTCAACACCCTTTAGTTTTAGATAGTCCTGCAAGGGGCAGGGATCTGGATTTGATGATTACAGGTTCATTAAAACTGGAGATATTCTATGATTTGGTGAAGATTTTGAATTCAGATTATTGCTATTTACTCCACAATGGTTACCAGGAAAGTTGATTATTTTTTAATGTTTTAACTCCTACATTAGAAGTTAATTAAAAATTAAAAGGTCCTGAATTTCCTGGTTATGAAACATAGAAATGAAATAATTATTAAAAAATTAAACTTGCATTCATATTTTCAAGAGATTCTAATTTTTTTTCTTTTGTTACTTTTAGATCTGAGGCCAGTCTTCAGTCTGGCTTTGGTTGTGATCCAAGGTATCTTCAGTTCTAGAAATTCTGGGATGTTGATATCAATGAAAACAAAATAGTCTGCAACCTGTGTCCTGTACTATCAATTCTGCAAATGCAGCAATGTTACAGTTTTATATACAAGTGTTAGGTTATCCACTGCCATATCTTGCTTACTGTTCTTCTCTGTATTTTTCAACTACAGAGAGCATATTTTAACAGATTAACTCATATTATCTGCTGGAAAAAATATTTTAGTTGCCATTTTGAATCAAGATAATGCAGTGAAGAAAGAATGCCATTAAATTTAATGTCTATGCTGAATTAGGTCAGCAGTTGTGATATGATTAAATTCAATCTTTTGAATTTTTTTTCACCACCCTCATCGCTTCACATTATTTTAACCTGGTGTATATAATACTGGCTGGGACCACTCTTTTGCATAGCTGAACCAAAAATCATTCTGAATTGCATTTATCTTGGACTTTGCCACACACAAGAAACAAAATTGCTTCTATAACATTATTTCTTGTATCATTTACATCAATTTCCTGTCTTATCAGGCTGCTTTGTTTCTCTGTACTACTGATTTTAAGCCTAGCTGTGCAGATATTGGATTAGAAGCTGGCCTTCAGAAGACCTATTCCTTGTTTTGCTGCTAACTCACTTGTATGACCTTTGGTGGGTTCATAAATCTACCTTTGTTTCAGTTTACTTGTCTCTAAAATTGCTCTGATAAATAGATGTTGTGTTTTGTTCAGCTGAATTTCAAGATACATTGACCCAATAATCAATAATTTACCAACCAATAATAAATCCTAATACTGAGTCAAGAAGCCGGAGGGATTTCTCAGTGCACTCTTTTTATACTGAGAGGGACAACTTTGCTCAAATTCTATCCAAAGTCTGGAGGTATCTGGAGAGATATTTTTGAGTGAGCGCTAAGTCTGATATACATGGACTTCACAAAATCATGGGTTAAAATCCTAACAACTTCAAATAAACCTTTTATCCTTTCAAGTGCCAATCAGGATAAGTTCATTTGCAAATACGGTCTAATTGTTTAACCTTATTCCAGACCTTTGGGACCCAATTATCCTGCTGCTTGTAGGAGTGAAACCTAATTACCATTTTTTTTTAAAAATAAGATTAAACAATACTTGGAATTGATGTCAGGAATTTAATTTTTTTAACAGATCCTTAGCTGGCACTGTTCTGCTGAACCAACAGCAGGGTGATTGACACATACACACACATACCTTGAGGTTTTTGTCAGTTATTTTTCCCTGGCAAGATCTTTTGACAGGAGATGATATTATTATTATCATCATCATCATCATCATCATCATCATCATCATCACCATCATCATCATCATTATTATTTTGTTTTATTTTATTTTTATTATTATTTTATTATTTATTATTATGTTTTATTATTACTGATACAATTTTTAAAATAACAAGGCTTTTCATCTTCCACAGACTGTGGTTTCAGTTCCATTGAATTCACTAAATTATGCGGGCACAACTTAACATCTGGTTACTGCATGCTGCTGCACTGTGTGCCTGAGCCAGCCCTAGCCAAACTGGCTTGAGCACAGGAGACATCTAGCTACCAGCAGTCAAGGTTTTGTATGTTCTATGTTCTACACAAAGTAACTGGAGAGCCTAATTGAGTTATCCCCCACAAAATGTCGTGTTTCCTCAGCATGGCTGTTTCTGGTACTTCTGTTCTGTTTCTTCTGCCTCTCTCTAAAATAATCCGTAGTAGTCAGTGAAGGCAGAGTGTTACAATCCAGTTACAGTTAATTACCTTAGTCTCCACCTCCTTCTCTTGAGATGAGCTGAACATTAAACTGTCAGAAACCTTGGATACAAATTGCCCTTGGGAAACTGCACAATCATTGACATTGCTCCTGACGCAGCATTCCCAATACTATGTTAAATCTGATCTCTGTCCACCTTTCTGCTGGCTTATGAAGCTTCCTGGAACTCCAAATGCTAGTACAAAGTCAACCTCACATCCCCTCTGCTCTGTGACAAAATCAGCTGTAACTGTGATATCCTTTCTAAATGTCTGTCTGAGGTTTTCTGCCTCAACCTTTAGTAATCAAGGATTTTAAGGCTTGCAAGCTGCTTCATGATTTTAGAAGAGGTTTGCCCCTTCTTGTTTGCATCAACCCTTCGGTATTATGGTGTTCCTGCTGTAATCCTCCACATAATGGGCTGCTTTTGCTCGAGCATCTCTTACTATGCCCGAGAGAAATCTGCAAGCAGGATGGAATGGGCTAGAAAAAAAGAGTTTATAGATTGATATGGGCAGTTACCAAGTTTTGATGTCCTTGCCACACCTAATGTATCTGTGTCAACTAAGCAGTTATCAGTCAGGACAGAAAATATTAACATTGCTTCTTGAAACAACCTGGTTTGCTGTCTCCTAATTATCCACCTTTTTTCCTAGGTATAAGTCATTAATTTTCACTTTGAGTCCTTCAGTTACTAGTCACTACCATTTCAGCAACTTCTCTTCTCTACAGCCACATTTCTTGTCTCCATAGTTTTAACTGATTTACTTTCAAACATCCTACTAAAACAGAATCAAAGTTAGCCAGATATGTTACACAAAGCTAGACCTTGGGTTTCATGAACCCTAATCACACTGCATCCGTCTGTCTTTTCTATCCCTTTTATTTCATTCTTTTCCCAGAGGACCCATTTTCTAACCTCTGGTCAATTTAGTTCCTGCCTTAGCTGGAGCTGAGTAAAGGGGAAGGGTGATTTTCCAGGTATTCAGGAGTATATTCCTGCTTATTTAAAAATTATCAGTCTTGTGTTTTTTTACAGCAAATACTTGATATTGTTACTTTGTGCTGAAATTTGGGAAATAACCACATTTCTGAAAAGAGGGTTCTGAATATCTTTTGCAATATATGCAATTCCTTCCATCTGAGCTTATAAGTGTATATTGCTGAATTTCATTCTGTATTTCCAGACCATTTCTCTGGTTTTGGCCAGATTCTTTCAAATTTTTGACCTAGTCTATAACATTTGTGCCACATGGAAATGAAAAACACTTTCCAGTATTATGCAATTCCTTATGAAAATATCAATAACTTCATACTCACAAGAGATTTCCATGAAGCTTCACTTGATATATCCTCCCATTCTGGTATATCATTGATCCCCATGCTTAAGTATAATTATTTAGGTGTATTTGCGCCCTCAGAGAAGCACCCTGAAAGCCATGCCTTTTAAGTATGTTTTGGAAATTATTACTTGAGACAGTATAAAAAACCTAAATACAGTCAACCTGTACATGATTGAAACCTCTTTCCACTCTACAGAATGCCCCTGTTAACATTTCATAGGCAATAGACTGATTTGACGTAGTACACACAGGTGTATCCTGACCACTGTGCCATTCTTCTACTATTTTCCAAATTCCTATGAACAGATGACTGATTTGGGATTTTCCCAAAAGGTGAAGTTAAGCTGATTTTTCTACAATTCACTACATTTTGATTTCTTAAGAATAAGCACTATATCTGCCTTTTGCTAGTCTCCTGGTACCCTTAAAGGCCAAAGTTAAAAACTCTGATTGGTTCTGCCAGTTATCTAACAATCCTAGTACTTTCAAAAATGCAAAAACTCGCCCTACATAACACTGTATAAAAATCCTTTATCCATGCCACCCACTCTTTCATTCTGGAATATATGCCCTGAATACATATTCAATCTGTTTCAAACCAGGTATTATCAATCCCAGTGAAGTTCTTAATTAAACCAGGGTTTGTTCATCCTGGGAAATAAAAGTAAGGCATAAAAAAATGTAACTGTGACAGTTAATACATTTAATATAGCTAGTAAAAACTATAGATTTGTGTGATTTCCTATTCATTCATGAGGTCATTTCTTTAATCTCAGATCTTGATCCAAAACTAACTAAAGCTACTGATGAATATCAGCGAATTTGGAATATAGATTCTTACAAAATGTTTTAACACCAGTTAAAAACCAGTAGTAGAGCAGATAAGATGAAACTTGTAAAGAAGCCTGTTGTGATATGTGAATTTTCAAAGACTCTTAGTCCTGGGTAGCAGAAAACAATGGCAAAAACCATTTTTTCAGATCGGAAAGCAGAAATGGACTTTGGGTAGAAGCAATTCAGATAAGTTTGTTTCCTTCTTCCCTAAAGTCCTTCTAAAAAGGTCACAGTGATAAAAATAGAGCTTCCTTCTTTTACAGGGATTTTGCTTGAGAGCTCAATTTATTCAGAAATCAAGACAGATTGATGTTGTTCCCTGGGAATGCAGATAGGCATATTTTAGACAATAAACCAGGAGCCCTTATCTGCTGAATTTTGTCTTTTCAATGTATCTATCCTATGCTAATTTTAGGTCTGCATTCTCTATATCCTGCCATGTTTTGTTTTTCCTCCCATCGAGCCCTGATTTCTCATTACGACGTGTCCTTTTAGCATATATTTTGTACTTGTGATGCATCTGTTCTCATTTTGCCCCTGCAAGTGCCTAAATGATGGCTAAATGCATCTGTAAGGACAAGTGCTGAACAGGTGCAAAACAAGACCACGAATAATAAAAGAAGAGGAAGAAATCAGAGACTAATTTTTGCTCTGTCACGATTTGCCTAATATATGTACAGTCATTACACAGCCAATACAAATGTCTCATTTTCACAGTTCTTTATCTTCTTTTAAAAAAGGATCTTTCTGGAGTTAATTTAGTGCAAGAAATTTTGATGGAAGAAGGAACTCCTTGTCTACTGCTGCCTTGGCAGAAATTCTGTATTACAGCTTAAGGAAACTTAATTTAATTTACCTTAATTTACAGGGTATCCTTTTCTTCTTTGTTAGTAAACAAAATGCAGACAATGCTTTCACATGCATGATATGATTCTTGGGATGTCCTGGGCAGGCTGGGAATTGGACTCAATAATCTTTATGTGTGCCTTCTTCTATGATTCTAAAAAAGAAAACGAAAAAAAAAGTATGAATTATAGCTATATTATTTGAAAACAAATCAAAATCCACAGTACTTTTATTTTATGTTTATTTTACACTTTCCAAAGAAGTTTTATCTGTTTCTCTTGAGAAGAGTTAGTGCAGATATATTAATTTCACATATCCATAAAATAGTATTTTTTTACTCACTCTAATCTCAGTGATACAGACTGGGTAACTGAGCAACACTCTGTTCTTTTTGTGTTGTTTCAGCAACATAAAATGTCAATTGACTGTCAACCTTTACTCAGTAGTATAGCTTTGAAGAATAGTACAGTATAGTAGTATAGCTTTGAATTCACTCTGAGTTCAGGCTCCAGGACAGCAGGACTTTCAGGACTGTGGCTACAACATCTTAGTAATTGCTTTCGAGAACGGGCCAAAGTCTCTTGTTGTCCAGCAGCCAAATGATAGTCTGGAGGGAAGAATGGAGGTCAGTTCAAATAAACAAAATCTGACTACTTTTTTTTTGCTGAAAAGAAGCATCCAGAAAAAAAATAATCCATTTTGAGTATCACAGAATCATCTGGATTGGAAATGAGATCATCAAGTCCAACTCATGACCAAGCACCATCTTGTCAACTAGACTATGGCTCCAAGGGCCACGTCTGGCCTTTTCTTAAACACCTCTAGGGGTGAAGAAATTCTTCCTAATGTCTGACGCAAGCCTCCCCTGGCACAGTTGAAGACTTCAGAACAAACTTTTTGAGACCTTTCATGCACTTCTTACAGGAAGTACAAATAACTAAGACATCAGGTTTCAAATTACAGAGACATCAATAATTTTCTGCCCCATAGCCCAGCTAGCTGGGTACTTCACCCACGTAAGAGAGAGGGAGTTCTCTGAGTCTGAGATAATTTCTCAAGACCCATCTCAGAAGCATGTCCAAATCATTGTGTTATGGGCTGCCCAGACTTCCCAGTCCTAGCTGCATGGCAGGTCTGTTTTATCTGCCTCTGAATCAAGTGCAGCTCAAGACTGAAAGTTAGGCTACCCTGCATAAGAGTCTCTGAGCTAATCTCAGTCCCTTTGGATAATGTTCCACTTTAATTTTAAACAGTTACGTTAACTGTTTAAAATTAAAGTGGAAGTAAGGCAAATCTTCCAGCCTCTTGTCAAGTGAATCACTGAGTCAGAATCTGGCTTAGTATTTCAGTTTATGAACGGATATTTAGGTGTTTTGAACCAAAAGGTAATATCTGACAAGTAGAATCCATCTTCTCCCATCTTTGGCTATTAGGTAAATGCTTTGTAATTAGCCACTTGCAATAAGTAGTAATTTTACTAAAAACTCATGTGGAAATACTTTTTTTTTCCTTATCTTCCCTATATTTTTTTTTTTAACAACAGAAAAATCAACATTTGCACATACTTTGGGGGAAATTACAATGGATAAGAAACTCTTTGCCTCATACTGTCATGAAAAACCAAAACAGAATACTAAGGGTAAACTGAGTGAAGTTGTTCTGTGGCAGTTGAATAACAGAAATTTTTCCTTAAATTGTAAAAATCCCTTCTGAAATTAAAAAATTCTAATATCTGGTGAAACCAGACTTAGCCCGGGGTTACTTTAAGCTGTACTGAAAATCACAACCTGAGGTGCAAAGTTGCTCAGAGTTCTTCTCTACTTCTTGTACTTTGTTCATGAAACTATTCTCAGGGAGGAATGACCAACCTCTTTTTAATCATCACACCAATGTACATGGGAGCAGAGTCTGACTGCTTATTTTAAACAGGAATTGCTTGGAAGGTTCCCATGATCTCCAAGCTCTTCTGTCCTTTTTGTTAACATAGGAGGAAAAGAAATTCATGAGGGAAAATAAAAGGCATAAGCAATAACGCTTCTGGAAAGGCAGAATTTTTATTAAGATCATACCCTGAGTTAAGTGGCTCCTTCTTTGACAGCAGCCATACTGCTGCTTTTTGAAGGGCAAGAAGCTGAACTTACAGGAAGCCAATTAGGAAATGTTTCAGAAAGAATGGTAGTGATAGCAGCCATCTGAGAGATTAACTGCAGTAAAGGGTCCTCAAAGCAGTGGCCTCCAACTATTTTCAGAATAGCTATCATCTTTCTTTTGCATTACTTAAAAGCTGTTTTTACAGAAAGAAAAGCAGCAAAGTGACTTGAGGCTTTTTGTTTGGTCCCAGAGCTTTACAAGTTAATAGTTCCACAGCAAACACCACTTACTAATGGAGCTTTACTTCAGAGAAAAATATGTTTCCCTAAGACAGATGATAAGTACCCTTCATATCATTATGGCTGATAAGTCAAAACAAGCCTGAGAGGTGCATCACATTCTGCCTTTGCAGTCTTTTTGCTTTTCAGAGTCAGAAAGGATTGATTTTTCTGTTGGGTCACTGCTGAATACCTAATTGTACAGAAATACTAAATTTTGGTTTGCCACTGAAAACAGTAAGGAAGTAACTAAATGGCAACAAGAAGAATTAACTAAGTTTACATGAAACTTTCTTTGATTCTCTAGTGCAAAATAAAATACTAATGATAAGAGAATAGTAATAAGCTTCCCCTGATCACACACATGATCTCACAAAATAATCAAAATTCATAAATGCAATGATTTTATGCCTATCTTCTTCTTATTAAACAAAGGTGCTCCTAGTAGAAAAAATGGTGAAATTCTTGCTCTGTCTGAGCTGGGCTGAAATCTTGCTGTTCTCACTAGAACTCAGGTGAAAAATAATGTGTAAAAATAATAATCATGTTTTGAGAAATCTAGTATAATAGCTTTCTTCCATATATCAGCATAATTAAAAAGAATGGGACTCAAGGGCTCATGATTTCTCATGTTAGAAAAGAAATGCAGACTGGTATTTTTAACAAGACTGCTGCTCATGATTAATGATATCTGTTTGTTAATGCACTTTAGATACATTCACTGCATCCTCATACTGTCTTGCAGCTCTTGAACAAGGGTGAACTTTACTAGGCAGCTTCACTGGATAATGACAGGATTTACTAATCAGCACAGCTCTGTCATCCTTCTATGCTGATTAAAACTGGCCATCAGCATCTGGACATGCAACTTGTGACCCTGAGGTGCTCTGCTAGGGCAAGAGACCTATCAGTAATTCTCCACAATACAGAGAACACTCCTGGCTGAATGCTAAGAAGAGTGGAGCAATTTTTAAAAAGTGAATATTTATTTACTTGTCTTTATAAAGCACTAATATTCCTCTACTGCGCTCACAGAAATTCTGTGTTTGGACTTAGTTCAATTAGATTTATTCGTGATTAATGTGCTTTTCTATATCCATTGCTGGAATGTAGATTTTTCCCATATAGATACAATAAATCAGATATTATTCACTATTAGTGATTTGCTACAGTTTTCATTTGCCTATTATTCTATCTTATTTTGCAGTAGTATGCACATTTTAAAGTATGCCTGTATCTAATCTGCAGGATAGAAATTAAAATGATTGCACAACTTCTATATTATATGCTTTGAGAGACAGAAAAATTAAGATAAAATTTTCAATTTTCATACCTATTTTTATCACAGCCTTTTTAGATATGCTGACTTTCTTAGAGTTTTCTGAAGTCAGCAGTTCTTCAGAAAGATTATCACCTTCAAAAAAAAAGATAGGTTAGTTATTTGTGTGCGCACTGTAAAATAATTTAAATGTAGTTGAGACTTTACTATCCCTTTGCTCTTTAAACACCTTTGGTTTGTTCGTTTTTCATATGGGAGTCACTGCTGGAATGTTCTCTTGGAAACTGCTTTATCATCTACAAGTCATAATTTGGCCATGTGATCACTGCTTACCTTGTCCTAAACTGAATAGAAGGTCCAACTCCTGCCACGTTGCCTTTCAGACTTTCTTTTTTCTATGTCTGATCATTCAGATAACCTCAATACAAATTTCACTTACATTATTAAAACAACATCTTTGAATATTGTGCATGTTTTAAACCTAACCATCCTATAATGATTTATGCATCTATGTAAAGGAAATGTATCCATCATCTACCTGAAATAAGGCTCTTATTTAATGAATATAATGTGGCAACTGATTAAACAAAAACATAAAGGAGAAATTCTTCTATGCCTTTCTGGCCTACTCAGAGTGACATTTCTTCATGGGCCTTTTTTAATGTAAAACCTCTCATCATTCACTTCTGTTGAAGTGAATAGTCTATTATATTTCTCCACGTGGCTTTACCATAGTGTTATAGTTTAGGTTTGCTAATTTTAATATACTAATTTTCTGTTGTGAGATAGTTAGGAGTAAAAGCAAGGCAGGTTTAAAACTTAAGAGGGTATGAAAGAAAAACTTTATTAATAATACAAAGAAAGGGAAAAAAAATCAAATTCAGAATAAGATCTTTAGACTACTCTCACCCCTCTCCTAACCTTCTTAACAACAACGACAACATAAAAAAAAAATCAGTTAGTTTTCAATTTAAATAGTCTTTTTCAGTTTACTTTAGAGAGAGAAATTTTTTTTTTTTGTTCAGGCCATAGGGACTTCTCCACGAGGATGGAAAAAAACCAGTTCTTTTGTGGCTTTACTTTCCACGAACTCCTTTTATCTTCACAGTTTTCCTAAAGCTGTACTTATGGGCCATGTTAAACTTATGGGGTATTTACTTTTAAGAATGAACTCTTTTTAAACAAAATGATTATTTAATGATGAAATAATAGTCTGCAGGATAGTTATGCTGCTTCCATGGTATGGTAAAAGAAAGGGTTGCATGAAGTGAAAATACAAGTGTGTTCCCAACACACCTCACTATTTCACCTACACACCTGAATGATACATAAGTTCTGGGCATTTCAACGTGAAATACTAGGTTGAAGGATCCTTTTCATGTTAATAGCTATGGAAGCCTTTATTTAGTTTTCCAAACTGATCTTCACAAAAGAGAATCACAGTGGTTCATTCCAGCTTTGAAATCTAGCAGATCTTTTTTTCTAAATGCAGAAAGGACTTCAGCTGAACACCACAAGAATACAGCTTCTTCACAAGAATACAATTTTGAACATCAAGACTTGATGATTACAGCTTTCCTTAAGTCATGAGCTTTCTGTGGCCAATACTATGAGCATTTAAAAGAGGGATGGAATGGTCTTTTTTTGTTGTATTCAAAGCAACGTTTTGTTTTCCTTAATATAACCCTTTTATTACTATTTTGAAACTTGTAAGACAGTAGAGTTCATCAACATATTATTTCCATGCTTGCTCATAACTTTTGCACTAGCTCTGAATCTGCTTTGAAGGATTTTACTGCAGAAATGTACAATTTATGGAGCAGAAGGGATGAGATGTTTAAATCAAGTTCAGTGGATAAATGCAGGAACAGAAAATGATCTTAGGAAATAATTGAAACACAGAAGAATCTCAGTTTATTGTATGGTGGCTGTGGAAGGGTGCTTCAAACAATCTTGAGCATCACCCTTCAAAATGTTTTTCAGTTACTGGTCAATCTTTTAGACTTTGTGTCTTGTACCAGCTGTTTGTGGTTGTGCTTATCTTTGAACTAGGAAGCCAAACTTTGATAGGTAAGGAAATGTCATGCAGATTCTGTGGAAGATCAGTAAGTCACCTGCTGTGGTCCTTTCTCCTGGATCTCTCTAAGGTCAAACGTGGAATTCCTGTGAGGAGGACGAGTGAAAGGGACATTGTATTTTCGGGCTGCAATAAAGTATCTCTCACTGTTTAGAGGACAATTTTTACCCCATTTACTGTACATTCATGCATCCTTTCTTGAAAGCACCTCTTCTCCCAAATAAAAAACTAGAGCACCTTTGTAACACTCTTATCATAATGAAATGCCTCTAACATCAGGGTTGAAAAGCTGTGACATTTAGAACAGGAATGTGCTGACCATGGTTTCCCTGTAAAGATCAATAAATCCCATCTGCCAGAACAGTGTCTGCAACCTGTAGTTTCCATCTTTCCAGGCTGCAAAGGGCAAAGGTGACACAGTAAATCTAATTGTTAAAAAGTCTCTCTTCTGTAATTTACCTATGAGCTTCTGTTGTGATTGTCTACTTAGTGGGATTCACAACCCCCAGCACAATCTGTATTCACACATTGAAAAATACACTGTCATGCACCTTGTTTAAAAAAGTATGGAATATGAAAATATCAAATCATACTTTCTTTATATAAAGTCTATACTTTATAGTTTTTACTATAAAATATAGCAGTTTAGATTACTTCGTTGAAATGCTAAAGGAAGATATTAAGAGGAAAATTAATAATGCGACTCAAATATTTTCACCAGAAGCCCAACTAGTTTGTACATTTTTTTCTGCTGAAAAACACTGCATCTGAGAATTTCTACTGCATGGTTGTGAATACAGAATGGTTTGGTAACTCACCTTTTGTTCTTATAAGAATCACGGAAAAAAATCCTTGCTGTATTCATTTTGCAGGGCTTTAAAAATGCTGTGCTACATAGAGAACTTAATAAAAACAAGAGAAAACTAAACAAAAAGTTGCAGTCAGACTTCGGCATATAAAAATTTTCAGGTTCTTTTTGTGTATGCAAATCCATTCTGTAAGGAGTTAGAAACGATAAATGGAGTTATTCTTTTAAGAAGAGATTTGGTAGAATCACCATCCATGTTAAACCCAGGTAATTAACAGTGGGTTCTTAAATGCAACCGAGGTGATTAACACTGGGTTCTTAAATCTACCGAGGTTCCTAAGAGTTACATTTAAAAAGTGCCACATTTAAAAAGTGCAGGATGGTGAGGACCTTTGAGAATGAGTGATCATTTAAGTAATTAAATGTGGGATTTGGAGCTTATGGTTAGACATTCAAGTCTATAAATCTTGGCTTGTGGTTAAATACATTCTAAATAATTTCATTATTATTCACAAGCGGTAAGTCCTCAAGATGGAAGTATTAAGCAAATTCCTATTGCCTGTTCCTGAACCAGCTGAAGCTCTGGGAAGTGAAAATTATTTTTGGACAGTGTTGTTTTCTCTCCATGTGGAGATACGGTAACAGGAAACTGAGTCAATATAACAAAATCTGACAAAAGCCATATTAGAAAGAGAAAAGAAGGGACAGAGGAGAAAACAAAATCAGAATGTGGGGAAAGGCAGACAATAGAAGATACAGAGTGAAATTCTGTCAAAAGAAAAATACATTGAGTATGTCGTTAGGCAGTTCTATGTGTGCAGAGCTTTTGTCAGTAATAGAGGGCACAGACTTTCATTTCAAGTTTGATGTAGCCCTCAGAACTCTTTCCACTAACTTCAGTGAGCTTTGGATTAGGCACTTAGGGGAAAGACTGGCTATTCTTAATTCTTAAACTGATTTTTTCTTTAAAGAATGGAGTCTAAATTATGGAAGAAAGTTTTAGTAAACGCATAAAACTCACTGAGCTCTCAAACCCTCAGTACCCCCAGCATTTAGTGTCATCTTTAGACCTTATGCTTAAAAAGGGAGAAAAGTAGCTTATCTTAGAATTTAAATGAGTTCAGCAATTGCTCAGGCTGCAGAACGTAACACAAGATGTATCACAAACAAGCTAGTGAAGCAGTTTATTACAACAAAAGTGTGTAGGGGATTAAAAAAATACACAGGAATCCCTGATTCCTATTGTACTCTGGGATTAATAGTGTTCAAAATAGAATTGCTGTATTTTAATTTCAATTGTCTGAATCCAGGAAATTAGCATTTGAAATACACTACATGTATAAGTTCTGCTGGAAACACACAAAAAAAATAAGCAAAACTTTGAAGATAACAGGAATTTAAGAACTTTTTAAAAAATATATATATTTTTTTCTATTTCTGATGTTATAATTTTCTTTTATTTTCCAACTTTTAATGGTGGGCAGTTGGTGCTTCTGAGATTTCCAGCCACAATTCTTAATTGTGCCACTCAGTCTTGCTGCCTGAATGCATCTCATTTCCAATGGAGTCTGGATGCCCAGCCGAAATATTCTCTTATTTACCCATTGCCAATGGGCCTTCTCATTCCTTTCCTTTGTCACACTCTCCTCCAGAGCTGTCACTTACTGTCTGCTTCTATTGGGTGTGGGTGTTGAGGTACTGGTGATGGGGAGTGGGCTGCAGCCTCTATGGCGAGATCCCAGAGTTGCTCTGTGTGGGAGACAGCTGATTCCTGTCAGCTCCTGATAATAATCATATTAATAATAATACTACATAATCAGATACATAAACTGATTCCTGTCAGCTCCTGTTGGACCCACTGCCAGACACAGATAAGCCCTTCAGCCAAGGCGTGGGACACTTTGGGGAAAACCTATTTAGAAAGGTTGTGAAGTGAGTGAAAAAGTGTGAGAAACAACCCTATAGACCTAGGAAGGACTGGGGAAGAGATGTTTCAGATAACAGAATGAAGATTTCCCTGTAGCTCCTGGAGATACCCCAGTGGGGCAGGTGGTTCTCTGCAGCCAGTTGAGAGGAGCATCCCAGAGTGGATATCCACACTGCAAGCCATGGAGTGCCATGTAAAAACAGTTATCTACACCTCAGCACCTGAAGGATCCCATGCCAGAGAAGGTGGCAGGCTCTGAAGGAAGCTGCAGCCCATGGAGCGCCCTGCTGGAGCACTGAAAAACTGCGTGGAGAAAGGAACATCAGAGCTGAACTGACTGAAATTTATGGACTGACCACAGGCCCCATTCCCCATCCTCTCTGCACCATATAGAGGGAGTAAAAGTGAGAATGAATGAATGAATTTGAGCCTGGGAAAAAGAGTGAAGGGTAGGTGCAAAACTGCCATTTTAGTTTTGTCCTAATTTTTCGCTGTTCAAATCTATTTTAACTGGCAATATTTTTTTTCCCAAATCAAGTTGCTTTGCCTGTGATGGTAAACGGTAAGAGACCCCCTCTTTTTATCTTGGCCCATAAGCTTACTTATTTTATTTTCTCCCCTTGTCTTGTTGTGGGAAGGAGCTGGGGGAATGAAGGCTGGATGGGCAGCTGGTAGTTGGTCAAGGTCAACCCAATACGTTATTTTGCAATCAGATGCATAAGACATATGTTGGAAAAAAACAAGGGTACACATATTGCAGGAGAACTTCTGTGCCTCATTTTAGTCACAGAAAAAGTGCAGGAGATACCGTTTTTAAAAAAAGAATGCAAGTACAGATTGCAGTGTCCATCAACAAAAGCTACATGGCATAGGCTCTTGCAGTGTGTCTCATTGCTGTGTTGTCAGGTAGGGGCCACCTTTATAGATCAAGGTCAAATCTAATATTGACAACAGTTGTGCTGTTGTCCTCCTCAGCCTCTTCTAAACCTGAGCATTCTTTAAACCTGAGCATACAGGTTTGGGTTTTTTTACATGCTCTTTCCTGCATCCAATGACCTCTGTATAGTCATACTTTTTTAGTTATAATTTATCTGCTGGCTCTTACAACAGGCTCCCATGAGCTTACCAGTATTCAGCATTCATAATATTTCCCTCAATCTGAAAAGAGCATTTTGCTATCTATGGGCTCCAGAGTCCCCAAGAATCAGTTTTCAGCACTCTAGTTCTTTGTTCCCTCATTTCTGCTGGATATTTTCAGCTAATCACTTTGAACTCCCACAATGTCTGAACACATGATTTTTCTCTTAAGACATCAGATACTCCATTGCTCTAAAGTATTCTTGTTTATCTGAAAAACTATTCTGGCTGCTGAGTCTCAAATACTCCTCATCTGGAAAATACAAGTCCAACAGCCCTCACAGCAAAACCAGATTTCCTATTTTCTGAAATATATGATGATATGAAAACTGCATTAAATGCTAACAGAATTAATAAATTTCTCAATAAATGTAATTGTTAGAAATGTAATTCACAGCAGCTCTTACTATCTCTAGAATGTTGTTACTTATCGGCAGGGATCTGGACATATTTAATGAGAACAGACAAACTAAATTACTCTGAATATTTGATCTCTCTGACAGTGTCATAATAAAATTAGGAGATTTTAATGATTTAAAAGCCCCAAGATTTGTAGCTAGTTGCAATAATTTGTTCAACCTAGTCTATCTTCTCTCATGTCCCAAATAATTTCAAATTAAACATTGCTTTCCAAAATATTTTTATTAAATGGTAGGTGAATAGGAAAGTTTGATAGTAATCCACTAAGTTTTGCCAGCTCATAATGATTTGCTTTTGCAAGTTGTTAGGATACACTCCATCAGTAGACTGAGGACTTCCATAATATCTCAAGATTATGTTTTATCTCCAAAAATGCTGCAAATATGCCTAACTCAAGTGTTCTGAATAATTTTTCCATAGCACTTAATTGGAAATTATCAAAACCTATGTTTTGTGAAGGAAATTGCAGCTTCTTTTCTCATCCCCCAAAATATCCCTTGCCAACCCCAAGAAAATTCTCAATTAGTAAAAATTTCAATATAGCAAGGGGTAAATATTTAATCTTGAAGCTTTTTTTTCCAAATGGAAACTTTCTGTATTTGAGCATTAGAACATTTTATTTGAATGTATTGAGATGAACTCTGCTACAAGATAATTCACTCTCGAACTCAATTTTTACTGTGAGCTATATCACTTTACTGGAATTCAGGTAGAGGTTGGCTCTTACCTGATCCACTGAAATTCATGAGCCTCTTATGATGGCACTCAACAGGAAATCTGAATTGCATCACGAGTAGTGCAGGCCTGACCTGACTAGAGAAAAGGGAAAGACTGAATGGTTATTATGTGGCACGCTGAGAAAACATAATTTAACAGGCATCCAAACACTGGAAAAGTAGTATTTAAATTTTGATGATAGGTTATTGTGAGTTTTTTTATAAATTTGTATTTCTCTCAAGTATAATTAAGAAATTCCAATAGAAAATGCTCAGCAGCCTATATTATTGATATTACTATTCACCTAGATGCTGAAGAGCTTGAAAGCATTACCTAAAATTTTATTCTGAAAATATGACAAATAGGAACAATTAGGATCTCACACAGAAATCCATCCACAAAGCAAAAATCCCTTGGGATAACCTTGCAAAATAGTATTTCTCATATACCAGGTTCCTGAATCATATCTTGGAACATTTTTCTTTGGGAAATGCTTTTCTTTGGGAGGTATTTATTAGGGAACAAGAACTATCTATTTATTCTGTTAGATTCTTCAATCACAGTTTAGAACATTTTTAAATTTAGTCCTCCACTAATGACACCTTTTGTCCCCTCTTGCTCCTCTATTTATGTGTTTCCAATCAGTTTTTGTTGTCTTGGGTCAGCAGAGTCAGCTGTTTGGATCAGATAAACTCCAGTGAAAGTGCTGCAAGGTCTCACTTGAGAGCATTCCCATTTCTCATGGTATAAGAATTATAACTTGTATTTAATGTTGCCTTGGGAGGCCTTGCTGGAATCACCATTTCTCTGTGAAGTTTCACCCAAAAGCTCTCAGTCTTACATCACTGGTATCAGAGCCGGATGCATCTCTCTATCACTTCATTGCGAGTAAACCCCTGCACTTATACCACCATTCTGAAAAGAAATCAGTATTGTATGGATCCTCAAAGAACACAGACACTGTAATGGATCTGCTAACTCCAGGACCTGGAGCACTGGTTCTGCCAGCTCAACTGCCACATAATGTGGGACTGAAATTCGTGCCAGGAAAACAAGTGCACCTTCCACAGCCTTTTCTTCCTCTTCCCATGGCTGTCATTGATTCATTACCTCCCAAGCTGAAATATAAACCAAATCTTCACTCATCTTTTCCAAAAATTGCAATTCAGATGAAAGGCATTTCTACACCATCTCACTTTGCCCCAAAAATGCTACCAGTGTTTTCTTGCTTTATGGAATCTGACAGGAACAGCTCTGGGACACTCTTCTCTTTGCACACCAGCATGAATTATTACAGAAGCTTCTGAGCTTCAAGGTTCAAGGCATTATTAGTAGACATAAATTGAAAGCTTATGTTTTAATTTCAGGTCTAAATTAGATTTGGTCATAGAACAAAGACAGGGAACATAGAGTTTCCTACATATGTGCTCTGTGCCATTTACTCTCTGTACCTGGCATTGATCTCTGAAACAATCTAAAACTGAATGGACCGGTTACCTCCTACAGTTTTCAGCTGATGTGTTTTCATATTATACATGATCCATTTCTGTCGTGCTTAAAACTTGCCCTAATATTCAGTTTACTTTCATATCATGCTTGCAAAATTATAGCTTTTCAATCTAGAAAAGTGTTAAAGACCTTCATGTTGTGGAGCTTTATGGTTTTAATTCTCCTAGTCTAAATGCTGCTGTCCTTTTGACCTACTTCCTCATTTAATCAGATTTTCCATCTCTTTTTTTTCCAATGTCAGAAGTTATTTAAATTTCTCATCAGTTTCTGAATTTTCAAAATCTGGATTCCTCTTCTCAGTTCCTGCATTCTGCCTGAAAAATCTTTTGCAATTACCCCTTTATCAAGAATTTTCAGTTCTGCTATTAGATGTTGTTCTACTAAAAAGATAAGTATCTGTCTAAGCAGAAACTGAAATAAAAAGTCCTTTTAAGTCTGGAGGAAAATTGTTTAATCAGAAGTGAATTGCGCTTCGCCTAAAGCAACTCATTCTCTCAAAACACTTTTCTACAGTTGATTTCTCAGAACACACTAGGGAAAGAACATTTCTCTCAGACAATACTATGTAATTGCTGTAATTAATACTGTGATCTGGTATCAGAAAATGAAAAAAAGCAGTATGATCAAAATTTTAGGAAAGTACACAATCCCACAGTATTTGAATAGGAAATGGGTTTACTCTAGGTGGAAATAGATTTACTCTTGTTAGAAATAGGTTTACTCTTGGTATTTAAATATTTCCTCATAACTTTTGCATTTATACTACTCCAGCACAGATGTAAATACAACTCATAAAAATCTAAAAAAAAAAAGAGAAGAGAAAAATCATATCTTATTAACTTATAAGCCTTTGGGGGGGAGATTATTTTACAGTGTGACGTGATAACCAGAGTAGTAACCCAGAAAGCACGATCTTGTGTGTTTTCGTTTGCAGATAAAAGATGAGTCTGATTTGTTTTCCCGCATATGTAATAAAATACCTGCATTAATTCATGTTGACATACATTACTGGGAACAAACTAAAATCTTAATCTTGTGGGAAATGAGCAGACATAACTCACATCATGTCTGCCAGCTTTAATCTAATTTGAATACCATCTTTGTTAATAGTCCCTTGGGGCACACAATTTCAAGCTATCCATTCTGGGTTAAAATGAATAGGGGTATGTTTTGAATCATGTTCTCTGTTATTCTGCTTGCAGCATATAGAGGAATATGTCTTAGAAATGAGTTTATGTAAGATAAATATTTGAGAACACAGTTGTGTGTTCAGTTCCGGAAATTAAAAGGAAGAACACATCCCATTAATAGTTCTGTCCCAAGGAGCAACTTCAGCTCCTGCATACCTCTTTGCAATAAGCAGTTCTTGCATTATTCCTATGGAAAACTGCAGATATCAGAATTATTTAGCCTTTTGCAAAGCTTCCCGATAAACCACCCCTGGAGCTAGCCCACCCAACTTTCAGTGTCAAACCCAACACAGCAATAAACTCAGGTATTAGAGAAAACAGCAGAACACCGGAGTCATAGGACAGTGCTGAAAGAGACCTCAGGTGTTTCTTTTGTTCATCCTGTTGCCCAAGGCATAATTAACTCTACCAGTCCCACTCTTGGCAAATCCTGTTCCAGTCTCTTCTTAAAGACCTTCGCAGATCACAGCTTTCCCAGGCAATCGTGTGTATGATGATGGTGGGAGTTCTTTCTTCCCGCATGCCTCACAGAAGCTGCTTCGAATCTTTGCTGCATTTAAACTCATCGCTTTGTGGCCTACTGTAACCTCTGAGTTATCTCCAATTAGTACCCATCCATTTTCTGAAAGGATGTCTACTTCAGCTGAAGTGCCCTCAGTGATAAGCACAACAGGATTGCTCTGTGCTCTGCCTTATACACCCTGATGATCTTTGCCTTTTTAACAATACCGTGAAACACCTCCAGATCATGATGCTCCACACCACCTTCAGACCCATTTTTGAGCAGGACTCCTCCAGCTAGCTGGCTTCCATCCTACATCTAAAACAGCTTATTGTTCCTGTTCAGATGTTTTACTCTTTGTTTGTTCATATTGTTCTCCTAGATCATATCTTCATGCCATTTACAATTTAATGAGCACATTTTCTGTTGCTGCATTCAGGTATTAATAAAACTTGAAGAGGAGATAAGCAGTAGGAGAACTCGTGTACCTCCCCTTAACATATCCTTCCACACTACCTAGCCAACTGGTTTTGCACCTTCCTTGTAAGAATTTCACCAAGACTGTGTTTCTTGTATAATTTATGGGTAGGTCATGTGAGGATGTCAATACTATTATTAAAGGCAAAATGGAAGACTTCAGTGGCTTCTTACATCTGTCCTGCCTGACATCCTATGCAGAAGGAAATCAGTTTAGATCGACAAAATTTATACTTAGGAAGAAAACAAACCTGTTGTCATGTTGGATGGCATCTGCATGTAACTTCTTCCTCATTTTCCAGATAGCTGCAAATATTTTATTTTATCGTCTCCTTAAGAAATATTGTGGGAAGACACAATCTTAATTCTATTAGTCACTTGATCAGAGATGGCTTGTTTAGTGGTAAAAAAAGGCGTGAAACACTGTCATGCTCAAATTCACCTATGAGCAATTTGAGTAGAGTAGACCTTGCTCTTTCTTTTAAAATTAACAGAGAAAATAAAAAAAAACTGTTTCAAAGTATTATACTAAGCCAATAATAGAATGAGTACTTTTTATTCCCTAAGTAGTTGCTTGATAGCTGCATCGCATTTCATGCTCTTTTTTTGCTTTTCTGGTTTTTGTTGTTTTTTTTATTCTTTCTTTGGTTTTTCTTCCCTTGTGTTTAAGTGTTCCTACTGCTTTTTAAGTTTAATTTTTCGTATGATATCTACCATCCACCAGTCTTTTAAATTCCTTCTTTGGGGTAGAGTCAATGAGGATTTTATTCTTTAACCAAGTTATCTCTTATAACACTTCTTGCATCTCTGCCTAGGGTAAATTATGACCCTTGTATTTTTCCTTCATTTTTTGGTTTATCTCTTAATCCTTGTTCTCATTAGACCGTGACTAAAAATTCTCTCTCTGCATTGAAGTTTACCTAACTTTTTATGTAACATTTTCTTGCCTTCATTATTTCAATAGACACAGTTCCCTGGTCATTCTTTGTCCTTCTAAAAAATTGTATTATTTTAACGTAAGTTTTTCAGTCCCTTTTCCTGTATGCTGTTCATCAGCATACATAAATAAATAGTCTGACCTCTAATTTCCTTTTTCTTGTCTTTTGATCTTATTCTGAATAATCCTTACCTCCTCCCACTCAAAAAAATCATGATAGTCTTATTCAAATTTCACTTTTAATTCCTAACCATGAACTTCTGTCATTCACACTGCCTTTTTCACTCCAATCTCTTTTTAAAGCTTTTCTTAATAGATGAGCAGTACCCTTATGGGAAATAGACTGTTTTCTGTCTTCTTAGGGTTTTTTTCCCATGTACAAGAGTATGTAGAATATCATCTCTATGGTCACAGGAGACAAAGGTGTCCTGGTATCCTGGAATATGTTTATTACTCGAGATACCTAGATCCCTAAGCCTTTGTAATCTTTAACGAGGAAAACAAACACATATTCCATACTAACCTCCTGCCTTCCCAGACTGATACTCATTTTTGATCCAAGACTGGTCCCTGAAAGTGACTATATGACACAAATAGAAAGGCTCATGGAGTTGTGATCACTGTGAGAGATGAACTTCACCCACTTTATAGTAATTTGTAAGAGCTGAGTCCTTTGGGATCGGCACGCTGCAGATGTCAGCTGGAGTAGGCAGATGAGGCCTTTAGGAGGAAATTGCTGAACTTCTACTTTTTTCTTTCTCTTTGGAACGAAGGCTGTGAATATTAAAGATCTGAATGTCTTTTATTCCATTTCCAATGACATTTTACCATCACTTGCTGCTAGAACACTGTCTTGTTCTTGACCTCGATAATGAAACAGCATCAATTTCCAGCTGAGACCAGCAGCCGGCTTGTCCCTGACAGAATGGTTATTTCATAGCTGGTGCTATTATGGACTCTGAGCTGCAAATATCCCATAAATTCTGGCCAATGCTGTCATGGCATGGGTGGTCTCTGCATTTTAACAAACAAGCAAGAGGTAAAGAATGAATAAATGGCACAGCACACAGCTGTGTGTTTTTGGCTTTTGTTTTTGGTTTTTTTTTCCCCTAGAATTTTAATAAAATAGTGAATCCAAAACCACAAAAGCTCTAACAGTAAAAGAATTAGCTAGCACCCCTCCCAAAAAACACAGAAATTTCTTCATGTCTATTCCAATTGCTATTGAAAAGCAAATGACCAGCCTGTCTCTTATTCCATCTGTTCCAGGACATAAAATAGCAGTTTTAAGAATGGTCAGCTCCTCACCATTTGAGTTAGTTAGCCTTTGAGACTGCTGTAATGTTGATACAGCAGAAAAAGAGAGTAAAGGGAGAGAACTTGGCTACTTAGTGAGGCTGAGTCCTTTGAGGAACTAAGATACAAACTCCTGAAAATACTCTGGACTTTAATTGCCATTGCCTGGAATTGACTTCTTTGAGGGTCAGATCTTCATGACTCAAAATCTTATGTGCTCTAAAAAATGTCACTGGGTCTCAGTGACAGACAGAATTTCATTTCTGAAGTTTCCAAGTTCAGTAGAAAATATGGGAAACAGTGAGAACTATTCCAAATCAATAGTGTCATAATTCAAATCTTAATATTTGCATGCCTTTTTGAAATTTTCGATGAGGCCTAACCTTGTGGTTCTTGGCTTTTTATGAAAACTTACATGCTCAAGTTAAAGAAGCAAAAATAGTGGTTCTTTTTCCAGTTGTGGCTCTCATTACAGGAACCATAAAAATGTTAATTCCAGCAAAATTTCAGTCTGTCTTCTAAATAATGCAAAATACCAGCTGTATGTTGTGCAGTGTTATTCATCAGCCGTGAGAATGATTTTGCTTTTGAGCACTTTTCTCCCATGAACTCTTCCTTTCAGAAATAGGCAGAAATCAGTACATGTGCAGAATAGATCATTAAAGTATTCTAAAAATGAAAGAAAACATTAATTCCTAAGAAGAATGCACTTATGTCAACTTGACAATACATGGAGAGTCTAATAAAATCTTTTTCAGATTCTAATTTATTCTGTGATAACATAAGTTATAAGCTGGAGTGAATTGCTATATAAAAGAAAATCCCTCCTCATTCTAATAATTTCCATAGATTCAGAATGATTTTTTGTTTCTTTAGTTTTAAGATTTTTTTTTCTATTAGACATGTATTTTTTTGAGTGAAATGAAAATAACTCATTTAAGCTAATTGAAAATCTGCATCATTATGACATTTTGCGACTGATTTTTCTGACATGCAGAAACCAGTCCAGAGTTTGAACGGTCTTTTTGGGCCTAACTTAATAACCTGTTATAGTGAAATCATTGTAAGCACACCAACGTTCATAAATATGAGAAAGGTATCTTTTATTTGTTGCAGTAATAGCTACTGCACTGTGTGTGAACAAGATAACCTGTAGGGTTTTTTCCTGTTAGAGATATCATCTCTCTCTCTCTCTCATTGAGTCAGACGTGGAAGTTATATATTACATGCTTTTTTCAGATGAAGCATATATGTAATATTTTAAAGACCAAATGTCTGTAGCTACAAAATCAGACACTATCAAGGGACCAGACTTGGTATCCGAAATCAACCTTTTCACATCAGTCTCCAAGATACAGGATTTAAGAATATTTCTGTCCTACTACCATGAAAAAATCATAGCAAACTCAATGACACAATGTATTTATTAAAACAGGTCACACTTCAAAACACGGTTACAGTACATAATGGATTAACCATGAAAAGACAATTTGCAACATTCAGCTTTCCAGTTTTTATATATTCAAGACAACTGTGAATGAAAATTAAGCACTTACTGCGTGTGATCTTGGAATTTGCATGAATTTATGCTTAAAAACTGAACAGTAGCATCTCCAAGATGAAGCCTGTAAATTTGAAAGTATTAGTCGTGAGCTAATTTGAAACATGCCTTTCCCACAAAAGAATTTTCTAAGCTCTTGAGAGGTGAAATTAAATTTCTGGACACTCTTTCATTTGCATTTCCATACTCTGACTGTTTCCGTAATTGGATTATTTCTAAAATAAAGAAGACAATCATATTTTATTTAAACAATGGGAAGTGGAAAGACTTATAAAGGAAATATCTACTTTAGAATGTCTAGAGTAGCAAACTGAAATTAAAAAACAGCTTTCAATTCAAATTTTTCTAAGAAAATTCTCTGTAGATAAATGTTATCTGTTTAATGTAATTTACTTTAAAAAATGTTTACATTCTAGTAAAATTACTTTGGAGCAAGGTGTCTCATAGTGTTCAGCACTTCCCGGTCTTTTTCAAAGTACATTCTATAAAAAATAGCGTGAGTGGCCAGAAAGCCATATCAGGGCATTTTGACATTTGGATCTCTTTGGCCTACTGCACGACTAACTCCAACTGGTTTCTTTCATCCTCTTTGGTCTGCTGCTTATGGCAGCCATCCTACAGCTCTGGATGTTTAAACAGCTCCAGCACAGATAATCTTCAAGAGCTGGTTTCTTTTCCCCACATTTTCACTGATTTCTGATAAAACAATGAGTCTTTTGGCTCATCTCATTTCTTTGTGCAGACTCAGATTATAATCCAAATCATGCAAAATGATTAGACCCATTTTGTGGTACTTTCTAAAAGAGCAAGTAGATTTTTTGAACTATACATTATTTAACAAATGGAAACATTTTAAAAAAAGAAGTGAGTTGAGATAAATAAAAAGTGAATTAAAACAAGGAAGAAGGTAAATTTTGCATTGAGGGGGATCACAGAGCAGTTAACACCTAGCAGACTTTGAAGCTAGTCTCAATAGTTTCTCCATATAGCCAGGAAAGAGCAAAATGCTCAGAGATATTTACAGCATTCCTGAAAGGTTCTAGATAGTCTGATCTTAAAATCCCTCAGTGATGGAAACCATAAACTCCTGAACTCACCTATTGTAGCTAGTAGTCTTGCCATAATGATGGCATAATAGATACATTTTAACTCTTGAATTCTCAAGTTCTGCGAACCATTATAATTTAAATATTGTTTGAAATAAAAGTAGCTGAATGAGAAACTTGATTTCTTTCTTTTCCTCATTAATTCTGCATGTTAAAATATGATCATACTAAATAATACAGTGAGCTCACATGACCTGGGGATATTCTGAAGGACTTTAGCTTGAGCGTGTCAGAAAGTTGCATCTCCACATTGTGCAGAAAACATATAGACTTATAAGGATTACTTATTTGAGAAAGGAGCACCTTGCTGACTATAGTGACACTTCCTGGAGTCTAATTTGGAATAACAGGCATAGACTTGTGTTTTCTCCAGAAGTTTATTATTCATTTCCTTTATTAGCACAAGCATAATGACTACAAGAGGAAGGTACATTTTATTCTTGGCCTTCTCTCAGCTCTTCAGTCTCTTACATGGTCAGATATTTTCTTGCTGATGACATTTTTGCAAGCAATGCTGTGGTACAGGACAGTCTTTTAAGCAGGAGATGTTGTAACATAAGGGCTGAATTCCATCCAGTTTCTCTACGTTATAAACATATTTATTTAATGTTTTGCCTTATAGAGTCGGAGCCCCAACACTGCTTAGTCATGACAGGAATGGCCAGCATTTTTGCCATAGTGAAGTATCACATCATCAGTTCTACCCTGGGATTGCATTCAGCAGAAATACAAATATTCTGGTGATCATAATGGATAGGATGGATGGATGGATTTGATGGATTATAAGGTGCACAGTCAAGTGGAGGATCACAGAAGAAAATGTTAAGAGTATGTGGCACATACGTGCTGCAACAGGGGAATGTGATCTAATGGGCAGTGGTATGAGATGAATGAAAATCTAAGTGACATGTAGATGGTAAATTTCAGCTATGCTTATATGTTAGGAAACACCCTGCAAAGAATCCTCGCACCATAGCAGGTATAAGAAAATAATCTGGCATGAAATGATCTAGACTTCTTGGAATCAACATTGAATGTGGTGTCCCTTTTATCCCTTTCATATGAAGTCAATTAGTTGTTACACCCCATTCAGCTACCATTGAACTGAAGTCAGTGAGTTAGTCTTAAACTGGTATAATTTTCTTTTTTGTTAAACTAAATAAGCTTCTCACTGTGTAACATTTCCTCCAGTCCTTTTTCTTCTGTTTTTTATATAATTTACTTTGATTTTTGAAAGTAGGCAAAATTGGAAAAAAACCAACAATAAGCCGAACCGACAATAAACCGAACCAACAATACAGATTCCAAAAGAGGTTAGGGGAAAATTGAGTTGCTGTTCTGCATTAGTGAGCTGCAGAGTGCCATTGCTGGGTGCACACAGACTGTTGATTATGTCATTCTTGGAGAGAACAAATTGACATTTCATTTCAGTTCTTTCAATGTTGAGCCAGTTCCTGGATTCTTATATAATTATTAGATAATGGAGATGGACACAGGGAGAGAAGGGGTTACTGACAGAAGTCCTCTCATAAGGATGTGCATACACGCCTTTGCAGAACGTGCTTATTGTGTGGGAGGTGCTGTCAGCCGCAGATAGCCCTTTAGTTCTGGATAAGAGAGAAGCTAAAAAAGCTAGTTCTGCTCATCCTTTCCGTTTTACAACTTTGTTTTACAACTTTACAGCATTACAACTTTGAGCGTTGTATATTCTATTTCTAGTCATTTTCCTGGTCAGTTTCCTGATGAAAATAATGAAAATTAAGTTGTGCTGTCACTCTTTTAATGTCTTTTTCATGCCACTACAAAATTTATTTCTCCATTTTTAAGTAATGAAAATCAATTTTCCCAATAAAATTGTCTTTCAGGAATAATTTATTTATTTATTTCAGTGCTCAAATATGAAACCAGTTTTAAGTTGGTATCTCGAAATTTTTTCTCTAATTTACATCTTTGTCAAAAGGTTCTTGTGAAAAAGTTATTTTGTTTTGTCTCTGGGCATGATAAAAAATCAATGAAAAATAATACAGGAATTACTATTTTAAAGAAAGGAAGTAATAATGCTTTTTCCACATCTGCACCGATGATTTTATTATACCTCATTACTATGCAATGTCATCCCTTCACGCTTTGGTAAATAATGCTGCTTGAAATATTCTTGATGTTAATCAAAACACTTGTCTTGTTCTTGTCTCTTGCAGGAAGTATTCATGATTCAAAATAGCTTTAAATTTTGACCATACCTCTTATTATTCGCCTATTTATCTTTCTCTCTTCTCTTCCTGTCCATACAGTACACGCACAAAAAAGGGAATTGTACTGGATTTTGTGATACAAAGACAGAATCATGAGCAAACTGGATAAGACAAGTTCTATATGTCATTTTAAAAGACACAGCTATATTTGCAAAATAAATACCTGTATTCACATGTGTTTTGTCCAACAAAAGTCATTTGATACAACCATGACAGACCCAATGAAATAATTAAGGAGGTACATATGACACTTATAGAACAGTCTGATGTTCAGCTGGCATTTCAGACGTAAGGAACTGAAATATAACAGATCTGATCAGCTTATTTAAACACTGCTCATGTTAATTAGCTGTTCAGCATTATTTTCTGAGAGCTACTGTGCCTACCAGCCACAGTACAATGAAAAAATACCCATGTAAACCTCCAGGGAAGTAACATAGTGTCAAAAAGGAAAAAGGGCATATAGATAAAATTAATTTCTTCTCATGGAAAGAAGATATTAATACTCAATTCCTACATCTCCTAAAAACAAAAACATAAAAGAGAAAATGTTTGGGATTTTTTTTTTTTATTCTTGACTGATATGACTAATCTTCAGCCATTGAAATACTATTTTATTGCATTTATATATTAAACTCCCTACACACCTTTTATAAAGAAAATGATGAATTTTCTGTGCCAATCTTTTGTTATCTTTACACCCTTCAGAGCTGTAATCTTATTAGTGATTGCTTATGGAATTTACAGCACTGCTCAGCAAAACAGGATGCACAAGTAAAATGAATTGTGAGCGAGATAAGAAAACCATAACTTGCTTGATGCAAGAAGTTATTGGCCTAATGTGGTGTCCTACTCTTGACTTTTCTTTCATATTACGTCACCAGTCCTTCCCAAACTGAATGGCATTTCCCTATGGGTAACAGACAGCAGTGAGTGTTGGTAAGACAGGCAGCATGGTAAAGCAAGAAAAAATTACTTCTCCCACTACCCTCGATTTCAATTTTCCTTTTAAAACATATCTTTCTGTAGTCAACATTCCTGTTTTGTGCAGTGGAAAAATCAATATGGGAACAAAACCCTTTAGCTTAATGGAAGATTCTATTTCTTTGCAATTTTTGAAACATTGCTTAGAATTTCAGTATTATATGGGATGGAAATTCCTTCTTCTGGCTGCTTCTAACTTCCCTCATTTATCATTCATTCAGAACAAGGAGGTAATAGGTATGAAATGCAATCTTGTAGTTAGGTGTCCAAAGAACAATGTATTTTGAATCTAAATATACTGAAATATGCACAATGCCTCTTAAGCTGTTTTTACAGCTCAGCATATTCCACAGTGATTTGGGAAAAACAAACAAACAAACAAACAAACAACCCCAAAGAATATTCAGCGCGCTGTATTTACAGTGAGCCTCTAGGAAAGCCATTCCTCCATTTCTTTCCAGTTATTCACTAAGAAAAGTGACCATAATCAGATCTCTTATATTTCAGAAAAGTAGTTACTTGGCAACTGTGGCTATGATTCTACACTGCAGGATATATGTGCTTTTTAGGTGATTTCCCCAGGTGCTCAGCAATATGTTTTTATTTTCTGAGTGGCAACTGGGATTGCAAAAGCATTTCCTGTGGAAATAAATTCAATTCATCCCTGTTCTTCTGCCAAAGTATACCATAAATTGCTCATATGGTTATTGTGTTCTCAAGAGCAATATATGGAACAATATATGCAATATTTCAGTTTAAATGTGCACTCAGCACCAGAAGAGTGCTCACTGCTGTCTCTACTAGGGGAGAAAGTTACTGACAGTTGAGTTGGAGTACTGATTAAACACTGATTATGAAATTTTAAAAAATCTTCTCTGGGAAATAATGTACCCTTGATTCTGCACCCTTTCTCCACTGTGTTGAAACTTGTACAATATGCAGCACCACTGAAAAATACAAATAAACTCTGGTGTGTATATTACTCAATCTGTTTAAGTGGCAGAACTGGAACTTCAATAAATAACAAAAAATTATGAAACATAAATCTCTTTGTTAAAAAAACCATAAATTTAGGCTTCTGTGTACTTTTGCTTACTCCACTGAGCCTCTTTTATAAGATGTAATTGTGGCTGGGGAGTAGGAGGGACACAGTGTGCAGGGGTACTGTCAGAGTTCAGCTAACTCTAGCCAAAGCTGTAATTTTTTTACTATAGTAGGGCTGAAAGTCTTTCTCTAGACTTATTTAGTGTAGAAGTTTTTGGGTTTTTTAATTTCAATGCATTTTCATCACACCATATATCTTCCCCTCTTGTGTAAGAGATGTGTAAGCAAGACAAAAGCATGACTACTTTAAGACTACATACATATTCTTAATTTCATACAGAAGGGACCCAAAGAGGCACTTAAAATTTTGAGTGTCCAGTATTGAAAGAAAACAGGATGCAAGGTAAACATGATGCATTATCACTTCAGGATTAGTGCATTTCAAATATTCCTAGTCAAAAAGCTGTGAGAAAAAGGACCACCAAGCCCTCTCTAAGGTATCCCACTTACTGCCCTAATGCTTAGACAGACAAGCATCTCAGGAGAAATTATGGAAAAAGACACTTCTAGGAGTTTTTCATTTGAGGTAGAATGGAGTGAGTACTTAACTACTGTTG
Source organism: Rhabdornis inornatus (assembly GCA_013397075.1). Lineage (NCBI taxonomy): Eukaryota > Metazoa > Chordata > Aves > Passeriformes > Rhabdornithidae > Rhabdornis > Rhabdornis inornatus. Next base: position 387,238 of record VWZS01002165.1, on the reverse strand, counting down.
CCTGAGCATTCTGTTTCAAGTTGCCCAAACATGCAGTCCTCTTATATTGTAGTATATGGTCTATATTATATATCACCATAAAAGTACTAGAGTATATATAAGTACATTCTAAAACAAAGATCAGTCATAACATCCTAGTTAAAAACATGATCTATTTTGTGCAGGTAAACAACATATCTTTCACAATTTAATCTTGGTGTTTACAAAATTTGTCACACCAAGATTAAATTACTAATTTTTAGTGTTGAGGGTTTGAGTGGTGTTTTCTTGCTTCCTATAAGCTCTTGATTTTTCCTAGTGGTCAAGGCATATGTTTTAGAGTTTTGTCATATTTTTGTCAAAATCTGTGTCATGGTCTTGGCCACATCAATTCGTTCATTGAACTTCAGTTTTCTTGTCTGTAAAATATGTCCAACAAACACTGCAGTTTTCAAAGCTTATTCATAGCTTTGGACGTACAGACAAGTGCAAAATTTTAATTTTTGTTTACAAATGTTGAAGTTAAATCTGTGTTCAGTAATTCATAAAATGAAAAGAAAGAGAATTATGTATCTGTATTTTCTTCCTGTAATTTACATTACCTTTTGTATATAAGGTATTCTATTTGATAAATCCACTGGGGGCAACCCTAATGCATTAAATTCCTCACCCCTCAAAGTTTTCAAGGCCAGGCTGGATGGAGCTCTAAGGAACCTGCTCTAGTGGAAGGCATGCCTGCCCATGGCAGGGGGCTGGAACTGAATGATCTTTAAGGCCTCTTCCAACCCAGACCATTCTATGGTTCTATGACTCCATGATAAAACAAAAAATGGTTCATCATTTGCTATAATTACAAGGTTTTTTTGTGATGTGATGCTGATCAGAGGGACCAAACCAAGAGTTAGATAGATCAGGACAAGACAAGGATGCCTGAATCTTTCTCTCATTCTATAATGCTTTCTTTCTATTCTGTCTGTGCTACCACTCAGGGTCATAAATTATCTCAGATATGTTCAGACAAGATTTTGTTTGGTTGGCCTAGTTAGTTTGTTTAGCTTTTTTTTGTTTGTTTGTTTGTTTTGGTTTTTTTTTATTTTGTTTTGTTTGGTTTGGTTTGGGGTTTTTTTTTGAAAAAGAATGGAGGAATTCTGATTTTTGTTTGTTTGTTTGTTTGTTTTTTGTTTGTTTTTTTTAAACTGTGATTGGAATGATTTTATTTATTTATTCTCTTGTTATGTTAGATGCTTTTGGCTCCATGAGTGAAATAAAGATCATGTTAAAATTTGTGTCAAAATCTCAGGATAATGAATGGACCAGGAGTTTGCCAAGGAGTCTAGCTGTGCATAGCTCTGAGGGAACCTCAAGAACTAATGACATGAAACACCTTTAAAGTGACTTATCTTTAAATATGGAAGAAATCTAAGTTACTGAGATATCTTCAGCATTGATCATGTAAAGAAGGGATGTTTTGCATGGATGCACATGTGTGTGTGTATATACGTGTGTCTACACTCCTCTATATTTGACTGTTAGTCATTTGAGCTGGAGGATGAAAACTTAGCTGGAGATAGCTAAGTTCCTCACTTTCTAAAGATGAACTTTTATTAATGCAGAAAGGATGTCATGTAAAGAAGCCGATGTTAGAGCCAATTCCCTATAGAGGGTGAAAAAGCTGATCAATGTGTCAAAATGTTCTTTACATCTGTGAAGCTAAATATTGTGAAATATCCCAAATTTATTATCCATACTTCTAAAGTACTTTGGGGAACTGGCAGATTCATTCAAATGCAGAGCAGGAAAATGAAAATCTGGTGCAGATTTGATAGACGTGGTGTGAAGCACACTCCAGAAACATTTCACCTTGCAGTATGATCATAACCCTCACCCCTCCCCAAATTGTTTTCAGACAGAAGAATCAAGTTTTGCTCTGTATGGTAAAATATCCTTTTTACAAGTATCTGAAACACAGACAAGGTCGTCAGGCAGCACAGCATGATTCTGAAACACGGACAATGAAACTTTATAAATTCTGTACTGAGGACTATAAACCTTTGGAAAGAATTGGAGAAAGGTAGTAAAAAGCTTACAAAATAAAAGTGACATATTCAAGATGGGTTTTCATTTTTTGTTTTTATACTGTCTGTCAGATGCAAGACATTGTTTCTGGTTATAAGAATATAAACATAAATATGCAAATCCTGCAGAGATAACCTCTCCTACACTTCAGGATTATTCCTAGACCTATTTCTTAACCCCTCACTGCTGCCCATCACTCCTGCCTCTTTAAGTGCACATTTTCTCCCACCACCTTTTCCTCAAAAATTTAGGTGGTCAGATATGCAAATCTACAACATTACTTTTCTATGTGATATTTGTTGCAGTGTTCCTGAATCAGTACAGAGCAGAAGAATGGAAATTAGGATGGTTTATGTAACTTGTGTTTACTGACATGACTTACTGAAGACAGCAATTGTTGTCATGTTTTTAGCCTTGATAATCCTGGCCCCACAAAAGAAGTAGTAAACAGGTTGTATGCCCTACTAATGGGGCTATTTGATGTTTTTTTCCTGCTGTCATCATTCCTAATGATGCTGCATGGAGACTTTTCCTTGGCAGAGGTTTATAGAAGGGCTGGGTGATCACGCACCATGGGTTGGGTTTCTCTGCCTCTGTTCTGGCCCCAGTTCTTATCTGTATGTTTGAGATACTTTCCTCAAACAAATCCCATAGACATAACCCTAAAGAATATTGAAGGATGTAGTTCCCCCAAAAGGAGAAAATCAGGCTTACTTAGGACACAAAGTTTTCACAAAGCAGATATGCCAAATGCACAACAAACTAACCTGCCAGTCTGCCAGACTCAATCACTGTCAAGGCAGTTTAAAAGGGAGGTCTTGTGCAGAAACTTGTTGGGCTGTCAGGTTCTTGGAACTACTGAAAACAATGGTAGCTGCAGACCTCATTTCAACAGGGAAAAAATTAATCCCTTTGTATTTGACAGCATAAAGAATGTGTTGGATTTTCCACAGGAACTTATGTAACAAGACATTTACTTCTAATTATATATAGCTTTCCCCTAAATAAGAGATTTAAGTGCTAAATCTATCATTCAAGGGCATTATGTGAATTAGCAATGTTGTCTGGAGGTCTTTGGGCTCTTAAAACCACACAAAAATGTAATCCTCTAGACTAACTGTTTCCATCTGTGAAAAGTATGAAACCAACAATATTTTTGTCACTGCATAAATTACACAACTAGAGTTTGTTGAAAACTGCCAATAGTCCACAAATATTTCATTTATTTACATTGCTTAATGAATACTGTTAAAGGAGAAACTTAAAGAAAAGAAAAGTAAAGTACAAGTGAGCAGTGGATGCATTGGGAACTCACTGATGCTGTATCCACTGTACTTGAGTGTAATGCTAGTGAGAATGAAAAGTATGAAAAGGGAGAATGTACAGATTGTAGGTGAAAGCAGAAGAGAAAACAAGGATGTAGAAAAAACCTTACAAAAGAAGCCAATAAGAGATATAGCTAAAGAAATGGCAACCTGAAGCAAATGCAATAGAAAAGCCATTAAATTGATTCAAACGCAGGATGGGAAGATGGAAGGGGAAAATCTGGGCACTATTCACATCCGCTGATGTTTTGGAACCAATCATTCAATATCTTCTTTGACATCATTTTGCACCTGAAAAAAATTATTAAAAAGTTATGACATCATGAAAGAACAAGATAAAAGAACAAAAGAAAAAAATAAACTTTGACAACCTTCTTTAATGTCAACCCTGTCTTCTAAAATTGCAATATGCCTAATAAGGTGTCAGCACTTTTCAATTAGTTTCTTGTCCATCATCCTTTGTTTTCTTACCTACAGAATTCTTCTTTATTTTATTGCATATTTTTGCTTGCTGTAAATTTCTTACGTTTGAGCTTTTTGCTGTAACTGCCTTTCAGATTCAGTCAGCTAAGCACAGCTATTTTCAATAATTTCTAAAAATATTCACTATTAGATTTCTAATATTGCACCTTCTAACTTACACCCATGGTTTGAATGTAAGAACTGGTGTGCTGCTTATTTTCTCAGCCAAAATCTAGTTTCTTCATTGTAATGATAAGGTACTCATTTCCCATTATGATAGATCATCCACCTGGAGGCAGAATTATTTTTCTAATAAGAACTAGTTTCTCCATTTACTTTGAAAAATCTGCCAAGGTCAACTTGTACAAGTATGATTTGGAATTGTACTGTAGAATGTTAAATTTCCATTATGAATTCCTCTCCATGGACAACCAGCTTTCACAGAAAGAAACACTGAAAGGCCAAAAAGAGAAGGAGTTAGTGAGAAAAAAAAAATACTGAGGGAAAAGTGGAGGAGGGGGAAAGAAATAAAAAAAAAGGTTTGTTTGAAACATCACAATTTTAGCCTCAACCTCTTTGGTAGGCAGAAGTAGTTTATTTTATGCTGCCTGAGAGATATGCTTCCTTGTTTATGAACATATAATATTATTGTTTTACTAGAATGTCTCTCTGCTATTACCTCTTAAGCATTGGGTCTCATAGTAATTAGGTGCTACTTAGAAGGGTTTCAACCAAGCCAGAAAAAACAGTGGATTAAAAAACCCTACAATTTTATTATGTTTATTTCATAAAATTTTATCTTTTGTTTATGGTAATTGTATGTCAGAGTTAAAAACTAGACGTTGATATACCTTCATAATATATTCACAATTATTTACTAAAATAATGAGTATTTACCTCTATACCAGCTGCTGGATTACTCTCCTTTTTTCCCAAACTTTCTCTGCATCCATACATCATAAAGGAAAAAAAAAAGTTTGACCTCAGCAAGCAATATTTAGCTATTGCAAAGCATTCTTTTGCTGGCTTATTTACTCTAAATCTGCTTTTTGAATGCTACCACTACAGGCAGTCAGCAAATTGATTTAAAATGTCAACCCACTGGGGCCAGATTCTGACACCACTCCTCCCTCTGAGTAAATATACTTTATCTAATGAATTATCTTGTGGAATTAATAGCAATATTCACAGAAGCAATAGTTTAGTTAAGGTGAAGGCAAATAAAAACAGTTTTTGCATTGTTACTGTTATTTGCTTTACATTTCTATCTATTGCTTTACATTGCTGTTATTATAAATGTTAACTTTATTACTGTAATTTTTTCTTGGAATATTTTGAGATAAAACAAGGCGGACATTTTTCCCTGAAAAAATGTTTCTATTTTCCATTCAGCTCTAATTATTCACTATATATCGGAGTACTCAAGTGGGAGCTCTATTTTGCATTATGCTAGAAAATGGGTAAAAATAGCAGGCAAGAGAGTTTACAGAAAAAGGTTTTGACTTGGCAAGACATTTAAGTGCATGCTTCATTTAAAATATGCAATTAGGCCCCTGGAAGCCCCAGATTTGTTGCAGGAACAGTCTGGAAAGCAACTGTGGCTTTAAATTTCTGTTCTGTGCATCATATATTTGTGGTATCCAGTTGGTTGGCATACATTAGAAAATATAAAAATATCACAGAAAAATTTTATGTTGTGTGCATCAGTTGACAACCACCAGCATTCAGCGTATTTTTAGTCCAACTCTCATGCAGGAAGATAACACACATTAATTTAAGAGAATCACTTATGGCAAAGATACTTTTTAAATTTTATGCAGCTGAAATACCCTTTTAAACTGCTGAGAGCACTGGAGATTTTTGGTAGGTATAAATTGCACTCAGATATGGTACGTTCTATGCAGAGGGGGAAGTAATCTGTTCTTTGTCATTAAATGTAGTCAAAACTGTATCTGTACCTGTCCTTACAAGCTATACTGATCTTTAACTGCTAGTTTTCAGAAACTATTGCTGAAGGCAATTTTCGCTGTATGTGTCAGCTGAATTCAAGATACTTAGAATTCAGTAGGTATTGATTAAAGAAATCTTGTTTATGTGGCTGGTATAATTGTCCTGAGTGGTACGCAGACTTCGAGGAACTAAGGTAAGCTACTTGTTACCAAAGCTTAGAGATGTGTACAAGCATCTCATTGTATTTCATGGAACAGTTATCCCATGCTGGAAGTTAATGATTCCTCAACACCATTCAGGCTAAGCCCTAGCAAATAAAGTCAAAACTCCAGAGCCATCCCTTGGAGCACTGGGCCGTTGGAGCCATCCCTTGGAGCAATGGTACACACACTCTCATCTTTTGGTCTGCAGCTACAATAGTCAGGCTGGCTATTTCACGGACATCCAGGGGAGATGTGGGGAAAATGCCACAAATTCTGAGTTACGAGCTCCTTCCTGCTTTTGGAAGGACCTCAGCATTTGCTTCTTCCTCCTCCTCCCTCCCTCCCTTCACCCCTTCTGCAGCTGAAGGCACAGCCTGTTCCCCTGAGTGAGTTAGGATCTTCCTTGCTGCTCCCCATTGCTTCTGCAGCAGAAAATAATCTGAAGAGACAAAACAGCTCACTGCTAATATCACATTCTAGTGCCTTCTTTAGGGAGCCTCAAGTGCAATCTTGCAAGCAGATTATTGAAGCCTGCCAGAGGAAAGTTTTTTGGCATGGATGAGTTTTCATTCCAGTGAGTGCTGGAGAGTTTCAGATTATTCCTCTGGAAAGGAATGGGTGAATTGGTGAGCAGCTTGTAAACTCTCACAGCTTTAGTTTTCCCCTGGCTGTCCATGAATTCAGGAAAACAGCTGCTAGATTCCTGACAAGTGATTTACATAGTTGATATAAATTAGTTTCCCTGCCAAAATACTCTTACTTCTAGTTTTCTATTTAATTGAATCACAGAGAGAGAGTCTGAAATGTCTATCAGCTGAAAACGGTAGGATGAGTGATGTAAAAACTGTTTTTCAAGACTATGCATAATTTACCTCACTAGTCTATTAATATGCTGAAATAGGTTTTCAAATAGTTTTAAAAACTCCTGCTTGGCTACATTTCACCTCCTTTACCTTGCAATAAGGCCTAACACAAATGGTTTATTCTCAAAACGTAGAAGAATAAAGGCAGTTTGCTTTCAGATTCACCTAAATTCCTCTGAAGAAAGTATACTTTGGAGTATTCTCCTTCCTATTTTAGAATTATAGAATCTCAGGAACAATTTGGTCACATCTATTTTTTAATCTAAAAGTGTAAGTTACTTGAATTGGCTCCACTTAAACCCATTCAGTATTGATTAATTGTAAACAGTCCTTGACAGTTCTCTTTTTCTCTGGTGTATGAATGGTGATTCATATTCCATAAATTCTTTCTTTTGTTGACTTCAGGGTATAGATACCTGCTATCCATAAGTAAGGATGATTTGTTGTGGTTTTTTTACCTTCCCATAGCTTTTTATTTACATCTTCCACTAGCCCAGCTTTCTCAGAGTTCCATCCAGCCTGGCCTTGAACACTTCCAGGGGTGTGTGGTATCCACAGCTTCTTTAGAAAATCTGTTTGGAAAATCTGATGATTTGGGAATCTTCAGACAAAAAAAAAATGTGTTAGCAAATAAACATTTTCAGACTTTCCAGCTTCCCCACAACAGTTTTGAAGTAGTTGCTGAGAGTGGTGGTTCACTCACGATTGTGATTTCTGCAAAACTCTGGTGTGTTCCTTTATATTCGGAAAGTACTGGCCTCTTCTTCATGATTAACTGTTCAGCAGGGCAAATTGGTTCTTTTCACTTTTCTTTTTTAGTCTTGAATCTTTCTTTCTTTCTTTCTTTCTTCCTTCCTTCCTTCCTTCCTTACTTTCTTTCTTTCTTTCTCAGTTTAAAAATTGCCTAGGAATATCTAGCAACATCACTCTCAGATGAAGTTATTTTGCTGGAGCTGCTGGGTGATTTGGACCAACATTACCTGCCTGAAAGTTAAATGGCAGCTATGATAAATCTGGAGCTTTTTTTTGTCCCCCCCACCCTCAGTTTTATATTAAATAGAATTAATTGAGGTAGCCTGCTAGATTCTTTGACTTGTCATAATTCCAGCCTTCTGGGAATTGCAGAGAATGATTAAAAAGTTATTTAGATTAAAACTGTTTGGTGATTTACCCAATCACCCAAAGAAACACTTTCTTTCTTTTAGGAATTATTTCAAGGAAATGTGATTTCTGGATACACAAATCTTTAAAGTAGAAAAAGTGAGCTAAAGGTTACATGAGCAAACACATTTCACATACAGCCCCATAATAGAACATCTGTCAATCTTTCTCTGTATTTGTGTCCAGTAAATTATGCACACCACAGAGCTAATTCAAATAGCACCCACCAGGCTGTAAGTGTTCCTCAGTCCTTCAAAACTATTTCTGAACTTGCAATATGTCCTCTGTTCCCCAAGGAGATCCTTTGCTTCCTACTGCTTCCTTTGTCTCTGGGGGACTCAGTGTGAAACCTATCAAGAAAGCAAGGCAAAGCATCTGTCTAGCTCAGGGAAACCATCCCCCAAATAAGCCTTGTCAAAGTTATTCAGCAGGCTTTGGTAAGTCTCAATAAAGTGGATCTTTTCAATACTATGATCAGTGGCATTAAAAATAATTTAGTTTTCATACTGAAGAGAAGCAGGAGTGCACATCTGTCTAAAGCAGACTTATGGAGAAGTAAGGGAAAGTAGCACAGCTACTGTCTGGGGATGCCCTCCCCTTCACTCCCGCCACCACTGCCCCTGTACCTGTTGTGTTCTTTCAGAATGAGACACCTCTTGACAGAACTCTTGGAGCATAGGAAGCAACCTTGTGTTTCTGATTTGGTAAGGAAAATTCATGTGTCCAGTTTCAGATTTGATTTTTCATTTTATTTTTCACCACTCAAACCAGGAGATGTGAGAGGCATCTCTAAGGGCTGGTAGAACTGTGTAAACCATGTCCATCTGCAAAGCAAAACTTCTCACTGTACTATTCAGCTTGTTTGGGCTGCTTGTTATTAAAATAGCTAAGTAACTAGAGGAAAACTGCAAGAAAATTGCAACAGGATTAAGTTGTCCCAACAGTAGACTTTTATTAATGTAATGTTTTCCATCAATAGATAAAAAAAATAAAAAGGATAAGAGAAGGGATTCAGCACCAATCTGAGAGTCATAAGACCCCAAGAATTCATGTTGTTTCCTGTCAAGAGATTAAATGTAAAGAAAGGGCAGACAAAATAAATAGAGGTCCTTGCCCTATTAAAACAGGAGCTGGCTAAGTGAGCTGCTCTTTAAAGTACTAGTACTAATCCGTGGAGAATTGGGACCTGCAGGAACAATCTGTATACAAACTATCACATTTTCAAATGAGCAAAGGATTCAAAGAATAAACCTAGTGTATTTCTCCCTGCCAGACTGTTACCATAACCAAAGGGAGAAAATAAAACATTTTTAGGGAGGAAAATTAAGAGCAAGAGGGGTGGAGATCAGGACAATCATTAATTAACGTGTGTAGTTTTAATTTCTCCTTTGCTCTGTCGTATGGAGACATCTGATGTAGATCTCCAAACCAAAGCATAATTTATTTGACACACTGTATAGAAGAATGACTGTATTTGCATGTCAGTGAGGAACGTGTGACCTAACAAAAGTTGTTCACAACCCCTTGTAGCATTAAATATAGAGGTGTTCTTCACCTCAATGATGCACTTGAATAAGGGATGTGGATGCCCCACACTTATCAACGGGGACTGGTCTCCAATGTAGTACTGCCCATCTAAAGTAAACTCACCCCAAGGCAAAAGCATTAATTAAGACCTCAAAATTGAATTAAATTAACCTGTTTAAGCTGCCTAAGCTTGGAGTCAAGGCTTAGTCATTAGAAAGGAATAGGCTTCTCAGAGGAAGGGATTGCAGACCAAGTTGAGCCCATCCATCTGTAAAGATAAGAAGGAAAGTTTTTGGGAAGTTATAGTGAATGGATTTACAATATAATGATTTATTCTTTACTTCCTCACTGGAAGAAATAGTTTTCAGATTAATTAGATCTATCAACTCTTTCTTAGTTGTACTGCCCAAACGAATATCTCTGGAGGAGTTCCTGTGCAATCAGAAGGCTGAATACATGAAACTCAGATCTGACTTAGTGAAACAGTGTTTTCTTGACTTGCATATGCAAGAGATTTTTATTTATCATTCCTTTGTGATTGCATAAGTTCTATCCTTAGAAAATAAGGTACCAAGTTCTTGGCAATATCAGAGGAAGATGAATCATGTCCACAGATAGGCTTTCCTCTGTATTCCTGTTCTACCAAAGGATACAAAATGATAAAACTGCATTATATTGAAAGGCTAATCCTTTCTCCTTCAGGAAGGATATGTGAGAGCTGATTAACAAGTTAGAGTCACATGTGATAAAGGAAAAGTTATAAACTCTTTGGCTGACATATCCACTGAAAGCAGTGTGAAAAGTTAAAGGAAGATTTTCTTAGCATCGGATAGACTGAGGTTTTTACATTAAATTGTCATAAATAAAGCAATACACTAGTGGTTATGGCCAGGCAGGAGTAGAAATACGGCAATTTTTTTCTATCTGAGGTGAGTTATATGTGTATCAAACTTAATTCAATTGTCCAAAGGGCTCACCAGGACAATTGAATTAAGTTTGAAGGAGGGCAGGGAGGGTAACAGGCATGTCAAATACTAATTCACTTGATTAATTAATTACAAAAGAATATTTCATCCTTCTGAGCCCCAGCAGTCATAATTACTTATTTAACATTGGTCCAAGATCATTAATGTAAAGATGTGGCTGTTTGCCAAATGACATATGATCTCCTGAACGCTCTCCTAATAATATGCACTTTACAGTCTTTCAACATACCTCATCGATGCCTGTGAGAGTTATTTTGTATTTGTATTTCATTACTACAACAAGGAATCATGCTGAGTTTGTGCTCTTCAACGTACTCAGTCAAAGGCTGGACTTGATTTTGGATGTCTCTTCCAACATTAATGATTCTATGATTTTATATACGAAGGGGAATAAGCATGAGGTAGGCTGCTCATTTAAGGGCAGCACTTGGGGTGAGGGATGGAGGGGACAGAGGATAGATCCTTTTGTACCTGAACACTGATAGCACAGTAGAAAGGATGCATAAAAATGCAAATCTTACAAGAAGGATCAGCCCCTGATTTTGTTCTCAGTGTTCGTAATGTGGAAAACAAATATATGGATATCTGTATTTGAAAATTTCCTCTAGTATTAAAAATACAGTGCTTATTTGTCAACTCCTACCTGATGCAAATTGCTTTGAGTTCCCTTGACTTTTGTAGGAGAGAAATGCTGATTTGCACCACCTAAGTAGCCAATGAAATAAAAAATTCTTAGTTACATGCCTATTGCAGAATGCCTATGCAACTCTCTCTGGACAGAAAGGTGACAGGAATCATGTTTTGTCTCTAGCTGGAAGGCTTTTGGTTCAAAAGTTCAAAGCTAAACTATTATTGGATTACCTGTGCATTTAAGGTCACTTGGGGTAAAAAAATAAGCAGAACAGACAGAAAAAAAAAAAAAAAAGAGAACAAACCTGGCATGAAGATGTAAGGCAAGGTAAATGGATACAAAGAGACTAAAAAGAGAACAGGAAAAAGATGAAATAAAAACTCTAAAAAACTCTGACAAACAATAGTGATAGACAAGATACCAACTCCTCTTTTTTATCCAGGGCTTAGGAGGAAGTAGGGCTTAATTTGATGACATGTGAAAGTATAGCCCTAGATAAATATTAAAAAATCATTAACTTACAAAAATAGATATAAAATCACTGAGAGCCTCATCCCATGTAAATTATTTTAGCTCTACAAAGTCAATCCATTCACTAAAGAACACAGAAATACCACCTCTGAAGTTAAATTGTGTCCCTTTCTCTTTATAAAATGGTATTACTTGGAAACTGTTTAAGCTGCTAAAGTGCAAAATCTTTTCTTTTATTCCTCTCCATCTCGCTGGAAATAAGCCACATGTGAGTAAAACCCTAAAGAAAGTGTTGTTGGAGGACACATTTTAGTCATAATTTATCATGCGCACTGATCACCAACAGCGATGGAAAGGAAAATCTCTCTTGTCCTCACGAGATTAAGGCTGACAAATCACACCATTTATAGTTGCAGCCCTCAGGACCTAAACCATAAAGAAAGCATTTTCCTATGGATACAGAAAAGAGAGCTTGCTTTGCCACAGGGGATTTTCCAGTAAGAGACACAGCTATTGGTTTAGCCTTATCTCTACAGATCTGGTGTCATACTCTTTCCTAAGCAAGTGTTATGGTCAGATGGAGGGTTGCCTGAATCTTTTAGTCCAGCATCAACAGTTTTACATTCTAACACCTTAGAAAGGCAAAGTGGGCAGGACATTGTTTTAATACAATATTGGCGAAAACTTAAAAATAAGTTAAAATGCAGCATTCGTTGTTCCTCACAGATGCCAGAATTAGCAATTAGCAATCAAAGAAACCCAGTCAGAAGGTTTGCAGCAAAGGACAAGAAACACTTTCATGGGCTGTCTGTAATGTACACATAATTTAAATGATGAAGTGCTTCAAATACTTCAGAGCAGATAAAGGCTTCAACTCACATTAATTTCCAATTTCTTTCTTATTTTCGTCAGGAGAACAGCTGTTTGAGACACAGGTTTTTCAATAAATTTGCAGAAGAGTCTCTTTTTGTTTTCCTGCTGCTAGCGAGGGCAGAGGCCCCATTCTTGGCATACAATCTGCCTCACGTTCTTTCCCATTTGGTGCATGGTCAGACACCTAGGACATTGACAGACATAAAGCTAAAGTGAATAATTATTCTAGAAAAGGTGTCTTAGAAGAATGGAAAGGATCCATCCCTATGGCAGCTTATTATGAGACATACTCCACTTAGATACTGTAAAAAGTTTCACAATTTTAATACAAAATAGGAATATCATTTATAAGCAGAATTAGAATCCAGGAAAAGAATGCACGCTGAATTGCAACATCTTTAGAATTACGTTTTATGCCAGAAAATAACACACTTTCCATTTAACTGTAATTTCAAATGCAAATACCAGTGTCCTTAGAATGAAGCAGATGTTGGGCTTTATTTCAGTAGAATGAGCAGTTGTTCATCTCTGAATCCTTGTCTTCTGGGGGAATATTTCAATGCCTTAATGAATGAAAGAGAGACATTACTGGGTTTTGCAACACGTTCCCAAGCAAACCTATTTTAGCTCTGTCTTTGGAGCAATTATTGAAAAGTTGTAGACTGTTATAGTGATAATTCCCTATTAGTGTCATGTTAGGGGAGGGTTTTAATTTTTTTATTGTTCTGGGAGAAGGTTTTGCTACACTTGACTGTAAATTGTTCTGACAGTAAATGGAGGACAGGCAGATGCTTTCACACATAAGTTGGAAGTTGCTTTGGCAAGGACCTGGAAAATAAAATCCTCTGGGGTAAAAAACCAACCTTATTAATCCAACTGTAAAGGCAGCTACAACTGGTTGAGTTTTAGGTACTGCTGGAGAAAATAATACACAGTTGACAGGAAATCCTACTTTCCTGCAGATCTGGGCTTTGTTTTCCATTCTTCTGTACCCTGAAGAATGGAAAAACATATGTGTATATAGATATAGATATAGATATAGATATAGATATAGATATAGATGATATAGATATAGATATAGATTAGATATAGACATAGATATAGACATAGATGTAGATATAGATACAGATATACATATAGATATATAGGTATATTTTGTGACCCCAACCACAGCAAAAAAACCAAGCAGGACCAGGGAGATGATAGTGGCAGGATTTACATTAATAAGAAATGAAAATATTCAGGATTCTGCATAGCATGGAAGGTCTGACATCCTGTTCTCTTTGCGATTATGCAATTTAGTTGGTTTTCCTCCCTAATATACATTATAATTTGTTTTCTAAATAGTATTTTGTGGCATGGCACGTCCTTTTCACTGTGCCAGCTGACACATTAGGGTGACCACTGATGGGTTTTAACCTAGGAGATATCAAGAGTAGCATCCTTTGACGCACATGGCAGCTGGGGGGGTGAGTGGTGAGTTCCATGCTGGGGATAGCTTTGCCCTCTGGATAGCTTGGAGCAGATGGAGGAGGTTGCAATTTCTGGAATGGAAAAGACACAGAGACCAAAAGAAACAACAGAATCACAAGCTCTTTTAATAAGCACATCCAAGTTATTTTTAAGGACTTTTCTTAGGAGTTAACGGGGATAGAGACTGCATGGACTGTGACACAAAACTACAGGAGGTTCAAAGACCATCTGAGCTCTGCAGAGGTGGACCAAGACCTCTTACTTAAAAATGCACGGCAACAACAGTGCAGGTACAGAGCACAATTTACGGGCAAATTCTGCTTCACTGAATGACAATTATTTTGTTGTCTAAGTTAGAGCTGACAATCAGTCTCCGATATTTGATTATAATAAATTTGCTTTCCCCCCATCCCCTTTTGATCATTTAGAAAATCAACATAGAAAAAGACCCGCTTAATTTAGTCTTGCCTAGATTCTCTTCTGAAATAAACTGGCGCAGCATTACTTGAACCAGTGATTCTTTGTCTGTTTGAATCATTGTAGAAATTGGATAAGTGTGTTTTAAGAGATTTCAAAGAAAAGTTAAAAATAAAATCATAAATAATGATCAAGACATACAAAACAAAAAACCAAGCCACCAGATTTATGCATAAGGGAAAATATGCTGTAAAATTAAGTTTCAAAGCATAATGTGTCGCGCAAAATCCTGTTAGATGAAATTAAAGGAAACTTTATTCAACTGTTCTTACATACATACCTAAAGCTGGACAGATGCATATTTAATGATTTTTTTTTTTAATACAGTGTATAAAATATTTTTGGATTATATGTCAGAATCTAAAACCAAGTAAATATTAAAGGATATGAAACAAGAAAAATTTACTTGTGCTTTTCACTTTGACTACTGATTACTCAATATGATACTTGGCAACCATTTGGGAACGTCCCTTGAACTTCTGTAAAATGAAAACAACTGTCTTGAGGCAGGGGACCTAGGCTGAACCCCAGACTTGGAATAAATTTAGTACTGGACTACATATTCTGGGCTTAAAATCAGTATCACACTGGGGCTTCAAGCATTTAAAGAAATGCATTTCCTTTACAGGTTTACAGGTGTATTGTGTTTGCATGGCAAGGGGCTACAGAGGTGGCTTCTGTGAGAAGCTGCCAGAAGCTTTCCTCATGTCTAGCACAGCCAATCCCAGCTGAACCCATCAGCAACAGTGGTTGTGCCTCTGGGATATCATATTTAAGAAGTGAGAAAAGAAATTTGCAAGCTATCAGCAGTCAGAGGAGTGAAGATATGTGAGGAAAACAGTCCTACAGTGCAGAAGGAGGGTGAAGAGGTGCTCCAGGCGGTGAAGAGGTGCTCCAGTCAGTGGAGCAGAGATTCCCCAGCAGCCCACGGAGCAGGTGGATGCCTGAAAGGGACTGTGACCGACTGGAAAGCCTTCACTGGAGCAGCTTCCTGGCAGGACATGTGACCCAGAAGAGAGAAAAGATCACGTTGAAGCAACCCAATGGAAGCAACCCACACTGAAGCAGTGGGAGAAACTGCAACTTCTGGAAGGGACACACGTTGGAGAAGTTTGTGGAGGACTGTCTCCCATGGGAAGGAGCCCATGCTGGAGCAGGGGAAGAGTGTGAGGAGTCCTCACCCTGAGGAAGAAGGAGCTGCAGAGATGGTGTCTTATGAACTGACCTCAGCCCCCATTCCCTGCCCCCTTGGGCAGCTGGTGGAGAGGAAGGACAGAAGATTGGCAGGAATTAATTTGCAGAAGAAGGGAAGGGTAGAAGAAAGATGCTTTTAGTATTTGGTTTTATTTCCTTACTCTGGTAATTTAATTTAAACTAATTCCCATCAGTCAAGTCAGTTTTGTCCATGACAGCACCTGGTGAGAGATCTCTGCCTGCCCTTATCTCAACCCACAAGCCTTTTGTTGTATTTTCTCTTGCCTGCCCAGCGGAGGAGGGGAGTAACAGGATGGTTTTGTTGGACACTTAGAATCCAGTCAGGGTCAACCCAACACAATACATTGAACAATGTGCTGTAGCATCTTTCTGGAATGTCTCTTGTAGCTGTACAATGACAATGAACCTGAACCTGTCAGGTTTGCATGCCGGGATAAACTCCTGGGCGTTCCCTGCCCAGTTTATAAGCCAAAATTTTGATAGTCAACCAGTAAAAGATAGAAAAATTTAATTACTAACTCTAATGTTATGCACTTAAAAAAATCTCCCAAAACCTAGGGCAAACCTTGGCTTTTGTACAAGAAAACTATTTTAATAAACTGGTGGATAAAAGTCCTGAACTGAAAATCTACTTTTAAACTTCAATTCATAGTAGCTATTTTGGCTGACCTTGATATACTGAGAGACAATTTTTTTGGTATTTTTTTCTTTATTGAGCTATAATATTATCTTTTTCTCTATGGTGTTTTGTACGCTGTGTTTTTTAGGAGAAATCCTTCAAAATAACCTTATCTTTTCTCATCACACAATGTAAATCCATGATTGGCAGTCCCCATGGAAAGATAGGATATTGTGGTCAATACAATAAAAATAAAATGCATGAGTCAAGAATGCATTTCCATCTCATTACAGCTAGGATGTAGAGAATGTAGAAAGCTTGAATGTAGAGAGCAAGAACTTTACTTTCTTTATTCATGCAATAGTCCAAGTTCAGACTAGCTAGACACAAAGCGTGGGAAGAAAAGTAAAACCAGGGGCCAAAACTCCCTTTTAGCCCTCTGTGCTCTTGTTACTGTCACGGCAGGAAATTATGAATATGATGCTGAGATACCTCCTGGGAAAATAAATCATTATCTTATAACCTAAAGGAAAACACATGCAGGAATTTTCTCTGCATTTGTATTCTTGAAATTGTCTTATCATTTCTAAAGGGAATGACTTTGCTGCTCATGTTGAGTGTGTGAACACACACACATATTCTTGTTCTGCATGTGTGGCAGGCATTGGATCAGGGCTACATATTCAGGGTAACCTGATTTTCTTGACTGGATTGGAAAGTGGACCAGAGGTCTCAGAAGAGAGGAAATTTGACCATGCTTAAGGCCAGACCTGCATAATGACACAGGGCTGTGTTTCCTCCTGTCTGGCTTTTTTCTCTTTACTCAGTTTTGACACAATACTGTTCAGCACAGTACATGGAAAGAATTGAAAAGAAAAAAGCCCTCTTCAATAGAAACCTCACAACAACCATCAAAATTCTAGTGGGTTAATGACACTGGGAAAAAATTTCCCTGTTTGCCTGTTTGCATAATTAGCTAAGTAATTTTAGCACAGCGTGTGTATACTGCCACTTTCTATTCCCACATACCTCACCATTTCTTAAGCCAATACTCAATGTGTGTAACAGACAAGGGCACAATTACAGTCTTAGAGACACCAACGGCCAAGTCATTCCACTGTGTTGTAGTAAAAGTAGTTTTAACCATCTCTTCTGGAAACTTAACTGCTTTTTATCCCTGCATTTATTTCCCAGACCCATCCTACTGATGCCAGAATGATTTTTGCTTTTATATTTCCTTCATATATGTTCGTAGCTCTGTAGGTTATTGTTGTACAGTTATCTGTACAATAGTTGCAGTATGTTTCCCTACCTCTTCCCTACCCTTATAGGCAGAAAGACAGAACACATTCCAGAGGATCCAAACCCCGGGGAACCCAAAGCCCCTATACCATCACGGTTCTTCCTGGAAGCCAGTGCTGAAAACCAGCTCTTTAAGACACATTTTCATAAACAAAGTTTAGTTCCTATCTAAAAAGGGGGCTACAGGAGAGGTGGAACCAAAAAGGGGAATTACTTCAGCATTTGTACTTCTAATTGATGATTTTTGTCAGCTATGCTGATTTGCTAAACTTATAAAACCATATTCACGGATGTGGGGGTGGGCATTTTTGGCATTTTCCATATCTGTTCCTGGAGGCCTCCAGTAAAGACCAGCCTTTATATTGCTTCCCATACTAACATTGTCTCAAAAGTGTGTTGTTTTATTTCTAGGTCTTTAAGGTATCACTACAGCTGGCTCCTGCCTTGTTTCATAATTTCAGATAAGGCATGTGACTTTCCTTGGCAGCCCATCCAGTGCCTCCTGCTCCTGCCCTGTAATTACTTGAGACATAAACACCTGCATTTCCATACAGAGTTTTTCCTGTATTATATAGCATGATAAGTTCTTTAAGGAATCATATATCAGATAAAAAAATGTTGTACTCATGGCATCAAACACCCTTTTTTTCCAATCCATATTCTAATTGTATGACTTTCACACCTTCTAGCACAATAACCCCACTTGCAACCTTTTGCCTGAAAATTTTAGTAAGTTTTAGAGATGAACCTCAAGATTTCCCATCTTTGAGCTCTTCTGAAACACTGTGAACAATTGACAGCTCTCATGCTTTTCATAAAATCTCCTAGCCCTCCATTATTCCTCATAGTGATCTATTTTTTGTGACCTGTCATCATAGTATGAAATGACTTTTTTCTGTGGTGGTGTTAAACTTCATTTGAATAACATATTCACTCTGAAGACCCATACATAACTCACCTCTTTCTCTTCCCCACAGTGGTGATGGCAGGTTTTTGTTTAATGGTTTTTGGCTATTTCTTTTTTGTGTCTGGATAGGTGTTACACTGCACTCTTCATCATCATTGTCCTTGGACTTGCAGTTATATCCACCCCAAGTTTTTGGATTTCTGTCCTCAGCAGGAACTGCCTCTCAGGCTTCCCAGACCTGTTCCTGTGTTTCTGTTTCTTTTGCTGCAGCAGCCTTTCATCGCAGCCTGCCAGGCTTTCCCAGGCTCAGTGCACTCTGCAGCTGCCTGTCAACACATCCACTTTTCTTTCTAGCCAGCTACACATCCCTTTGGCTGCCAAGTTTCACCCTTCCTTTTTATAATTTCCTCACTCCTCTCTCTGAGTGCAGTCAGTAGTTGCCACACAAATGGCTACACTAAGCACAAAAAGTGAGTTTTCTCATAGTGTTCTTTGCTTTAGCTAATTCAGAATGCAATTTACCCCCATTATACTGTACGAGTCCTAACAGGTCCATGTTCCAGAGACTGAGATTATGATTTTCACAGTTACTTTAGTTTGTCTCAGGGCTGGTACCAGCCGGAAGTCAGTGTTGATCCCTTCATTCCCTCCTACCTTGCTCTTCTACTCTGTGCCATTCTGCTAACACACCAAAAGCACCAGTAATGTAGTTAAGCACATCTCATTTTTTTTTTAAATTACTGACCCAGAAGCCAGCAAGTACTAAAGTTCATGACCCAAACCTTTATTGTTCCTAATGAATTCAATAGATTTCCTGTGTTGTTTAACAGAATTCTGGCACAGGGAAAAATCTGCACTGTTCATATAGTTTAACTGAATCAGGATTGAGGTGGTTTATTGGTTTAATAACTGCAGTGAAAGCATTTTATTTTTTTACAAGTTGTCCAGAGAGGTGGTAGATGCTCCATTCTGGAAACATCAGGTTGGACACGGCTTTAACAAGCCTGGTCTAGCAGAAGATGTCCCTGCTCATTGCAGGGGGATGGGACTAGAGGAGCTTTAAAGGTCCCTTCCAGCCCAACCCAATCTATGATTCTTTGATAATTAACTGGAAATCAGTGAATTATGAAATGTTTATAAACACCTACAGCTCTTGAAACACCCTTCTAGCATCAATCACAAGAAGCTCTAATCCCATACACACCCAGGTGCTTGCACTGCCATGGGCACAAACCCCATCTGCTCTCACCCTCACCCACTGCAGCTGTGGTGGCAGGTTCTCATCCTTTCTTTGGGGGGAACAGGTTGCCCCATTTTTCCCCTCTCTCCAGGGCTGTTGTGGGCTCTCTGGTTCCACATGTGACCCTGCAGCTCCACACAGTCTGGATGGTGAGAAACCCTTTGAACCCAAGCAACCTGGGGTTGGAGGGGTCCCACATGCTGCCCATGCTGCCAGCCAACCATGACATTCACAGCGAGGGTCCTCCATCAAGGGTCTGCCACCACTCCAGGGTTTCTCCCCCTCCACTACTACTTTTCATTCCTCTTTCTTTGTTTATTTTTAGGCTAACTCTGCCTTTGTTTCAAAAGTTCCTTCTAATGCCCTGCAACTACCTCTGTGATGACACTGACCCCAAAAAATCATTAACATGTATGTATGTTGCAACAGACCTAAATCTTTGCTCTACCATGTGCCAGATATTTCTTTTTCAGACAGGTATAAAACTTATTTTACTTCTCTGATGCCAAGAAGCATTGATTATTGGTGCTCACCAGGTTGCTCAGGAAAGGAGTTTCCATTCTGTATATCAAAACAATTTTCCATATCATTACCAAGAACTTGTCCCTGATGTTCAGTAGTCGTAGCTCCTAATAGTTCCTGCAAGAGCCACAGGTTGAAGCATTTATGTTTTTTCTTTTCTGTTGATGGCAAGGGATCCACTTTTTTAACAGTCTAGAAAAAATGGGCCAAATATTGAATATCCCCCTTGGCTGCAATTCTTAATAAAATGTAAAGCCCAAAATGATATGCAATTTGGCTGGACAAAAAGCAGAAACAAGCAAAGTTGCCAGGTGCCATTCTGAAAAGCAACAATTTCTCTATGCTTGGACATTGGCTTATTTCTCCTGGTTGGAGCAATCATTTTGTTTTCTCCAATTACTTATGTCTGTTTATGCTGCTATAGCATCTGTTTGATTATTATATTTAGGAATCTAACTTGAAATATCATGGCAAACTCCATCCTTATTTATACATAGTATTGGCTAAACCTGAAGAGACAGAATAAAATGCACTTTGAAAGATACAGAGAACAGTATTTTCCCATTTTTTTCAAGAAAATTTCCCCTTTGTTCATCTGGTAGCAAAATGATGTACCTGGGTATAACACAAGTGCTTATCTCTCTCTGTCTCAGATTTTAATTTGGTATAATATCAATATTGTAAGTAGAGAGAAATATAGGATAGACACTTTCTTGTTTGGATAGTTTTATTAAACTTTCAAGCAAAGTTATAGGAAAAAACGTAATGCCACTTTGAAAGGTGATAATAAAGTTTCTGATGTCATTTAAAGCTGCTGTCACTTGGACTTAAATTTCCTAAGGCACATGTTTTATGTTTTTTACTCCTGACGAGATACACCAATCCAGAACATTATGATTATGGAAGGGTATTGTCTCTTAATAGATGTTTGACCTCTCAACCCTCTTATGCCATTTAGTTGTCCTTTCTGCACTTTCTCTTATTATCCTATACAATGCTTAAGACAGGGTACCTTGAGGTTGTATATAGAGGCAAAATGATGGTCTGTCCCATTTTTTTCCTTATGCTGTTCTAAAGATATCCACAATTTTTCTGGCCTATTTTTGCACAATATGCTGATGCAACCCCAGGAGTCTGAGCTGTCACTACCAGTAGTGAGTTCAGCTGCAGGTAAGCAGAGTTTACATTATTTTCCCTTTGCATTTCCCTTACATTTGGCTACACTGAAGCTCATATGATTCTTCTTTACTGATGGAATCAAGCTTTACTGAAGAGGGATTTCAGGGCAGCCCTTCAGAAGGACTTCGATTGAGAGATCTCTGCATCCTCTCAGATTTTGAGATTTTATGGTTGTTTTATTTTCCAGATCAGTGATGGAGTTTCAGTAATGGTGATTCAATAAATCCACTGCCAGCACTGATTCTTAAGGAATTCCATTGCTGATCCTTCATCACCATCAACATGGTCTTTAACACCTACAGTTTGCTTCCTACCTACTAATTAACTTCAGTCAATAAAGCATTTTTTCTTCCAGTGTCATGGAATTTTTTTTCTTTAATAACCCTTAATAAAAAATGTGTTCAATAGATTTTTGAGAAGACAAATATATTAGGTTCCTCAGATCACCTTTTATCTCCATGCTCATTGATGTCTATCAGGACACTGCCTGTGTGTGGGGGCTGCTAAATTCCTGGGGGAGTGAAGAAGGGAAGAACCCAGGGCCCTGACAGCATCCTCCTGGGACTCCTGAAGGTTGGTCAGGCAACATTTCTCTCTACAGAAGATTTGCAGACTCTTTCCTACCATATCATGCTTATCTATGATCTTAGTTCTTGGAGATAAACTGGATCTTATTACCAGGGCTGGAAATCAGGCTCATGTGTAATGCCTATCTTCTAGAT
This sequence comes from Rhabdornis inornatus, assembly GCA_013397075.1. Taxonomy (NCBI): domain Eukaryota; kingdom Metazoa; phylum Chordata; class Aves; order Passeriformes; family Rhabdornithidae; genus Rhabdornis; species Rhabdornis inornatus. Next base: position 365,075 of record VWZS01002165.1, on the reverse strand, counting down.
ATCATGTTTAATACTTGACTTTCAAAATGCTCACACAATGTCATTTTGGATTCAGCCTGATCTAATATGCCTTTATCTCTGTGACAAGCAATACATATTTTCCCTAAATATAGGAAAAAGGCAATCCCCTTGGGCACTTTCTAGAGACAGTATGACATGTCTAGGAGACAGTTTCTCAAGCTGTGCTTGAAGTTTGGTCTTTTTCCCTTCCTGATTTTGCAAATGATTAGAGGTTGCCAGAAGTGCATCTCTTATCTGATAATTTTAGGGTTATCTTTCTTAAGTTTCTGTATGTTTTAAATAGTATGGAGAGAAGTGTTTTTGACACTCAGTCTGATGTCATTTTTTACTGGGTTTTATCATTCACCTGAATTTATAGCAAAGGTTTATGACTCACGATCAGGTGAAATAACTATCTTCTGCTACCCCGAATCTCAAATGATGGGTAAAGAAACCAGATTTAGAATCAAAGACTAGTTTTTTTTAAAGGGACATTGAAGATCATCTCATTCCAACCCCTCTGCAATGGGCAAGGACACCTTTAACCAGATCAGGCTGCTCAAAGCCCCATGCAACCTGGCCTTTGTTTGTTTTTCTCATGGTGATGCTTTGAAAAAAAGTTTACAAATTCTGAACATGGACACTCCTGATGACTTGTTACCACCACTTCTGAAAGGTCTCTTTGCCATGCATGTCACCCACAAACTGCTCACAGCCCCCGCAAAAACCTTCATGCTTACAGCTTTGTCATATTGAGTTGAGTATATATTATTGAGTATATATTATTATATTATATTATATTATATTATATTATATTATATTATATTAAGTATATCATAAAATCTCTCTGGATCAAGGCTGACTCCTCTGAACCTAGAAGCTTGTTTTCCATTCTTCCCCAGATATATCTCTGACTATATCACAAAACCAAGAAGTGATGTTGGAGGCTCAGATATAAAGCAAACTTATTAGAAATTTGTGAGGATCAGCTGAAAGCTATGAAAATGCACATAACAGCTTAGTAACTAAGCAGGCCATGCTTTCTGGAACAGATTCCTATGCTGCCAGCTGTTAAATAGTTCTTGTGACTCTCTGAACTCTGCCACAACTCTGTACCTCGCTGGGTTGTTGCATTTTTCAAAATAACCTCATACAAAGTATATGTTTGGATAGAAAAATCCCATTTGTCTCCCTTTTGTATTGGTGAGATCTTTTGAAAGGCTTGAGTGGCAGACATGTGAAGGATGACTGCCATTTGTATCCCCCAAATGCTTCTGTCATGGTCTCAGTAACCAAGCCCAGTGTTTCCTGTCAGTATCTGATCTGCAGCTGTGCATCCTTGCACACTGAACACCAGGCTTCTTATTCATAACTGTTCCATCAGGTCAAAATCCATTTAGTGTGTTTGAAGCAAGATTTTTAGCTTCTGTTTTCCCACATTGAGGAATGTAGATTCTGATCTGTTCCGAACATACCACAGTGTGTTTTCTCCCATGGAAGAATGAGATTGGTTTTAATCAATAATTTTACTTGGCAGCTTTTCCCCTTTGGGACAATCAAAGTCTACACTAAACATCTGTCTTGACACTTTTTTTCTCATTTTAATTTCCAAATTTCTTGACACATTCACAAAATCTTTCATTTCCAACACATTCATAGTTCATTTGCACCTAAAAAAGTTCTGGTTTTATACATCATAAAGAAAATATCATTGTAAACATACCTGAGGCAAGTAAAGCAATGTAGTGACACATCCTAGTAACTCACACATTCATTCTTCTTGTGCAATAGAGCTGATAGGCAGCGGGGTCCAATTGATCTACTGGATCCCAGGGATGGAGCATGAGAAGATACAAAATTACAAAGAGAATGGAGCAAAATCTGTTTTTGGGGGGAAACGCACCAAGTTTCAGCTAGTATCATATACCACAGACATCCACAGGCACAAATGTACATGGCACAGACCGCAGGGCTATTTTGTTTACTTTTCTTTCTAGACTAAAAATGCTATTATCCATTCCTAGTTCAGTGTCTGTTTTATTGATTGTATTCTTTCTGGGCAGGCATTTTATAGGTTTTAAATAGCAAAGGCAAAGTACTGCCCTCAGGAAAATCTTCTCCTGAACCAAAGAAATCTATTATTCTGACTTTTGAGAACACTGAGTGAACCAAAGCAAGCAACGATAAAGGGCTATAGTGACAGAAAGTCTCATGAAAAAAAATGGTTTTTTTTCCTAGATGGAACCATATCATGGCTTGCCTAGTGCTACTTTAACCAGAAGCAGAGTAATTATGAGTGAAATGCAAAGACTGAACAGTAGAGGAATGCTCAACTTGTAACTTCCTAATGTGCACATGAAGCAGGTTATTCTGTGACCCCGAGCAATTTTGCATAATTCCTAGGCTAAATTATATTTCCATATAACTGAAATAAAAATTAGTATAGTGAATTACTTTAACTGCTCTTCTGCTATCACCTCAAATTTGATGTATCATTTTACCTCTGGAAATCTGGCAGCAAGGCACAAATGTCTTTAAATATGTCTGGAGTTAAAAAATAATAAAAGATCTTTTCAAATGAGCATTTATATCATAATGCATTGTCAGTCTTGGGGAAAAAATCCTACTCTGGTCTCATACATTAAAGCAGCTCACAGGCCATTTACTACTACCTTGACTGGGATTGTGTTTTTATGTGGATGGCCTATACTTCAAAATTTATCCAGCAAAACAGATGAAAAAAACCCCACCCAAATGAAAGAAAAAAAAAAAAAAAAAAAAAAAA
>VWZS01002165.1:333918-353505 GCA_013397075.1 Rhabdornis inornatus | reverse complement strand
AAATAAATAAATAAATAAAAAAGAGAAACATAAACAAGGCTACCAAAAAAAAATACCAATAAACACCCCAAATCCCAGCAAATAATTTGCTTTATCCACCTTTAATTTAGACAAAATACCATCATGTAGTTATTTCTAGCAGATACTTTAGAATCAGCCTGACTTTTGTCAGTAAAGTGTCTTTTCTAAGACAAGTTATCTTTTATATAAAAGAAGATAAATTTCTACACTTAAACCTTCTGAAGGAAACATTACAGAGGCCTTTATCAAAAACCAAATCAATTTATTTTAAAGATCAATTACTTATTCCAAATTACTAGACTATAAGCTAACAATTTTGAAACCTAAGACATATTTTGATGTATGTAAACTGAAGTAATTCTAAGCCATGAACAAATGACCTAGTGACATGGGCTCACTGGAAAGCACTAAATGCTTGGAAAATCTAGAAACTGACACACTTTTGTCAAAGATGTTGCAGTAAAGATAAGCAACACAGGATCATAAGGATAACGGTCATTTGCTTCTTCTCAAACCTAAACTGTCAGCTATCAATAGGTATATTTTAAAGGAATCTGAGAAAACAAACTTTTCAAACATTTATTATTACCAAATATCAAAATCCATAGCTTAATACCAAGTACTAACAGACCAGCACCATTATCTGGGTTAGAAGTGGAGATAAGGGAGCAGTGACTGCATCTTTCTGTACCGCTTCACTTGTAATGTGAAAAAGAATTATGATATTTTGGGTAACCACTGGAAATGTCAATGCTTTTCGAAAGTTGTCTGGGCATGTTTATCTTGGAAAATATATTTAGCTGTATAGATATATAAATTACTAAAAAGATGTTGATCAGGACTCTTACAAAGACTGCTGAACAGCTACTCAAGGTCTTGACTGCAGACCCCATAGTAGAGCTATACCTAAATATTATTTATAATTTTTAACAGAAAATTAAACTGCTTTTTTCTTTATGAGACAACATTTTCTGAAAGACTAAGAGAAGATCTAGGACAACTAGAAGAACGTAGAATAAATCCTGTCTGTGGTGTCCTCACTGGCTTACAAAACTAGCTAGGGGCTGAGGAGACTGCCTTGCCCTCTCTTAAAGATCCGAAGATGTGGTGAAAGTAACATCCAGGAACAGGTTGCAATATTCCTGGAATCTCCCAGAACATCCATGATGTGAAGCAGTTCTGATCTGCCTCTTACACTATGATTTCACCAGTCATGATGAGACCCTGATCTTTGTTTGTAATTTCCGGACTTCGCTAAATAATAAATAACTATAAATTATCATTTATCAATTATCAATTAATAATTAATAATTAGAAATATATAATAATTAATATTTAATAATCACTAATCAATAATTAATAATAAGAAGAAGGAGAAGAAGAAGAAGCAGCAACTTGCTTACTGCTACTCATGAGAAAGAGAGATTTTGAATCTAGGTGAAAAATAAAGCGCCAGCAGCCCATATGAGAGCAATATGCATCTCACTTTTGAATGGTAAGTCATGATTACTTAAGCTGCAATGTTCCATATTTGTAAAGTCAATGGTTAAGTGGTATTTAGAGTGGCTAATATAGGAGTGTAGAAAGAATGCTGTTTGTAGAAGTGTCTTGCAATGTTAAGATTTACCAACAATTCAGAATTGTTGGAAAATGGAAAATTAGTGAGCAGCCATGATGAACTATTTCTGTAGGGACTGACAATTACACAGAGGTTTCAGCAGATGTTCCTTAGCTCTTAAAAATACTTCATGAGGTAGCATAATTTCGTTTGGTTTTTTGTTGCTTTCTTTCCCCAAAACTGGGTAGAACGCTGTTCATAAACTCCATATTTCAACTATAAACATGGCATGTTCTCAGTATGAACTGGTGGAATTAGAATGATCAATTACCTGGGAGTAATCTACATCCTGAAGCCCAGAAGATAACATTAATCTTGATTGGTTGGCTCAGTTAGGGACTGTGACTCCAAAACTTATTACCTTCCCTCCCTTCAAGGGATGAAGTAATTTTACATCAATTTTGAGCTGATGGCATAATTTTTCAATATAGCCAGTGAGACTTGCCAGTCGTTCTACACTTCTTTTTTTCTCCTCTTGAGGACCAATAGGTATAAGAAAGTCCTTTTATTAATATAGAATATGCCAAGGAAGCTGGAAGGGAAACCTGTGAATTGAGAAGACAAAAAAATACTTCTATAAAACAGCTTAAAATGCTAGAGATGGGGCTTTAAAATCTTTCTCTCTGAGGTTTGACTCATTTAGATTTTCAAAACTAAAGAAGTGTATGGTTACATTTTCCTGATTTTTATGGCACCTAATTGCAGAACACTGATACTGTGGCATGGTGGATAAACAACACCAAGATATTTCTTCATGTCCACAGCTCCTTAACAGCTTCAGCATCCTGTGGTCCATGAGAAGATATTTCACTAAAGATTGGTAGAATAGGATCTTTCTAAATTCCGGGACCTCTACAGATGGAGAAGACAGGCTCCTGTCAAGTCTGGCATGAGCTAGGAATAGCACATTCTGTATATGGGCAGAGGATGAGGAACTGATGACCTTCATTTCCAAAAGCCTCTGGCTAGTATGATGCTGTTGCTTGGAGGTGATATGATGTGTTTATTCCTTACGCTTTTGATAATCATAAATACCAGTAGAATTTTCTAATAGTTGTTACGCCTACCTTCCTCAAGAAAGCCATAGTAGTTCTCATGCATTAATGATGCAAGGAAATTAAGGAGAGCCTGAAAAATATATATTAGGTGAACTACTGTCATTACACATTAGACGGTTCATGAGAGCTGGGCAAAATTTAGACCTCAGAAAAAGAAAAAAGCATATGCGTACTACAAATTCACAGGTTAGGCAGTAACTGGAGTGCATTTAATTAATACCTAGGTGCTGGAACTGGCCATGGTTAGATGAATTAAACACCATGGCATTAAAACTATTTTTTTAAGCTCTCAACATTTTTAGTACAATCATTCTGTAAATGTCTTGCAATTATTTCTATCATAATGTTTCTCTGTACTACGTGATCTCTGTGGCTACTCTTGAAAGGTTTTTTTTAATAATTGCCAATTTAACACATTTTGTTATTATTATTTCCATCATTGTAAGTTCTAGCATAAAAGTCCCATGCAGAGCTGCTGTTATTGTTTTCAAGATTTCTTTTTCCCCATTACTTGTCAAATGTGGCCCGATTTTGCAAAACAGCTGAATGTCATACACAGCCTCTGAGGGTTGTAAACTCCTTTCTAGACATCCAGTTGCATCCTACAGACATGGTTTAGCCAGAAGCAGATTGACCTAGGAGCAAATTACAATAAATCACAGCATACTCATTGAAAATGTTCACTGATAGGTTTGTTGAAAACATAATCTAAGATGAAATACAGAATTAAACTCTAAAGATAACTTGGATAGTCTCCCACGAAAAAAAAAGAAAAAAAATTGAGAAACAGAAAAAGAATAGGGATTCAAGAGATCTCCATTAGACATTGAGAATATCCATAATACATTTATCAAACAAATTCTTTATTCTTTGTGCAAAACAATTAAGGTATCCAGGATGAATTGTAGTACATCTCATACTCATACTCATACTTAGCTCTACCCTGACTTTCTGCCCTCCTAAAGATAATGTAGACTTTTTAGAATGTTTCATTTCACCTAATACCTGTATGCTACCATTCCTGCATGTTCTTTCTCTTCTTCATTGCAACCAACTTCTTGCAGTCTAAGCATCAAGTGCTAACTACCTGAGGCAGTCTCCTCTGTTAACAGGTTCTGTGGCTGCTCCTATATAAATTTCCCTATTGTGAACACCCCAGATAATTTCTCAGGGTTTCAATGATTTATGTAAATAAGTCAGATATTAAAATTAAGCATCATTCATGTATTATTCTGTACATATACCTGCATAAATACGTATCCCTAGGCGTAAAATACATCAGTTACTTCATTAATATAACTGATGGCATAACAGAGACCCATCAATCATTTTGGGCTCATTGGTTTAGCATGTCTCAATTTAAAGTAATTATTTTTGCCCTTTCCATTCTACCCTGGTATTATCTATTCGTTGCAGACACCTTGTACATTTGTCAGTATTGGAAATCTGTACTTTTCCCACATATTTATATTTGCTGCACGTACTCCAGAAAAAGACCTTCTCTGCTTTTTCCTTTCTCTTTCTTCCTCTACTGCGATTTGACCCTGCCTCTTTCCCTGACACAGTCTTAGGACTTAATGGAGTCTGCATCCCTGAAAACCAGACTAGATAAAAGCCCTGAGTAACCAAATGTGATACGACCCCTGATCCTGCTTTGAGCAGGTGTTTAAATGAGACAACTTCAAGAGATCCTTTCCAACCTGAGTATCCTATGATGCTATGATCTGAGTCACTTTAATCCTTCATGCAAAGCGAGCCACCCTTTTCCAATTATAGCATTAAAGAGCACATGAACTAAATGACAGTAGCAGCAGGTGCTGGAGGAGGCCTCCTCTGTGGCATCTGTCTGATGGGCTCTCTGCATCTTGTGGAAGTGCAGTGTGATGTGCAGCTACGCTGGAATACAGGATGTCATTCTTGATCTCTCTTTGATATAACTCCTGTCTCATTCAGGGCCTTACACAAAGGGGCTTTCTGCACTTGTCTACCTTTTATGCTGCATGTGACTCTCCACAGGTCAAGGCTTCCTTTTGAGACAAAAAATATTGTCTAAGCTTTAAGCTTTCCTGTGGTGCTCTCAAGTACAATATGTGATAGAGACTGTGATGTAGCCTAAGAATAAGCCCAATATTTGCATTTCTATAGCATTCAACTACACACAGCATGGTAAAGGCAGACTTGAGGCAATCCTCAAGAACAAACTTGCAGCATTCAACACCACATTGTGCTTTAATTCCCTCATAAGAGAGCCCTTTGGAATTAATTTATCTCCTGTCTAAGAGAATACAGACATATAGTTTTGAATGAGCATAGACACAAACTGTGTCTCCCATCATCCTGTGAGACTCTGCTCTGTGCCACCTACACAGGGGAAGAGAGGTTCCCTCCAGCTCTTCAATCCATACCACAGGCCTCTTGTGGTCCTCAGTGTTTTCCAGGAGGTTGGCATGTCCTTTTCTCCTTGTCACCCTCTCATGCTACAGGAGAACCATATCATCCTGGCACCATGCTCTTTTGTCCTTTAGAAGACCTACCTCTTCATACACCACACAGGTAAGATGGGTCCCTTTTTTTTTTTTTTTTTTCCCCTGAGATGTGAGCAGAAAAGCAGATCGGAAAAGGGAACCTTAACAAGGGAACCAATCCATCCAACACCTTGTTACAGTTAAGGATTTTATATATATCCTAGTGGCTGCAGCTAATTTATCATATAATACAATGCCCAAAAGTATTTTTCCTAACTGCCACAGTTCAATTTCATTAGTTTCCAGTACTCAGAAATCTCTAGGTAAATTTCTTTACTACAAAGCTGAAAGTATATTGCAGCATACTATTTCACAATTCCAGGGCTCTAACTTTAAAATATTGGCCTATGGGTCTTCGACATGAACATTTTTAAGACCTGCTGGAAACTCTGAATAGAACAACAATTTCACAGGTGAAAAGGACGAAAACAAAAGGTTGTATTTTTATAATCCTTTTAAACCAGCTTAAGAGTTGACTGTGCTGGAAGAACTATGCACCATAGTATATCTCTTGCCTTTGGCAAGAGAACTGGAACTTCTATATCAAAGACCAGATTCTCAAAAGATTTGGTTATGCTTACATAATGATCATCTTAGCAATTCAAGGGCTGTCTACTTCAAGGATGACCATACATCTGGACTCCTGTGTTCTATCCTTTTACTTTTTCAGAAGGTAAGTTGAAGGAACCACTTCCTCCACCTTTAGAAACTTCCACTGTTTGGGCGGGGGGAAAGGGAGAGTTGTTTATATTTTGCCAGGATTTTTAGGGGGGGTTGCCTTTTTTTTGTTTTTAAAAATGAAAGATCAAGCTGATTAATAACCTCTTGATTTCAGATAAACCTTTATGAGATATTTTTCCCAGAGCAGCTCTGTCAGAATTTGATTCAAGTAAGTTGAACATCTGTACATCAGAAAGCAAATAAACCCTGAGCTAACATTTTCTTGTGTAAAGCAAAGCAAGCATTACAAACCAGCACTCATTACCTTTTTCTACTTGGTAAGACAACATAATTTTTAAGAAATCATCTTGGGAGGAAGCAACTCTTCAAATGTCCATTTATATCTACTTCACATTGTAATTTTTTTTAGCTAAGGTTAGTCTAGCACAGTTAAAAGTTTTAGCCTACTGTAAAATGTTAGTTTTGTAAAATGACATCAGACATATTTCAGAGCTATTGCTTTTATTGTGTTACTAATAGAGTTCAGCTTTGCAGGTCCTGTGTAAAGACACCAAGTGTTCAGTCTGTACACATGCCAACTCAGAAAGCCAAAAAATTGTATGTTCTTTTCATGAACTAGCACAAAGCAATGCTTTTTCTTCTTTGATTAGCATGATATTATATTAACATCTTCTAGTCAAAGAAAAACTACTATATATCTTACACATGCTTAATAAACATTGTAAAGTACAAGTAGTGCATGTGCACTATGTAGCATGTATGACTTCAGACACGACTGTATATTCTGCTCATTAAAGTGATTCAGGCAACAGGCTGGAAAATATGTTGAACATCTTTGTTGCTATGTGTTGGTTTTCTTTTCATAAAAACTGTAAGTGCTTCTGTGTGAAGAGATGAGAAGATGCACCAGTGTGAATTCCTGGAAACTCCTTCCAGGAAGACCATGAGTATTGTCAGAAAGTTAGGAATCTGGGAAAAGTCTCTGAGTGGATAATGTGAAATGCAGTCTCCTGTCCTCCCTCTGGTCAAAAATTTAGAAGAAGGAAAAGGTTTCTACATAGTCTCATGCTTTTTCAGTCTTCTGGTTGTGCGGCTTAAAAAGAAGTCAAAATAATTGGCTAAGGATGGGGAGTGTGGCTGCAAATCTTAATTGGATTTGATTCCATCCCCAAACTGAAATGGTGACCTCAGTCTGAAATCAGATGAAAGATGAGTTTTTTCTGCTTAACCAGCATAAATTTTTGAAAAGTGCTTCCTGGGGATATTTCCTTAGAAACTCAATCAGATGTACTTAATCACCAAATCAGATGTATTTAATAAGGCCAAGGGAATTGGATTTGTTCAGCCTGGGAAAGAGTATGCTTAAGGTGACCTACTTGTGGCCTTCTAGTACCTGAGGGGAGCCTACAAGAAAGACAAAGACGGATTTTTACAAGAGCTTGTAGTGACAGCACAAAGGGGAATTAATTCAAACTAAAAAAGTGTATATTTTGATTTAGATTAGATCTAATTTAGATTAGATTGGATACCTAATCTAATATATAATCTAATTTGGATAAGCTATTAGGAGGAAGTATTTTGTTGTGAGGGTGGTGAGGGACTTGAACAGGTTGCCCAGAGAAGTTGTGGATGCCCCATCCCCACAGGTGTTCAAGGCCAAACCTGGAGGAAGCTCTGAGCATCCCAGTCTACTGGAAGGTGTCCCTGCCCATGGAAGAGGGGTAGGAGCTAGATAATCTTTAAAGTCCTTTCCAACCCAAAACATTGTATGATCTGTGAAAGAATTATTTGTTAGTAAATATTGTTTGTTTATTTGTAAATAGGTTTTTTAAAAAAAGCAACCTCCAGGTTTTGCTTTCTTTCAAAGAAAGACTGGAACACAGAATTATAAGAACTGTGAGTGATGAAATCTTGCTAGGGTTGCTATTGAACTTGTGTCCAGCTACAGAAAATAACAGGAAAATAATCTTTGATTTTGACATCACATCAAATAGTCCAAGGTTTAGGAAACATTTACAGAACCCAATAACCTTGCAAGTAAGGACACAAACCCGTCATGCAATTGAACAAAAAGTTCAATAATGTTGACGATTCTTTTGCCTGGGTTATCAGATTTAATGAGCCAATAAATGCTAATAAATTAAAGTCTAGCTGGACCTGAAAAGCCTAAGAAATTTCCGTAATGAAACAAGAGCTATCTCTAGACTTATACTATAGTTGTTGTTGATGGATCTAGCTCAAACTTTCAGCTCAATTTCACGTATAAGATAACCCCATAAAAAAGCTGAACTAAGAAGTTAATAGCAGTTAAAATCTGATAAATGCAGATGATTTAGGGCAACTGTATTGGATTTGTAGGGCTCAGCTTTGGTGGAAGGGGGGAGCTACAGGGGTGGCTTCTGTGAGAAGCTCAGAAACTTCCTCCATTGGCAGAGCCAACCCCTGGCAGCTCTAAAGACAGACATGCTGCTGGTCAAGTCTGGGCCAATTAGAAATGGTGGGAACACCTCTGTGATAACATATTTAAGAAGAAGAAGATTAAAAAAATTGTTGGACAATTGAAATTGCAGAGAGAGAAGAGCAGAGTGAGAACGTGTGAGATAAACAACTCTGCAGGAGCGGAATGACTCCTCTCTCTAAGCAGTGGGAGAAACAACCTGTGATGAACCGACCATAAACCCCCCATTCCCTGTCTTCTTGCGCCACTGGGGGAGGAGGTAGAGCTGAGAAGGAGGAGGGAGTAAGTGGAAGGGTTTTTAAAGGTTTTGCTTTATTTCACATGATTGTGCTCTGATTTTGTAAGTAATAAATTTAATTAATATCTCTAATTCAAGCCCGTGGTGGTATTTGGTGAGTGATCTTTCCTGGTTCTTAGCTCATGAACCCTTCATTATCCTTTCTCTCACCTGTCCAGCTGCAGAGGGGAGTGATAGAGAGGCTTTGATGAGTGCCTGTAATCCAGGCAGGGTCAATACCCTACAGTAACACACAAACAAGCTCATAGGAATAAACTAAGTAACTTTTTTCTGCCTTGATTGTCTGTGGGCTGTTAATGCGGTGAGACTTCTCATTGTGACTCAAATGACAAGTTAAATTCCGTGGAGCAATGCCTTCTAATCTTATGATTTTAAATTTGTAGACTAACTTCTCATTAACCTTCTCAATATGTTCTTGTCCCCTGCCCATATGCAAAAGGCAGGAATTAAAAGCCATGTGTCTGGTCAAACCCACAGAATGCTTCACACTCCTACGTTATACTCTGTTTTCTCCGATCCATGTCCTGGTGGCTGTATTGGTATGCGCAGCACAGGAGGACTGGGAGGAGTGACAGAAAAGATCGTTCTCTCTTTCACACATTCTCCTTTCAGCCCAAGCACTAAAGCAGTGCAGGTTACTCCAGGCTGTCTTCACAGGGACTTCTGCATCTTCCCCCCACTCCAGGAACTGCAGCAGCTCTGACACACCATCTTGCAAAATAGTTACTTAAGCTAGTTGTCAAGGTAAATCAAGAGCAAGCAGATGGATCACAGAAGGAAGAGAAGTTAAATCTCTTATAGCACTTATTTCTGTCCAGTAGTCGTTGATATTCTACTCCTTACATAGCAAAATTAAAGTTGGTCCTTATTTAGGTATACAGCTATATTTTATTTCAAGACATGACAGACTCATTTGAATCAGTTTCCTAAAATTATTTTCCTATTTCCCAGGTGGAAGTAATTCAAGTTCTCCTACTTGGTTTTTAGCATGCACAGTATATATTTCTTTAGCTCTTCTTGAAGAAGGGAACTGAAAAATATCTTACATCTACTGGCATCCCTTGCTTGATATAATTAAGCACTGTTTCACATGCATGACATATTCACTTTTTGCTCATTTTTTGGAATACATCAGCAAAAATATTCATGTGCATAACAAATGTTAGGTACTGCTGTCATCCAATTTCTTACAGATATGAAAAGCAGAATCAGAAAAAAAAAACAAAATAACAACACAAACCCCCCTAACTTTAAAGCATACTTTAATATTCTTTCCTCCTAATCTGAAGGTATGAAGTCTCTCAAGACTACCACACTAGGGGTAAAATATTTCTTCTATTAAATCTGGTTCAAGGAACAAACAAAGACCTCTTCAGAATCCACCAGTATCCCTAACTGAAATTTAAATAAATATGAATAAACAAAAATTACCCTGAGACCATGAACAGTAATACTTACACATGCTAAGAAGCAAAACCTTCTCCTCATGTGCCCCTTTTTATTGAAAGGCAGCTTGTAGTCATTAGCCCATGAAAATTACAAATGCCAATCATTTGCTTTCAGCTTAAATTATTTTGGTAGGTAAGGTTATTCTAGTCCTGTGGGGTCAACAACAGCAGGTGAAAATAACTTATTGAAAGAACATCCTGTCTCTTATCCCTGAAGAAAACCCGAAGGGAGAAAAAAAAGTGCAACATCAAAAACGTAGGAACCAAATGCAGTGAGAATGATAGTTTTCACTTATAAATTAATGTTTCTGGGACTTCTGAGTACCAGCATGCTGAAGAAACAGTTATGAAGGAAAATCTGGTAAACAACTTTTTTTACTTATGTATTTAAGAAAGCTATTGCTATCTCTTCGTTATCAGTCAGCACAGGGGAGTGCCGATGACAGTTTCAGATGGCTGTTGCTCTTTGACTTGTATTCTATTGCATGAAAATGAAGCAGGTCAGGAAAAAAAAGGAAAGGAAAAAAAAGGTCAGTCAAGAAAGAAGCAATTTTAGTACCTCTAAAGTAATTTTCCACTGTGAAAATTTAGACTTGTCCTAACCAACCTGTCACTCCTTTGAAAAGAAGCTGGTGTTGTCAGACATGAATAAAAGGTCAACAGTTTCTTCTTTAGTCCAAAGTAAGAAATAACTTTACTGATTGTGCCGCTAGGTATTGCTTCTTTAGCTCCACTGATTCAACTGCAAAGTACCACTCTCACCTGCTTAAAAGAGGAAAACCATCCTCATTGAACTATTTCATTGCAAAATCTAATGATCAGTAGGCCTAAATATATGAGGAATGATGACAATTGCATGTCTCAGTAGGCCTGAAAGAACAATCTGGAGGATTAAATAAGGCACAAAGCAGGAGAGCTTCTAAAACCAGCTGTGAGAAGTACTACTCAGACTTAAGTTGAATTTTTGTGAACTGAGTACCAAATTATCTTTTGCCATATCATACCATATCATACCACAATAGATCACTTTTTCAAATCTGACTTTGGCTCTTGTGTGCTTTTCTTAGACTCATGCATCTGTGAATATTTAGAAGATTCTTTAAGTAGAAGTTTGAGAGTTTGAGTTTCTGTTTCAAATATTTTCTTGATTAGTAAGTTTTAATATACAAGTAGTTGAAATGTTGAATTTTTCATGACATCATTTCTGTATCTCCAAGATAGACAGGACTTATTTGAAGTTGAAAAGACTGCTATTTCATTTGGGAAAAGATAAATACCCAAGAAAGTGCTGAGCTATCAAAACAATTCTGAGATACAAATTACATCCTGAGCTAATCATTCTCATTCACTGCTAAAAGCATCTTCCTTCCTTGCTTGCTCACAGTAGTAGAAATAGCAGCTGCTGTTGAAATCTCCCCTGGAGATTGTTAGGATCTCCATGAGGAAAAGCTTTGCACTGGAGGCCAATTTCAATAAATAACAACAGCAAGTTTATTGTACGTGATAATTTTTTACAATGATGTAAAAAGTTGGCACTTATTTTCAAACATGTCCGCTGATGGAAATCTTTCTAAATATACTGTAACTACTCACTTATGGAGGCAAGTCCTTTTGTCTTGTGCTTCTGCTCTCACAGCTTAGTACATAAGGTGCTCACTGCAAGACATAAGGTGTTGACTGTAAGACATTATCCCTAAAGCAATATTTCTGAGGCCAAATATCCTTCTAGACAACTTTCAGAGACCTTTACCTCCCAGCAAAGTAAATGAGGAACTTTTAAAATTCTGATCCATTTATGTGATTGTTTATAAACACACATTGCCTTTCCTGAGGCCACAAAACCTGTGAAAATAGATTGCTGTGGAATGCATTAATCCTTGGATTTCAGGGGTTGAAGAAAAGATTTTTATTGCTGTAAGATTTTGAAACCAATATTCACTCACTGAATTACATGGGAAATGAATTTTAGATGGATTAGTAGCACAAAAAATAAAGGAAGTGCTGAGATTTCCACTGAAGGCTGTTTTATGGTGTCATAATTGGTCTCCTAAAATCAGACACTTGATCAACAGTTTTGGGAAATGCTGCTCCTGTTTATTTTAGTGCAACTAAGGTCAGAGCTACTCTAATCACTGTTTGCCTTAAGCAGAACCTCCAAATAAATGTCTCTAGGATAAATTAAATATTGACAAAGAATAAAATATTTCTGAGCAGACATAAGTAACAATAAGAAAAGTGTGTTTAAACAAAGAATTAAAGGGTGCCCAATAAAAGAGCTTGAAGAAGTGTGTTGTCTTTTAAAACCACGTTATTTATGAAAGTTCCTTTCCCTTCTTTATTGACTCTTATTATCTTGTTTTGACAGGTTTAATGAAGACTAATGACCAGCTTAACATTTCTTACACTACTGATCTAAAATTAAATAAAGACACAAAAATCAGTCTCCACAGTGTTCTCTATGGAAACCACACTGTATTCTGAGAAGAACAGTTTATAGCTTCATCAATTTTTAATGAAGTTAGTAATTATTAATATACTGTTTTATTCACTTACTTGTACCTTGATTATAATGTGTTCTACACGGTCATCAATTCTTAAATTAGTGTATTGAGAAGAAGTACTAAAAATCTTTGAATTATGGAATACATAGGAAAATGTAGCATACTAATACCACTATATAAAGGGAAAATATTGATTGCTGGAAGTCTGTCGTATTCAACACATGGAGAAATAAGCAATTTCCCACTACTGTATTTGTTCTTCAATACCATATTTTCTAATAAAAAATAGAAAAAAATACATCATTGTGCATATAATTATAGTGAAATATTAAAAAAAAAAACAAAAACAAATACAATCAATCACCTAAACTTTGACATTAAAGCACTGGAGAATTTATCACAGGTAGGAGATGGAAAAAATACCTTTTCTTTCTCCAATTACTATATACTTTCTCTTACACGAGTCCAAATGTTTGGATGAGATGGTGAGCATCTGAAACGTCTCTTAAAGGAATGATTTCAGTTCATCTCAGTGTTGCCCCCTTATGCCATGTATCTCATGAGAGAGAACAGAAATGCCGTTCTGGGAATTAAGCTGTTCAGATCTCTCTTATTAGCATTGAAAATTATCTACTCCACTTTCACTCTCCAAGAATGTTATTTGAAAAGTATAGTCACAGGAATCACGATTTGCTGAAGAATAACCTGAGTGTTTTGCCTGGGCACTCTGTTTGTACTGACTTAGTAAAAAATATTCACTTTTCATCAAGCCTAATCCCTGCTTGGTTGTTGGCATAGTCATCCCTATATTAATAACATCTTGTTTGAGTCTGCTTCTCATTCACATTAGTCAAAACCTGGATCAAAGCCAGACGAAGTTAACAGATTTACTCTGGTGTAAGTCCAGTGTAAAAGAAATTACTTTTCATGCAGATTGACTTGTCTTGCTTTTAAGATTTCTTTGCCCATGCATGTAAAGCAAACCACTTTATATGCCACTCAAGGATAAAAAAACCTATCATGCAGAAATTGAAATTTAAATCCAATTTATTTTTCCCAGCAGATGCTGTGTCAAAGAAAGTAAAACATAAACAGCTGGTATTTCTTCCCAGACAGATCTTTTGAGCTCTATACTCTTCTATGAAATTGTTTTTGTGTCTACTCCTCCAGATGTCACCTTACTTGAGATTTTTACTATACCTTCGTTATAAGTATAATGCCTTATCATACAGTAACAGGTAGAGTAATAGGTAAACTTCTGTGGTTTTTCATGCTTTCACAGCAACAAAGTCATCTGTACAATAAATTCAAATAAGTGATACAAAGTTATACAAATACAGTAGTATAATGTTCCTACAAAAGTTGCGGTCACATACATTTTCCAGACCTCTTCAAACTACTTGAATTGATTCACTGAAATTTTAAGGCAACAGAATAAGCAGTTGGAAAAAAAAGGGGGGGGAGAGAATGAAGGATTGACCTTTTTTTACTTTTCCAAAAGGTAATAAAGACTTTCTAATCTCCTGAATAACTGTTTCACAAGAATTGGAGCTTTGAAGCCATGGGATTCAGGAAACTTCAAACAGTATCTCTTTTCACATTCCACTTCAGATAGTCTATATGCTTCTCTTGTTAGTTGTTTTGAAGGCAAGTATGGTACAGTTTGCATAGGCATTGTACCTTACCATACATGACAAGACATGAAAAACAAAAAAAGGGATAAAACAAGAAGCCTGAGAAAAATAGAAGTTTATATTTGATTTAATAAAAATATCCTTTATTTTCTGCCTGGAGCAGATTTACTGTAAATACGAGATGATATATTATAAAATATAGAGGAAATTTTACTTTGAAAAAAAAGTTGGATGTTGTAAAAATAAAGATAAAAAAGAAGAAAGAAGGGAGGAAAAAGTGAAGCTAACAATAATTACAACTTGAAACACAGAACTGAAAAATCCAAGAATTTCTATACAAGTGCCAATTTCAACTAACTGGTTTTACAAACTTATCTGTATAAGACAGGTGATGCAACACTTAAGTAGCTTGTACATTTGTTTAAACAATTTAAAGAGAAGGTTATTGATACCAAATGATGCTTCTGCAGACCATTTCCCTGATGGTAATGCTTGTTTATGCTATTGCACTGATTCTTCAATGCTACTTTTCCTCTCTGCTATAAGGCTCTCAACATTTTGGTAGTTCTTTCATATTGCTGTAGAAGATCATCAACAGTACTGTGCAGCACTGCTGCTAATGAGGCTTGCTTCACATAAAATAAAATTGTTTGTAGTCCAGATCAGTTCCTCTATTGAACTTCTCCTGTATCACCAAGAAACAAACAAACCGAAAACCCAACTGGGCTGAGAAGAGCAGAGATAGCAGGGGAAGGGTAGTAACAGATGACTGACAAAGACGAGGAGACAGGTGTGAATTGCTTTAATCCAGAACCACTTCAAAGGAAATGGTCCTGTTTCCTAGACTGCAAGAAGTGGTAAATGACACAAAACCTCTGAAGCATAAGAAAAGAGAAGCTCAAGACTGGGGAGATCAGAGACAGAGTGGATTTGTAAACTGAAATAGTAAGTTTTGTGAGGAGATGAAGCAATCTTATGAGTACAGAGCACTGTTCTTTCATCTGCTGCTTGTGACTCTGGGAGTGGAGCAAAGTCTGCAGCAAATCTGCAGGAGTGTGGGATGAGTAAGAAGCTTATACAACTCACAGGAGCAGATGCAAATTAGTAGATCTGCAGGACAAATAAAGAAATAACCAGTCAAAGACCATAACCATAAATCACAGAGCAGGCTAAGGATTATGGGGTTAGTGGCTAGAATTAAATTCAACACAATGTGTAAAGGCAATAAGGCAAGGAAAATATAATTCCAGGAAGTGAGAAGAGAAATGCTGAGCAACATGATGGATATTTATTCTTGACACTAAACAAGGGCACTAATGAGGCCATATTTGAAATGCCACATTTCTTTTCTGTCTGATTCATTATCCTATAGATGAATACGACTTTATGGAAAGGGTAAAGCTTTGGCAGACAGCTGGCTACATACATATCTATGAAGTAAACAATACCAAGAAAGGGGCTTTAGCTGATCATGTGACTATCCACAATTTAACCCTTTGCTTGCTTTCTGGGCACTGTACTGCCCAGGAGTTTGGCTCACTAATTAAGGCTCAGCTTGAGAGATCATGGCTGTGGGACTTTGTTTCACGGACAAAACTGCTACAGACCTGTGAGAGAATCCATAAATTAAAACAATGCAGAACAGAAAAGCAAAATTGTGGAAGTGAAATTTTTTGGTTTGTGATGTTAATTTCCCCTTCTGAGGATCCATTTCAGCTTCTACCCATGCCAAATTATTTACTTTATCTTAGTCTACATCCTGGGCAGTCTTCTAATTATGTACAGGTTCCTTTTAGGGATCCCAGATTCTTGTGAGGCCTTTACAAACCTTGCAAACCTCTCCATAGGAAGCATGGAATTAGCCTTCATGCAGCAAAAGTGAAGTATTGCCTGGCACCCATGCTGTGAATACATGTACTGACATAAATTTCATAATCAACAATAAATGACTGCAAAATGTATGGATAGGCTTTCAGAGTCAGAAGTGGTTTTGGACCAATACCTTTAGTAGAATGTGTCAGCCTTTTTAAGGCAGTTCTGTTTGGACCAGGTATAAGAAGCTTGACAGGAACTAACTAGAGAAACTTCACAATTGTATTAAATGAAATACCATAATAAATATATTTGCTTTATGATCCACACACATAAAGAAAGGACACATAATAGTTTATGAATATTATAATATCAGTTCTCCCTTCAGTATATATACATGACTAATATTTCACATGTATATTATTCTCAGAAAAAACAAACAAACAAGGTTTTGGAAAAGTGAGCATCTATGTGATGGCACTGTAATATAGATCTTAAATGACTGACATGGACTAGGTGTAGTAAAACTGAAATACACAAAATATTTTTGCATAGATCATTCAACTGTGGGCAGGTGTTTTTAAATATCTTGTGACACTGAGGATAGGAATAATATGGAGGCGGGGGAAACTGGAAAATAAGCCTGAAATCACACTTTGGAAAATCTGCTTAGAAATTTCTTGAGCACGAAATAAAGACCAATGACATTTGCTCTTATGAAAACTGTTTTCATGAAGAAATTACACATTCCATGTAAATTATAATTAAGTGCTCCTTACACATGCATGAACTAGTGCTCTGTACCTGGTAAGTATTATGCAAGGATCAATATAAAGAAAATATAGTCTGATTTGCCCATGCCTGAAATGGTTGATTTTCTATGACCTTCCCTGGATTCAAACACATCTGAGAGATCCATATGTGAATGGCATATAAATTTTGTTAGTGAGAGATTAATTGAGTCTCTTTAATAAGAACATCAGTGATTTCTAGAAAAGAAAAGCTGATGCAAAACAATCTTTAAAAAAAATTGAGATTTCCGTCTTTTACTACATGACAGTCCCTCTAGTAATTTAATGTCAGTCTTGTTAATTCTTGACAAGCTGACAAACCATGAAATTCAGCATTATTAGCATGGTAGAGCTGGGAAATCCTTCATCTGCTACCATGATCTGTACAAGCCAATATAAAGAAGAGTATTGAGTAGTAGAGAGTTATTTGAATCTCTGCCAGATTAGCTCCTGCCTGCATAAATAAGAGAAGACCAAGTTTATTCATAACATCTGCCCAAAGGGTGTGTCACAAGGTCCTTGCACACAGCTTTTAGAAAATTTCTTCATGTCCCTCACAAATGATGGTAGGCAAACTTATTGTTTCAGCCAAACACCATCTGAGCTTTCTGGATCAAATAAACCATTTGAAGCTCCTGTCTACCTCCTTGTCCCCAGTGTGGTGTTTAACATAGAAACACATCTGGCATAGATCCACACTTTTTGTGGATATATTTACAGCTCATAAATAATCTATAAAGTAATTTCTGATAATCAGGTAAAATGAAACTTAACACTACCTGTGCTCAACAGTTTTCTGAGGAGAACTTCAGTTTCCAGCTTCCTGCTCCAACCTCCACAGCATCAGAAGCACGAGAATGGTGTGGGCTATGCGATGGCTCACTCCCACCATTTGTGCTTTTAAATAGGGTCACTTGATAGAAGTAAAAAGGAATAGACGAGTGTAATGTAAAAAAACCTCACAATTTTAATTACCTTTAAATTTTTACCACACTGAAATTTGGTGGGAAAGGAAAAGAATCTCCTAAAGGAAAAGAAAAACCTCTGTTAATATATGTGATTCTACTAAGGAGATTTATATAAAAACACATTTCTAAAATAAAATGTTTCAGCCATTTTTCCTTAAGAATGAAAAACCTGACTCAACTTTTTTAGTTCTTTCTTCTTCACACGAGAAATCTTACATGTGAGCTAGTTTTTATGCAAGATTTTCTTTGAGACTAACAAATTCTGAAAGCTTTGTGACCTTTCTGGAGAAGTTTGATTTTTCACCTATGACATTCATAAACAAGTGCAGGCTTCTGTTCTGAAAGAGATATAATTAAAGATGGCTGTCGTGGTTTAACCCCAGCCAGCAACCAAGTACCACATAGGCTCTCACTCACTCCCCCACCAGCAGGATCAGAATCAGAAAAGTGTTAAAACTTGTGGGCTGAGATAAAGCAAGTTTAATAGGGAAAGAAAAAGCCACACACACAAGCAAAAGAAGGAATTAATTCACTGCTTCTCATGGGCAGGCACGTGTTCAGCCACGTCCAGGAAAGCAGGGCTCTGTTACATGGAATGTGCGAACTTGGGAAAATAAATGCCATAACTCTGAATGTCCCTCCTGCATCCCCACTTTATATACTGAATATGATGTCATATGGTATGGAAAATCTTTTGGGTCAGTTGGGGTCAGCACTCTCAGTGTGCCTCCTCCCAATTCCCCACACACTCCCAACACCCTCGGCAGCATGGCCATCTGAAAAGAAGAAAATACTTTGTCTCTGTGCAAGCCCTGCTCAGCAATAACAAAAACATCCCTGAATTATCAACACTGTTTCCAGCACAAATCCAAAACACAGTCCCAAACTAGCCTCTGTGAAGAATATTCTACCCAGCCAAAACCAGCAAAATGGCCCATGGGGTGTATTAGCTTTTTTATCTTAAAATAGTAATTATTTTATTTTTCAGGAAGGATGCAGTGGTTCTTTGTCAGGTAATGGTAGTTTAAACTTTAATTCATTAATGTGTATAAGAGGGTTCATATCATCACTTCCAATATGCTGTAGGGTTATGAAGCAATATTACTAAACATATTACAACAGCCACAAGTCACACAAACATATCTAAGATCACAAACTAAACCACTTGGACATAAGTTTTATCTGGTAGAAATAAAAACAACACCTGGCTCTTCCTCACTGTTAAATGCATTGCAGGAATAGACATATCATAAGACACCTGACAAACTAGTTTTTAAAGTGTTTGAATTTATTACTTGATGCCCTTTATTCCATTATGAAGTGGTTTAAAAGCATACCATTAACATAAAGAAACATCTAAAATATTACTTCAATCACAAACAATACAGAAGTCTAACATTTCCTGGTATGAAGTGAAATAGTGATTTAATACTCAAGTCCTGTCCCAGTTTAAGACTGGGTATTTTGTGATTCTCTGCCTGCCTGCAACCACCTTCCCCACTTCCTTATGAATTATCAGCAGCCTCTCTCATTTATCTAATCCAGTTCACGACCCCAGAAGAGGTTATTGGTCCCAAACTGACTGCCACCCTTTGGGCCCCGGATAGTGCTCTCCAGCTCCCCTAAGACCATTAGATTGGGTAGTGCTAGAAATGAGGAATCCACTATCTACAGCATGTACGATTCCCTGCTTGCCAGGGAAATAAACAGGAGGATCTGTTCAGTGAGTGACCTGCAACAATAAAAGGCCCTTAACTAATAGGTTTTCCAAAAA
>VWZS01002165.1:283852-333891 GCA_013397075.1 Rhabdornis inornatus | reverse complement strand
AAAAAAAAAAAAAATCTCATCTAGTCATTAAATTAGAGAAAAGGAGATAGAGAGGATGAAATCCTAACTATTGCTCTTCCTTAATTCAAAGTCAGTTTAGACATCCACGTGGCTTATTCATATCAGACTAAATGGGCAAAACTAATGTAATATTCCTGAAATTAAGATACTATTCAAATGTACCTCTTTATTTAACTCTTGTTGAAAAAGTTGCTATGATATTTTATAACTATAAACTAGGTGATTTCAGTATCTACTTGCTGGCATCCTATTTATCCTATTTATCTCTGAGCCCAAGATGCTGGTGGTGTTGACAACATGATTTTTAACAAGAAAACACTAAATATTTTTTTTACAATTAATATTTTATAAATATGGACAGATACTTGGATTAACTTTTTTAAAATTTAATTAAAGAGTAATAGCCCAAATTCTAAACCAAGCACATCTCTACAGCTCCAAGTGATTAAAATTAGTCATGCAATGCCAGAAAGACTAATTTATCAGTACACGTACTTTAGCCAGACTAGAACAGCTAATGTTTTTTTTCAATATGCTATTGCTGTTATAAAAATGCAAGCTACTCATTAACTGTCTGTGAAAATTTTTATGGATTTATTGCTTAATTAGGTTTGTACCTTTATTTGACAGGGGTTATTAAATACAGTATATAATCCTCTCAATTCCATGTAAAAGTCCGACTCAGTTTTCATGAGAGCCTACATTAAAGTAGAATTTAAGGAAAAATAAAATCTCTTAATTCACTGCAAAGACTTTTTTTTTTATAACATATTGTAACAAGTAGCTATTTATTTCCATTCTTTCAAAATTTTTTCTGGCATTTTTTTCTGATTAAAAAAATTTATGTCTCCAAACACTGAATGATGATTTTTCTCACTCAAACACCCATCTGCTTCTTCTCTGTGATGATGTGCTAAATAGCAATGTTGAATTCATGGTGCCGTCCCCAGGGAAAGACAGTGGGCACCATGAATGTAACATCCCCATTTCTCTTATGCCCAGGGAGTCTGTGGATGGCCCATCCTGGAAGTGTTCAAGGCCAGGTTGGATAGGGCTTTGAGCAACCTGGTCAAGTGAAAGGTCCTGCCAGTAGCAGGTAAATTGGAACTGGATGATCTTTAAGGGCCCTTCCAACTCAAACCATTCTGTAATTCCGGGGTTCTTCAGAGACAAGCAGAAAGGAACATTTTTTATCAGCTGATGTCTAATCCAACCTCTGACTTCAGAGGCTTATGGCCCAAAATAAATATTTTTTCAGATGCATACAAAGAGGAGAGAGAAAGAGGAGAGAGAATCATCCAGCCAAATATCTGGAAAAGAGCAAATCTATTGCGAATTACTTGTGCTTTCTTTTTCTTGTGTGGAATTTAACTATATCTTGATAATTGGACACCAAGCAGAATTAATAGTTAGACATTGAGCCCAAATCTGCTTGTCATGCTCAACATATATTGCTACACTGAAGTAAATGATGCAGATTTTACTCCATTGGTGGCAGTCCTGTCCCACCTGACAAAATTACCACTTGCTACATGAGACAAGACCCTGTTATTCAATCTGGCCAAAGAGCCTGCAGCAAGTTTAGTGTCAGCCCAGTGTATTGCCATGGGAGAGTTGCTGGCATTTCTCACTCAGCAGACATGCCAGCAGTGTGAGCAGGCACGAGACAGGGATCTCATAAACATTTCCGAGTCTCATGGAATTATCCTAGCCAATATGATATTTCTGGCTGATAAAAAAGTGTACTTGTCACATGAATTTTATTGACCCTGGCATGTAGAAGGAGAAACATGGATAATAAAGTTACTGAGGATATGAAAACTATGAGGTGGAAACACAAGGATTAATGACAAACTGGCAAGTCTTCAAAGTGCTCTGAGGTCTCTGGTGCTTAGAATGAAATCCAGTCCTGCTGAAGGCACAACAAAATGCTTATGCCTCAATGCAACTTTGGTTAGAAAGCTTAAAACACTTTCTTATGCTTCCCTTAGCATGTGCATGAATTTCCAACTTCAATGCACAGTCTGAAAATAATTTTTTTTAAAAGATGAGTGAGAAAAAAGAACTAAAGAAACAAATTTAAATAATTTTGCACTTTAAAAAACCCATTCAAAGTGCTTTGAAATTTCCAACCTAAAAGAAAAGGCTTATGTAAAGTCAACAGAAGTAGTGAGCAGTTTCAGGGCAAAACAAATATGCATAGTTTTCAACACAGATCTAATATTTAGGAATAGGAATAGCTGAAAAGAGGAATGAATTGTCATTCTGCAATTGAACATTGAACAAATGTTTGTTTGCCTACAAAATAAGATAATAGGAATAAAAACTCATCAAATTTCAAACAGATTGTTTTTTAAAATTTCTTTAGTTAGAGAGGGGTCCTTAGGAAGAAGAAACATTAAGAAAATTACTATTGGTGTGCAAACATTGGTGCTTGGAAAGCACTAAGGAAGCAAAAATGAAAGAAGTCATACATTTTACCTCAGAAACTTTAAGCAAATGGAAAGATTGATAAAAACTTGCAGGTAGCAATTTCAGAAGAATCTACAAATGGCTAACAATAAGCAAACTCATGTACAACAGGACAAAAATATTTCCATTATCATCCTACTGGACTGGGTGTTATAACTTGGTATTTGACTGAAATTGTGACACCAGGCTAGACTGTCTCCTCTTGGAAACCAGGTTGAGAGCAATATTTTTACTAATCTGCTGGTAACATTTTTCCAAATGTAATCCAGAGTGATATGACAACAGCCTGTTAGTGGTGTAGCCTATGTTGTATTTCTGTCTTCACATTAAAAGGAAACTGGAATTACAAATTCCAAGGCCTGGCTGTTTCACTCCCTTTAAAGATCCCCTCCTAAATGCTTCTAGTTTTCTTCTACAACTGCACGTAGCAGGCAAGTTATTTTTCTCCCATCCCACCCACTGTTTCCTCCACACCTGCCCTATTCTATTTTCTCTTATCCACCTCTGACATAGACAAGAAAGCATAAAGAAAGGAGAGATGTCGGCCAACACATGGACAAGCAGTGTTCCTGTGTGCACATGGAGTTTAGAGACAGAGATTACCGTCTGTCATCTCTCCTTTGACATGACATCTGCTGTAACATAAACTGTTACTTGGATTTAATGAGATTACACTAGCATTAGTAGCTTGAATTTACTGCTATGATCTTTGGTAGTCATGAAAAGATGAAGGTGCTGCAGAAAAAATAAGGCATGTTAGTATTAAGATGGTACAAAACAGGAAGAGCCTAGAGCTGCTACTCCTAAAGGAGACTAACCAACACTTTGGTTTTATCTGTATTTTTTCCCACTTTTTTGTAATTTTGTGTGGAGCCCTTTCAAGAGACAATAAATGTCAGAGCCTAAAAATCCACCTCGTCAGCTATGGCTACATATGCATTTTTTCTTAATATTTCAGTAAAATTAGAAATCTTGAATTTGGCAATGTTGTTTGATAATTATAAAGACTTCTACCACAGGGGTGATTAAGGTTTGGCCTATATAAGGACATTAGAAAGAAATCATACCTGGAGCTTTCTGCTGTCAGAATTCTCTGCTGATAGGGTATGGACTTGTAAGTCTATATTCATAGGAGAGAGTCACATCAAGACTGGCGTCCTAATAAAATAAGATTTTAAATTTTAAAAGGCAAACTCCTTTAAGGAGAGAAGGGTAACAATTTTTTAATAGATAGAGCTTGCTTAGTACACATTCAAACACAGAAACTGAACAATTTTCAAACCACATCTTAGTCGCTTATGAAGACATTCCTCGTGTTATTTGCAACACGGAGGAGAAAAGCATATATGTGGGAATAATTAGTGGCAATAGCATATCCATTAGCAATGCCCATATTATTCCTTAGAATCTTAATTTTTAATTTGCAGATTGACAGTTTTATATGGCATCTGCCCATCACAATTTCTCATGCAGATGTAATAATACTACTAGTTCTTGACTAGGCAAATGGCTTGACAAATGTAATTATAAACCTGATGAAACACTGATTCCTTTAAATTAAAAAAAAAACAAACTGATAAATGGCAGCAGAAAGTAAAAAAAATTGAAAATATATGTCTCTTTCCCATTGTACTCATGGCTTAAGGCAAGATTCCTTGAAAAATAAGACAATTGCAAAATTTTTTTGAATAGCAGAGTGTTTTAAATTTAATTTTGTCTCATCATTTTCATACAAAGTAATTCTTCATGTCTTAATAGCCACAATGAAGCTATATGCTTGTGTGACTTATCTGGCTGTCTAAACTCTGGCATAGAGGAGAAGGTCTTTAGAACCCTTGTGGTCCACATTTTTTTTTCCAGTATATATAAGTTTAAAATAAAATGTCAATTACACATGAAAGTTTAAAATTTACCCTCTATGATCACATAATTGTTCAAAATTTATTGGAAGACATATATAAATTTGGAGCAAATATACCTAAAGCACACGGAACTTTTCTGTGAATTCTCCCAGAACAGTTTTTATATTAGGAGCTCAACACTGATTTATTCTTTCAAAGATACCCTTTCTGGCCTGTCAGACCCCAGCATTCTGCTTTCAAAACTCCCTCAGGATCTATTCTACACACTTGACCCAGCTTATTTGGGAAGCCATAATCTTTTATGCTCAACTCCTGGAGCTCTTTAAGCCAGAAGGGGCCTCTCTGGCTGTTTCATCTGTCTGCCCACATAACACAAGCACAGAAGTTTCCACCCATAATTTCTGCCTTAAGCCCATCACTTTCATCTGAATGGTATCTTCTCTTTTATAGAAGACACATAATCCTGAAAGCCAAAATAGACTGTAAAAGCAGGCATTTGTCAATGATGGTTATAGTTCCCAGCTCCCTTAGGCCTTGGGCAAATTATTTAATCAGAGGATCCCAGCATTGCAGCTGTTCTCTAGGAACAGCTTTATTTCCTGTCACATACTACAAAATCTGGAATTTGCTGTTCCTTATCTCACACTGCTTGAATATTTCCTACTGGGTACATTTCAATTCATCTTACAGCAGGCAATAAACACCTCTGTACCCCTTTGTACCTTTTACACCCACCTCTTGTGGTGGATTCTCCCTACTGTGGTAGAAATTAATGTATAAAAAGAACCTTCTTTTTACAACACCCAGCACTTTTCTACAGGACAGAAAGCTTATCCTTATCTTCAAACTCTCCCTTCAGACTCAGGGTGGGAAGGGGTGGGTAACTAGCAGGGGTGACCAATGTATTTATATACTGAGGTATATACTGGGGTATCTCCACACAGTATGATTATGGGGCTACTTTTTGCTTTGCTGGATGGCAGGAGCCTTTGTTTTGTCTTATGAAAGATATCAGAATGACTGGAAAGAGCAACACCACCAGGGAAAAGGGCTGGAACTGCAGTAAGGCAAGCATAGCTGGCTCATCTATACTGTCAAGTAGCTGCTGCTGCTGCTTCAAGAGAAGAGAGGCTTTACCTTGTCATGTACTGAGTGCTCTAGCTATTATCCCAGGTTACTTTTAGACATGTTAAACATCACCACAGCCTTCAAAAGGATAATGACTGTCCTAAAACTTCACCTTCCTCTTTTTTCCATGCATGAGGTTATTTATACAATTATGCCATTTCGTGTTTGACCCATTTAGGAACTAAGGGTACACATCTTTGCTGTGTAATAGGAATAGAGAGAACACAGAGCAGTCTAGAGAGGATTTTACACTTACAAGAATGTGAGCACACGCAAA
This sequence comes from Rhabdornis inornatus, assembly GCA_013397075.1. Lineage (NCBI taxonomy): Eukaryota > Metazoa > Chordata > Aves > Passeriformes > Rhabdornithidae > Rhabdornis > Rhabdornis inornatus. Next base: position 328,131 of record VWZS01002165.1, on the reverse strand, counting down.
CCTGGCAATGTGAATCTTTCTTACCCCACAGGTTGGCGTTGTCTCACAGCTTTTCTACAGTGTACTTCAGCCACACCTGCGACCCCACCCCATCCCTACAGACTTTAAAGTCTCAAAGACAATATTGTGTAAGACATTTCTCTTCTGTTTGCATTTCTCATCTATCTGATGCACAAATTTTCCTCCTAGAAAGGACAATTGTTGTCTATTAAGACAATTGTATCATAAATTTCACCTATTGTGTCACGTACTAAGGCCATCCATAATTCATAACACTGTACAAGATTCAACCTGGTAGCAAGACTTTCCTTTCCTATCTTCCTTAAATGTACCTAACAAGCTCCTATCTCCAAAGAGCTCATGGATAAAAGAAGTTCCAAATCTAAAGACAGCAGGAATAAGAATAGGTATGAAGTAGAGGACCACCAGGTAAAACAGTGAGGTCTACTTGAAATATGTTCACAAGTAGATATGACGTTAGGTGCCACTAATTAATTACTTCATTTCAAAATAGTTCCAGGTTTTTTGATTGAATGGGCTATATTTTTAAAGAATGTTCATTGCTGGGTGTTGAGAATTTGTAAAAAGCAAAAAATAATTTAATCTACAAGATAAACTCTTTTATCCCTCATTAAAGGAAAGGTAGATGGACATTTAAGTGTAGAACATGCATCTACCCTGTTCTACACCTTAGAAAAAACATTTGGTAAATGATACAACTGGGAAAACCATTTCTTAGTGTTTACACTGCCTATTACGAGTACAGCATTGATATTATCATTCTCTGCTTACAGTCGTTGTTTACACAGTTCATTGTGATATTCTGAACATTCTCAAAAAGCAAACTGAAGAGCTTAAACAAAAACACATCAGAGTCGAGGAAATCATGAGAACATTTCCTGGTTGTGTTTTGGGGGCTTGGGCGTTATTTTTCTGCAGGAGAAATCATCTGCTTTTTTGTCAGATACGTAATGAGTAGATTCACAGTAAGAATAAGATAAAAATCTTTCTAATCTAACAACTAAAGAATACCCTTGATAATAACTGAACAACTGTTAATGAATTCATTAGCATAGAACAAAAGGAAATAATAGCCTCATTTAGCAATTTCACACATTATTTCTATGCAGTTTCAGCAACCTTTTAAAATGTGTGAAAATGAAAATAAGCAAATCTTGGATTTTAAGTAATGTATTAGTAATCTGCATTACAATAAAAAGTATTAAAATACAACTTTTCAAGGATACATCCAGCTAGTTTCTGGGTGTGTTACTGAATAAATCAATACTGATGGAAGGAGAGTCCCAAAGAGGCCAACACTGGCATTTGGAATGCATTTTTTAAAATCCAATTTTGTATTTGAAATGTTTTTATAGGTCATGACATGGACAGTATTGAAGGGGTTTTTTAGATGTAAGAATAAGGCCCTCTTGTACTGAGAATAGAGGATGGTGTAATGCTATTTGTCTGAAGGAATCCGGCAGTCTAGGCCAAATAATGCTGTGTTATCTGGATACCTGTCACTTATGCAGCTTTGTCTAAGCAGAGAACTGCAGAACACCATTTCAGTCATTTCACATAGCAATGAAGTATGAGTGGAAAGTTCTGCCATTTGTGACACAGAAAAGGCATTTCACCTCCACTTACTTTGTTTATCTTTCTCAAATTCTGTCACACATTCCCTTTTTGCTTTTAAAGGAGTATTTATGAGAGGTAGGACCCCAGTTATCTTGGATAGCACATGAAAGTACTTTTTGTTTTAAATGTCTTGAGATGTGCCATTTTCTTGATGTTATTAAGGAAGTTCCAATTTGCTCCTGATGACCTTATTAGAAGCATCCTATCAGAAGACACAATTATTTGTGATCTTTCCTCAGCCCTCAAGCAGGGAGCATCAATGTCAGGACTTTCCTAAATGCAGAAGCCAGACACTCTGATCAATAAACAAACAAGAAATATTGACTGCTTGTGAATGGCACATCCGAGCAATCCATGCCAAGATTTAGAAGGTAAATAGAAGATAAAGTAGCAGGATTATGATAAAGAAGACCAGAAAATGTTTATATTCCACTTTTTACTCTCCCTCATGAACTAAAAAAGTCAGCAGCCTGTTTACACAAGGGAAGCATTTCTGTTTTGTGGGTATCTGTGAAATGTTGTAGACACTTAAAGTTCCTTTTTCCTATCAGTAAGGTGCTCTTTTCCTTCTCCAATAAAGGAAAAAAAAAAGTCTGAAATTTTAGATTTAATTAGAATTTAAACTCTAGGGGAAAGCATGCTTCTCCTTTTGAATATGTGCTAATTAGGGTTGACATTTCAGTAGAAATTACTAATGTTTCTGTATATGCACACATTTATATGTATAAAATATACACATATGCACTCCAGACACAGACGCTGTGCAAATCAAATAATGTTGTCACATAAGTATTCACAGATGCAAAAGACTTTGCTTTGCCCAATAGAGAATACCACAGAGATAAAGGTTTAAAGATTAAGTGTACATAGTCATCTGGAAGCCAACACACTTTCATTGTTCCAGTAATTAAAAGACAAAAAAATACGAAAAAATTATTTTTTCCTCCAGAAGTAGCAATATCATTGGTCTGTCTCAAATGAAGAAGCTTTGCAACACAGGGAAGCTGTAAAGGGTGTATTCACTCTTCCAGAGGGTTACAAATGTCAAAGAGAGAATAACTTCATCTGAATCAGCCAGTAGCTAGGAAATGTGATCTCAGATTTGCCTTAAGTGAAGCAATCTGCGATTTATAAAACTACCTACACTCCACTGAGGTGTGTACTTGTAAGCAACAAGCAAGGCATAGAATTAAGCCACAAACATGATTTTTTCCTAACAGCATAAATATTGTCTTCTCTTCTATGTGGCAACCAGTGACAGGACCCAAGGGAATGGCATAAAACAATGTCAGAGGAGGTTTAGATTGGATATCAGGGAAAGGTTCTTCACCCAGAGGGGGGTTGGGCACTGGAACAGGCTCTCCAGGGAAGTGGGCACAGCACCAGCCTGACAAAGTTCAAGAAATGTTTGAAGAACACTCTCAGGCACAGGGTGTGATTCTTTGGGTATCCTGTGCTAGGACCTGTTCTTTGATGATCCTTTGATGATCCAGTCCCTTCTAACTCAGGATAGTCCATGATTCTATGGTTCTATGAACTGTGTCCCTTTTATGAACCCCTGTTTTTTTTCCTATGTTGGACTGGAATTTGAAAGATTTGCATGAAGAAAGCTTTCAATGGGAAAGTATTAGTCTTTTGTAACCTTTCATAATCTTAAATTGTGTTTCAGAAGTGATTATTCTGAAAGGCAAGTTTCTATGAGGGAACCAAACTTTTACCACATTTGACCTTAGGATAAGGAATGTGAAAGGCAGAAACAAGAAAAAATAACTAAGGTGTATTGCTCTCGCAGAAATGAACACTGGTTTTACTTCTGACAGTGCAAGAGGAAATTCAGACTACTTCCACTGGCTTTTGAAAACCTTACTCAACATGCAGATCCCTGTAAAAAAAACCAGCAGTCAAATAAGTGAGAAGATACCAATTCCCTTTCACCACTGAAAGACTTCAATACAATTTTGAAGCAAAGTGCTACTGATGAATAAAGAAGATTATTTATATGTGTGTGTACACACTGAATTTATTGGCTGGAGAAAAAGAACAAAAAAATTACTTGAAACACATGCGTTTGCTTTGTATCTGTGTGAAATACCAGTCCTCATGTAACTAAAATTTTGGATGTAAATTGCCAGAATTCTTCACATAAAATAATTCACAGTTGATAATTTCGCTGGCTCAAATACCGAGAATAAATTACACACTTGAAATACCCTGCAGCATGATATGATCCAAAAGTGTGACACTTCCAGCAACAAAATCACTGATGTTCTTCTAAATACTCTTTGGCTAGACCCTTGATGCCATTCCTACCAGTACATCCTCTGGGAGGGGATGATGCCAGCTTTGACTGGACAGGTCACCTGGCTGGCGACAAATCATGGCTGTTCAGCCCAATTTGTGGATTTGTATTTAACTGCATTTTTAGCAGCCTTGTCCAGAAGGCCAGTGCTGACATCCGATATATGCAGTGAAGCAAGGGATAAATGGATGGTATGACCAGACTGAGTGACAAGTAAAGGGCAATTTGTCCTGATGGACACTATTTGTGCAGCCACTGGAAGCTTGTCTCTGTCCCTCAGGGAGTGGCAAGAGATGGCTGGAGGAACCAAATTTGATTTTCAGAACAACGTTCCTAGAAAGAGTGAAAAGGTCAGTCTTTTCCTCCAGTAGCTAGTTTTTTTCTGTTTCCTACAGTCCTTAAGATTTCTGTTCAGAGTGTACTTCCACACATTCCCATAAGCAATGCTTCTGATTGGATCTCATCTCTTGCTATCATTAGAAAGGACTGCCAGTTTGCTACCATGTCTTAGCAGAGGCTGAAAATGGGGTTTTCCCAGTGAAAGAACTTTTTTATTACTATTTACTAATATAAGGGATACTTCAGGTCAAGAACAGAAGCCTGCCTTAGCCTGTCGTCTTTTCAGGACTGTCTTTTGGTGAAGGAAAATCTTGAAGTCAATAATAAAATGACACTTACTCTAATGGGACTGTGATTTCACTAAGTATGAATGCTGAAAGTAACAGAAGTAAATACCTTTCTAAACCTTTCTAAGGTTTCCCATCAACTCATCTGTGCAGAAGGATTAATTAGCTCAGCTAAGTATTCAAAAGGAACTGGCTGCCTAGCTGGATGAAATCTGAATGTTAATACTCTGCAGTAAAAAAAAAATATATAATAAGCTTATACACTTGTCTTTAGATTAAATTAGATAAAATATTATGATGTGGTGTATTATAGAAATTGAAACTCCACTCCTATGGGGTGAAAGGATAACAAAGATACAGATACAAGTGATAAAGAAATTTAGGTAGAACATAATTATTCCTCATTAGACCACACATTAATTTCTACATTTTTTGGGGGGAGGGAAAACACTAAGATGTGGATGTCAAAACACTAACTAAATGAAAATGAACTGGAAGCAACTGCTCAGGGAGCTTTCAGAGACTGCTTTGCACAGTGTTTATATTTGGCAGATTTCCAGAGAGCTGCAGCCATCAATAAATACTGAGAAATTGCCAACATCAAGGTTTAAGAATTAAACAGCCCAAATTCACCAAACTCTGATTTTGAAGGTTTATTAATCTTTAAATAAGTTCGCTGGTAATTAGAAATCCCATTTGTTCTGAGCCTTTTTGTGTCATGGTCCCAGGCAAATTCAACACTTCATCTTTTAAAGGGAGGTTTACTAAACAGCCCAGCATCTCAAATTGTTGCTCAAATTTCACTCTACCAAGTGTCCTTGTAGGAATTGTGGCTGTATTTGGTCCTGAAGAGCCCACCTACTCTTAAATGCAGCTGCACATCAGGGAAATTGAACATGTTCTGTTCATCACTGCAGCAGTCCTTCTGTAGCTGTCTCTCAAGAACTTGACCATCTCTAGACCTGTGTAAGCTCACTCAGTGAAGTGGATAACCTCCAAAAAGAGTTAATATCCTCTGCTGAACTTGTTTGTGTTTATTTATGATTTATTTATTTCTTTATTTATGATGTGTTGTTCCATGTTCCTCTTCAGGAGAAGACAAAACAATTCTGGAAACCATGTACCATCATTGGTACATGAACATAACATGCTGTAAAGAAAGTCCATCACGGCAGGACTCATCAAGGAATGCTGATCCCACTGAACTGAGAGAGAGTGTGCCCTGAACTCCAACAACAAAATCATAAGGAGTATTTTAGGTCTGTGCAGAAAACATTGTTTTCTGCTGAGTTAGGGCTGGGTTTGCCTTAAGGCAGGGCCATCTGTAGATAACCTGTGTGCAGCCTTTTGATAAGGCACCAACAATACTAAAGGCTGATCCTTTTTCTGTAAACTTGCAGACTGCAGTTGCAGTGCACTTGTGCTGTATTTCATGGATAAAAAGAGAGCACACAGAACTAAACCAGGAAATGCTAGAAGGTGGCATCTTGCTTTCTACTGGTCAGACTTCAGTAAAATTACCAGATCTCCAATAAAGCACTCAGTAAGTTAATTGCAAACCCTTGTCAAAGAATGCAGATTATACTCCAACACTATCACAATGGACTTGTACTGGCATTTAAAATTAATGATAATATATCATGTTCAGTGCCAAAAAAAAGTAATATTACCATGGTAACAGTTAGAGGCCTTCTCAGAACCACTAATTGCTACATCTGCAGAGTTCATTATTTATTCTCTTGAATTTCTGTCAGCATCTCCTAAACAGATCCTGAGATCTGATTGAACTGCAAAATATTCTTTTCTGCATGTTCAGTCATTGAGAAGTCCCTCCTTTTACTCCAGATGAAATCTTGTCTCTATATAAACCAGTGTCAAAATTAATGTTAAATTCATTATGACTTTGAATTTCAGTGCTGTTTTAATTATGCACAGAATGCATTTATGAAATATGACATAAACTACAGAGCTAAAAGAGGTGACTGAAAAGATTTTGCATGGCAGAAAAGCAAAGTGTAAACTATCAGAAAGCAAATATAGTGCTTTGGAAGTTTATTTGTCACTATCACCAATAATTTATTTAATCCCTTGAACCTATATATGAGTTGGTTACATTAAAAAATTAAGACTTTTGGCTTCTTCTCAAATGAAGGGGGAATGTTCCAACACCCATTTTCAGCCAGTCTGGTCTGGGTCTCTTGTTGGTACAGAGGTTATCCAGGACTGTAAAATGTGCTTCACTGATGTAAAATTCATATTAATGAGAATCAGTTGAATCTGACTGGAGAAAATAATTTTAAAAGTGTGCACAGTTTGGTACTATGAATTTCAGTAATGTCAAAGTAATACTGAAATATTTTCAGAAAAAAATAGGTTAAATCACATTAGCAAAGTTAAAACTCTCTTAATTGTAACCAACATTTATTCTGTACTACCAGATGTATGAGCAACTTCACCTACAAAAATTACCCTCTAAGGTGCTGCTCCTCCAAGCAGTTCAGAAGTATGAGTGTATTAGAAATTTTAGATTTGTTGGCTTCAGACAATCTATTGTTTTCAATAAGTTGGATAGAAACAGCAGTTTCATCTTTCACTAACCTTCTACAGTATTTCTTGCCCTCTCTTGCCACATCAGATGAGCCTTCTGCTGGTTACTGCAAATCATCCAGCTTTCTGTGTAAATTTTCATAATAATGCTTAAATATCAAACCTTTCAACAACTAGTGCACTACCACATGTTATTTCAGTGATTATTACAGTTATGAGCCAGGGCATGTTACTAAAGGTTACCAGAACATTTAGAAAGTGAGTAATTTGAAGGAAATCTGTAGGAGGGGAGATAAAGTCTTTTACTCATTTAATCATGAAATTCCCTTATTTTGCATAAAATTGGGGTACAGCAACCAGATTCAGTTTGAAAACAAGTAAGTAGTAATGTAAGTAGAATGACAAAGTAGTATTGAAAACAAAGCATTTTTAGTCACAATATGCAGTAGCATTTTATTGGGTCGTTAGACCTATGGCTCTTATTACAGGCTATATTTATAACCACCACTTGCTTTGTAGTGAGATGGGCTTGTTCCATTGTTCTATACTCTGGCTATAATGGTTTGCTATTTTCTTTTTAAATTCAGTTTCAGATTTTATCAGCATGAACAATGAATACGGTTGTTCTCCTGAATTCATACTTTTTTTCCTAAGAACTTCCAGGACTGTCCTTACGGCTTTCTATGAACCTCAACATCTTAATGAGATTTATACATAGAAAAAACTTCTTTTGTTTTTTTGCCTTTACAACACGGCTGTGATTTGATAAAGAAAGAATATGCTGATACAGAAACAAGAGACGGAAATTAGTCCATTAGACGCTGATACTGGCAAAGAGAATGTACCTTTTATAGATATCAAATATTTAGATTCTCCTCTCATTCTCATTAGATGTCTGACATCTTCTTATGCTAAAATGTTTATAAATAAAATGGGAAGTATATAACTTCCATGTTTTATAGCTGTGCATTACCGCAAATGATTAATTTTATACACTATTTAATCAATTAATTATTAATAAAAGTAACTACTGTGAAATGGTGTCAGTACTTCAACAGATGAGATGGAAACTGAGAGAAGATATGAAATTATATGGAGCCTATGAAGCATTCCATAGAGTACACATGGGATCAAAATGCATGGTAAATAATGTTTTGTGGAAAAATTTAAAAACCTGAAGATAGTCAGCCAAAGCTAAGAACAGACACTGTTTGACATATGAAAACAAGAAGGACAGTAAATGCAATTAGAAAAAGTTTTTGAAGGGACTTGTTTTGATGTCTAGAAGGTGCTGCTGAAGACTAGTACTTTTCCGTCATTGAAAATATGTTTGACAAACTACAAATTGACATTAGCATCTCCACTCCACCTCATATATTTCTGCCTGTTGGTTCATATACCTGCACCAGATTTCCTATTGGCCTTGGAAACAGTAATGAATGCAAATGATTCAAAAAGAAGCACCCAGCACTAGACACTTCAGTAAGATCACTCCTTAATAGAAGTTTTTTCATTTTTGTCCTCTCAAAATCATACTTGCCCTTAAGCAATCTAGACCACCTCAATAGTGTGCACACAGGTGATATATTATGGTATATTAAATATGCATTTAATTTGGTGTATAAAAATCACAAAATGTTATGATTAAGTTGACTTATGTCAAGCACCAGCATAACCTGTCAGCTCTGTTGGTCCCCTGTCCTGTGGAAGAGTAGGTTTTTTCTGTTTGGTGCACAAATTTACAGAGAGTTATAAGACTTTTGACCTTTCTTCAAATTTGATAAAAAATCGAAAATAGGTCCCAAGGTTTTTGGAAAGAGAGGGAACATTCATGGCACAGGCTAACCAACATCCTGCCAGCACTACCACAATAAATATTATTCCTTTAGGAAACAAGGTTAAAAAGTACGAGAAAGACAAAAATTTTACAGGGAGATAGTTCCCCAGTATTTTCCTGCACCTCATTTAAGGCTGTATTTCTTGCTTTGTTTAATGGACATGGAATGTGGAGCTGAAGAGAAAAACTCCTCACACACACAGTTATCAGTCAGAATAACCTTAATGCTGAGTGTGGCACTTTTTTTCTTTACAGCTGCAATTTCTATTCCTGTTGGGTTAATTTGTTGTTTGGAAATGTCTTTTGCATGAATGAGCATTTTGCTAGTAGAGAATGATTGTGCCCTAGAGCTCTGCCTCTCTGCATTTCATCATATTATGTAACTACTTCATGTCTATAAAAGCTATCTTCCCGTGCACTGTGTACATCCCTCAGCCCCCACAGACACAACTCCCTTCTTTGCTGACAGCTTTTTACTGATTGCACCATGCTTCCTTCCTTCTTTTCCATTTAAGCTGAAAATTAAACCTACATTATCCTTCTAGTCTTGCCATCCCAGAAGGTGAGCAGGCTTACTTCGGAATTTCCTTGAATTCATGTAATAGTTCAGTTGCTTCTTCCTCTTTATTATGAGAAAGAATTTTTTTTGGCAAGACAAGTATTTTGAGGACTAAAGATCATGAAATTAATGAGCAAAGACAGTATTAAGCACTTGTTTTAGGGCATTACATATAAAACAATTATCATCCTTCAAAACTTCAGGAAAATACAGGAAAAAATATTTTTTCTTTCCCTTAAATTTAGAAGCCATGATGTGAGAAAAATGCATGCAAGAAGTCGATAAAATCTACCATTCAAAGCAAGTGGAGATGCATATTCATTAAGAAAATGGCATTGCCTGAAACAATCTAGGAACTAAACTATGGTTCTCTTGACATAGTTGTCTCAGAAATACATAAATATAGTAAATGAATGGATTTAGCTGTCTGGTTTCAAGACATTTTTAACCACTAACTGTTTGCTAATAACATTGCCAGTGGCATAAATCAAAGTCTAGTTAGGAAGAATACTTCCAATATGCTACCCTGTATGTGAAATCAAAATTATTACTCTGTTTTCCTTAGACTAAACTTTGGTACTCATCCACAAAATTGTAACACAACCCATAATGAAATGTTAAATGTATTGGACTGACAACTTCCTATTTACAAGGATAACTTTGACCAACAGAGTGAGATGTAACAGCACCTAGGACTTTTGTCACAGTTAGATTTCTTTTCAGCCAAGGGAGAAGAAGGTGGAAGAGAACACGATATTCTTTGAGTTTAATTCCTATGAGATGCTTTTTCTCCTTCACAAACCGGGGGTGTGTTTGGACGAGAAAGGTAGTTAGCAGTAGTAGACTAGTAATATATGGCTGATATACTCTCTTCTTTGGGATGCTGAAGGCAGAACACAATTTTAAGAGATTCTTACAGGTGGACTTAGGAAGAAAGCTGTTCTTTGCTCCTGGGATTTGAACAATCTTAGACACAAATCTGTCCTTCATTTGAGCTCTTTTCAGGGAACAGAGCAGATGTACACATTGATGTTTTTCCACGCCTCTTGTAGCTGATCATTAAAGCAGCAAATTTACTGATTTCCTTCCTTCCCCTCCACAGACATAGGTAGCTCAGAGTCTGAGGAAAATGTCTGAGGGTGTGAAGACAGCCACTTAAAGGAGATTTTATCTGTGCAGGGCAAAAAATCTGAGCTTTATGTAATCCATACAAGCAGCAAAACTCTTTTCTTTACGAATAATATTTGTGAAGAACTCCAAAGTCTCCTGAATTAACTGGCAATCTTAGGTCTCTGCAGGAAAGCTTCATAATGAAAATTCTGAAAGCACAATCTTTGTGAAACACAAGTTGAGAGGGAAGAGATTGATTGAAATGGAGATGGGCCTACCTCAGCTGTCAAACTAGGTTAGGACTGTAGCTAGTCCAGTAAAATGCCTGCAGGAATAGTCAACATTGGTGGCCTCCCATAACTCCCCCTTCAGCTATCCCGAGGAGATACCTCTTGGCAATGTGCAGCATTTCCTGTTTGTCCTAGAGCCCAGCTGTCATTATTTTTGAAGGTGCTCACTTGCAAAGAATTCCAACAGGCTCCTTGTGTCATGTTGTGAAGGCAGCCCAAGTGCTGGCCTTCAGCACCAGGGTCCCTCCTAGCTGCATCATTAGGAGTTTTCATAATTACACAATGAATAATTTTAAAGACAAGAAAATGAGAAAAAAGTGTAAAAAAAGTTTTCCTCTTAACTGGCACTTTGGTGACTACATCTTGCCTCCCCTGTCCCCTCCCTGTTCCTCCAGTTCAGGAAGGACACTGATGGTGGAGTGTGGCCCTGTTCCAGTGCTATTGGGATGATGAACAGCCAGGGCACAGAAGTACCAGGGGCCAGGCTGAACAAGCTGCCTTTGGTCATGAGGGGAGTGAAACAGGTTTCACAGAGAAGCTGTGGACGCTCCATCCCTGGAAGTGAGCAAGGCCAGGCTGGATGGAGGCTTGAGCAGCACAGTCTAGTGGGAGGTGTCCCTAAACGACCTTTAGGGTCCATTTCTACCCAAACCATTCTATGATGCTATGATTTTATGACAGTCAGAGATATTTTTTTTCCAACCCCATTTGTAATATCAGGAAGTGACTTCTGATGCTAATAGTCACATAATACCAATCTTTGCCTTGTGACAATATTTCTAGATGAAGCTAAAGAAGGTCATTAGCCCCTTTGCAAAGCTCTCCTGTGAAAAGAAGGTTTTGAGGCAGTAGATTTGGACTGATGCGTAACCTAATGCGATTAATGCACTGCACTCTGGATGCATTAGTGAACGTGGCACAAAGGGCAATGCATGCTGAAATCTTGTGAACTATCAGTCAGATTTGTTCAAGTTTCTCACTTCTATTGCACTGCCTGAAATTGTCACACTTCACTCAGGCATGGTAAAGGCTAAGAGAGTTGTGCTGTAATGTTTTGAACAGCTGACATGAGTAATGGCCCTCAATATCATGGCACGAGATAAAGCACTTGCAGTTCCCTGAGATGTGATGTTATGGCATTTCTCTGCATCTCATTTATCCACAGCTAGCCAGGCTGTTTACAGGGAGCATTGCACTGCTGGGTCTCGACTAGGCCACCTCACAAGAACCCATTTCCATGTCTATAAACTTTTGCTACATATTAGCATGGATTATGCAAAATATTTGTCAGAGGTTTGCACACAGAGCCTTCATAATGAAAGCCTGGAATTACATTACTATTTCTCTTTTTATTTTATTAAATTAAACAAATAGAAGCCTGTCTTCCTGAACTCAGATGAGCTGAAACTGCATTTTTCTCATAGTACAAGAAATAAACAGCATCTCAATAAAGATCCTTACATCTTGTTATCAAACAAGTAATGCTTAGCTCGTCTAACCATTGTGTTTCACAAGAATGATTCAAAATACGAGAGTCTTGGTGGAAAATCAACTTTCAGTGTAAATTTAAATCTCTTGCTAAATCAGTGAGTTTGAAAAAGTTTTAACAGTGAAGTCAAATTAGATTTCTTCCAAAAATACATCCAAGAGTGACTATAAAACTTATGATGAAACTAGGATTTTGATATTAGGGTTAAATGTCATATAGCTTTGGTTTTAACTGTTATGACTCATGCCTGAATTCTGTATTACAGACCAGCTGCTCAGCATGTTACAAGCACCAACAACACACTTCTGATGTATTTTTTTTCCTATTTGTAATGCACATATTACATTTGATTCCTCTTTTTTTTAACCAACTCCTCTGCAGTGATCACAGATTCCCACACAGTTTATGCTTAAATGTCTTGTTTGATTTATCTACCAACGGTCTTTATGCATTCAGTTAAAGTAGAATAAAATAAACAGAATAAATAGAATAGATAAATAAATAAATAGAATAGAACAGAAGTGATCTGCTGTTCATGGTGGCATCATGTTGATTTTATTTCTAAAGAAGTTATCGGACAATGAATAAGTGTCCTTTTTGTTCTTTTAAATTTCTTATATCTTTAAATACTCTTAATAAGTATTCTTAATAAGGCACATTATTTGATATAGTAATAACCTCTTTTGTCTAAAAATATTACTGACCCAATGGTGCTTGGATAGAATTTTGCAGCTTTAAACAATACATAGCAAAATTAAAACAACAACTTAATTCAGAAAATTATCATGAAATATTTATTATGTCATAAAAGATCTGAGAAAAGGTGAATATGAGGAAAATGTGATAAATTAATTGGAGAATAACCTCAAGATTTTCTGGGGGCAGGAGGTTGATATTTTTGCAGCTTTTCAAAATTTTATCTCTCATTTTGCATTACAATCAAACTGACTCCTTAACAAAAATATTTCTACCCTCTCACCATGTAAAAACTACCTTTTTCCAAAGCTTAATTTCTTACAAAGACTAATACTTAAATTCTTAAATATCTAATAAAAAATGGCAGCAGTTTCATCTATGAGATGTACTTAAGAAATAAGAGTCTCAGTTTTAATTCCTTCCTTTATTGAGAGCAGATACCGCAGATTCAAACTTGGTTATTCCATAAACCAAGAAAGCATTCATGTAATTAACTGCTTTTCTCCTTAAATTTTGACCCCAGACAGTGTCCTAAATCCTAGAAACCTTTATCTGTGAAATGGCTAAGTTCTTGCAGAGTTAGTTTTGACTGTAGTAATTCAGCATTCAATGGAAAAAGTGGTTAAAATGCCAAAATAGAGGATTTTTGGTAGTGTAACTGGTCAAGGTTTGTTTGGGCTTTTTTGTTTTTTTTCCTGTTCCTTGATCCAATTCTGCGGTCATATGCATACTATCCTGTAATGATATGTTGGGTTTTGTTCTCAATAATGATCAAAAGAAATGTTGCCTAATACATAATTTATATGGCTTTTTGTTTTAGCCTGGATCTATTTTGGAAATATTTCGTTCCTGGGGTGAATGTATACATCAGGCATAGATTTTCGGTTTCTGAAATGCAACACAACCGTACCTAGGGCAGTCACAGGGGTTGTAAAGCATTCTTTGAAGGTGGAAGGATTTTCTAGCTCAAGAATGGATCAGACATTTTCTTAACAAACTTGAATATTACATTTCTGTTACTGCTTTGACTGCTGTTATCAAAGCCTGCCTATTGAAATATGTTACAGCACATGCCTCATGACATGCCTGCCATCTGGGCCCAAGAAATTTAAATAAATTATTGAATTTACCAAAACGCACACACATCTTTAAAAATATGAAGGAAAAAATGTTTTCTGAATCTTTATCCAGATTACAGCTAGTAGGACTTATCTGAAGGAAGCTTTTTGAGCCATGTTGCTCATTTCTTGTTTTAGAAATTACTATCTCAAACAGAATTTTATTACTGAACTTGCATCACATTATTTCCTCAGTTGAAGTGTGAAATTTCTGGTCAGTTGAGAAGACAGTGCTTGGTGTATCTGTCAGTTCCCAAAAATCCCAAGAAAGACCTGTGGTCGTGCTGTAGAACTGGCTTTGTACAATGTTCTCTGTTGGGATAGCTCCTCTTTATGCTAACAATTAAGTATGAATTGATAGGAGTGTTAGTCTTAGAAGAAAAACTTCTCTGGATTCTCACTCAACACATTTGCTAATCTCTTGGTGCCTAGTTATTCCACAGGTTGGGAAAGGCTCTGTCTGTGCAGTATGGTGATGCAGAAGAATTGGAAAAGTCTCATTTACAGAATGATGTGGAATCAAAAACTAAGAAAGAAAAACTAAGACCCTTGCAAGCGGTATTCAGGGAAATGTTTGGCCTTGTTTGGCTTGTGTGGAGTAGAAAATAATGATGACGGAGAACAAACAAACAAAACTAACCCAGCTTTTCCTCCAGCAAAAGGAAAAATAACCTCTAGTTTAGGCGTCCAAATTTTGTACGTTGTCATACAAAGGCTACATCATACTTTAAAAAATGCTCCCCTGACAAACAAATTGCATACTGTTGTGCTTTTGCTTTTATTAACATTCTCAAAACAATGTAGACACAGATAATTTTGTTTCCCTGCAGCTTTTATTTCTACATGTCATTTGTTGGTGATTGTTTACTAAATCTTTCTGAGAAGATACAAAAACATCCCAAGAACAATGCAGTGTTTCCACATATTTTTAGACATGTTAGTTTCAAATGCCACAAAATTCCCCTGTAGTCAGTATTCAGATATCATTGTCTCTGTTAACATTCCTTGATGCCCTGATGTCCTGACCTTGCAATGTTTTTCCTGATAATTTTCAACTTTTCCCTCTTTTGGTCTTAATTGCCTCTGCTTTGTAAGTTTCCTTGCATACCACTTCTTATAGCACTCGAGGCAGAACGGGCAGAGATGTCACCGCTACACAATAGGGGTTTCACCTGCTTCTAATTTGCTCCCTCATATACAGAAGTGTTTTCCAGGGGCATTATTTCTTGCAGTTATGTATGAAATATGACTTGCCTAGTGGAAATAAGGGAATGACAGACATTATTTTCCAACACTAGAGTGGATAACTTTTAATAGTGAAATAATTAATCCCTTCATACTATGCAACATCTTATTTCTCTATTCCAGTTATTATGCTGAAAGCAATCAAGGCCCAGCAGTTATTTTACACTTAAAATGAAATTATAAAGTAACACTTGATGTTCTCTATAGCTGAGCTTTGGGATACATGGGCACTTATCTCCCAGTTATTACACTTGCAGATCCAAATGAAACAACTGTCCCACTGAATTAAAATAAGAAAAGCCCTTTTAAGGAAATACAGCATCTGCTGGGAAAAAAAAAAATCTTGTAAAACTAATAAATTGGAGTCACATTCAATTCTTAGTTCCTCTTACTCTGTATGATCTTACCATGTCTATGAAGAGTAGAGTGCATTACTTTTTGGAATATTTTTAATTGCATTTGTTTGACATTAAAGGCATTATTGGTAGATGTCTGCAACAATTTGAAAAACAGTAGAAATTATTGATTTTTTTCCTCTTGTTTGTATTTGCATGACAGAAATGGGATTTTTTTTCTCACACCATTATTAATTTTAAAAAAGGAAAACAACTGCTACCAACTTGTGTATCAAATATAGCAATATGACCTTCCACAGTTATTATTTGCTTCTTTAATCTATATATTATAACCATCCAAACTATTATTGCCATCAATAACAACGCTGTTATTTACAATATATTAGATTTAAGAACTTTGTTGAAATCTCATAAATAAATCAGATTTCCAGGAAAGCTCCAAAGAGAACACACCTCATAAGAGTAGCTGCCAGTTTAATGTTAAAATGTGGATGCAGTAAGAAAACCTCTAGGCCAGAGAGATGAGGTCAGGACAGGTCAGAAATCATAGTCAGAATACTGAGTGTTCTGTCAGACAAATGGTTTGTTAGGGATGTAATCAGATCTGGACTCTGGGAAAACCGAGAGAGTCTACATGAAATACTGAGAGGATTAGTTGAAGGCAAATGTCATGTCAGGCTAAAGGTTGGAGAGACAGAGCAACTAAGCAGTAGAGAATATTTTTGGAAGAAAAATAAGGCCACAAACAAGAGCCAGTGCAGGGGCCCTTGGACAGGTGGAAGGAATTGTAATAAGGTCAGAGCTGGCATCCAAGCTAAGATCAGGCCATAAAAACCACAAGGAACAGGAATCTGACAAAACAACAGCACTTGAAAGGTAGAATTCCTTAAACTCTATCTAAGAAGTGAAAAGAGTGGTCTCTATACTAAAAAACACTGTGGTAAGACATTGGCAGACCATTGCCAAGGTGTGCCTGACACAAGCTGACAATCATGGCTCTGAAGTGTTAACTTTCAAAAAACTAGGGAGCAGCCATTCTGTTTTACTCTTCAAAAATTGCAATCTGTTGCTCCACTTCTTGTAAAAGGATGCAGATATTCCTTGCCACTCAGCCAGCAAATACTCTTCTAATTACATCTAATTACTAACACACATAAACTTTCTTCAATGCACAGGCATTCTTTAAGATGAAAATTATCTCATATTTTTAATAGCACTTAAAAGAGTTCCAACTTTTACAAACCATCAACAAGAGGCACAAAAGGACAAATAATAAAATGGATGATAAATATAGAGTCCCCATTAACATTTGTAGCCCAACTCCTTCCAAGAAATTCTGAAAATATTATTAAATCAACAGAAAGAAACAAGCAGCAAAACAACTGAAGTTTAGTTGCATACCGATTTCAAGATTTTGCTTTATCTATGAGCATCACTGGCAAATCCAACTGTCTGATCACTTACTAAGCCCTTCTCTTTGGTTAACCCCTCCCTGGAGATGGCATGTGCCTGAGTCACATAGTAACCAACTGGGGAAGAGGTTGCATGTGTTGTGATCATGCCAGAGGGTTGAAATGATGCTAATGTCTCTCTTTTATCCTCCACCAATTTTCAGTGATCTTAAGGAATTCAGTGTCTTTTGATCCTGGTTGAACTCAGCCCACGGGCATAAGCATCCCTGCAGGTGAAGTGGAAGACTGAAAAGCTGGCAGATGAACACTGCAATTCCATATGTCACAATTCCTTAAAAAAGCAGGCCAAAAAACGTTCCAAACCCACACTTCTAATGTTAATTGTGCAAACAAAATCTGCTTTTCACAGGCTTAATGTAGCTTGCTGTATTATTAAAAACACACCAAAAAAATATTCGAAACTATTACTTCTTGCCTGCTTCCCTTTATTCTACTTTAGTTCTCAATAACCCACTCTCCATGGGATAACATTTTACACAGATCAAAAGAAAAGCTGGAAGTTTCACTTCAATTACGTCTTGGGCCAGCAGCTGTAGCATGTCTAACAGTACCTGCACAAAAGAAAAACAGCAACTGACTGCAAGAAAACAAGTGCAACTGCAGAATATCCATGTATTTGTTTTCAACATTTTATTCAAGACTCATGCAATATACAGAATCATTTGCACACATAGACTTCTATTTCTAGATTCCTGATGGTAAACTCCTTGATGTTTCTTTCAATGCTGAATTGTTATGTTTGTCCTATTCTATGATTATCAGTGGTGCTATGCACATCCTCTTTCAGACAGAGGCTGATCTGGGCAGAGAAGTTTTGTCATGCACATGCAAAAAGCCACATTTGTTTATATAGATGATAATGGCATAAGATATTTTTTATCCTATTCATAATAGCTCCTTTTCTAGGTCAAGAGGAGAGTGAAAAGGAAATATTTGAGAGCCTATTCTTTAAGTTAGCAGAAAGTTTACATTATGCTGTAAATCCATCCAAGTGGTATTCTAAATGGCTATCTGTCTGCAGCACCAGATAATTTCTCTAACTGTAAAAAGAAACCTGTGGTTCTATCCTAAACAGTGGAAAAAATCATCAGAAACAGACATTATTTGCCCTGACATCATCCCCATCTGTTATTTGCTCAAATATTGCTGCAGCTAGGGGAATATGAGTTAATCTGCCAGATTTCAAGAGAAAATTGTTGCTGCAACAATTTCAAAGATTATATTTTTCCAACTGGCAAGTTCCATACTTTTCTTCAGAGAAGAAATAATATTGTTTTCGTGATGGAGAAAAGTTATATATGTAGACAATGAATATGCTGAAAATAAAGTTAGAAAGAAGTTTGTAAAAAAACACAAATCAACAGAAAAGTTCTCCTCCTCTAAAAAAATGTCCAAACACTCCTTTTTCCAGGTGCCAGATACATTTTTTCTAGAAGTCATGATCTAAGAAAGAGGTAAAATCCACAGGTATCTAGTATGGCAGTCTGCAGAAATGCAGCTGTAATAACGTTCCAGGTTGCTGCTATAACTTGTTTACTTCCAGTTTTATGATTCAAGAATCAGCCAGACTCCCATCTTGTTTATGCCTCCTATACACAGGAGCTGAAGGAAAACACAAACATACAACATGCTTTCTACTTTCTGCAAGGCGAACCTGCACACTCAGTGTGCAAACTACAGATCTTCTCTTCTAAGTAGCACCAGTGTGACTTGAGAAGTAGAATCACAGCTGTTCTATAAAGTTCCCCTACCTGTTGCCGGAGTCTTAACCATCTTTGGAAGAAAGGTGGGTATGCAGATGCTGCTTTGCAACCAGAACATTGTAGAGAAGTCATGCAGCCACTGTTTATCAGGGCATGAGGGAAATGTACCTGTGGTGGTGTTAGTGGAGAAAAGCAAAGGGGGAACAAAGTGGGTTATAGTCTCTTTTGTGTCTCTTAGTAATGTCTGAAACTAGATACATGCTCATGAAATCTCTCTTTAAATACTTTATTATAAGATATCTATCTAACATTTGTCACTTATATCCCAGTCAGACCCTACTATTTCATAAATTGTGGAGGCAGCAGCAGAACTTTAAGTAATGTTCATGTATGTGCATTATATATTTTGCATATGAGAAATGGCAGACTGGTTGGAGTGCTGGCTGGGGTTTGGCCCATTCCAGGGAGCGCTCTCTCAGAATGCAAATAATCCTGCCCTATTGTCTGCAATTGCCACAGATAGACAACTTTCTAAATTGTGACAGGAATTCTTTCTCTTATCTTGGACATAGGAGAGTTGACTAAGCTGAGGTCTGCCCAAAGGTGTGTTACCATCTATTAAGCAACAACAAGAAGTCGTTTTACTGTACAGCAGCCTCCTAGCACTTTCAGGAAAGGTTTAATTATAGTTGCTGTTATCATATATGTATTGATCATTTCCCCACATTATGAATCCTGGTTGGTAAAGCATGTTAGCCACCAACCGGCTTCGAAAATCTCAGCCCCTCATGGCCAAAAATGGTTCTCCTTAGTATTCGCACAGTTGTGTATCTCAGTATATTTTTCCACCTTAGGGAATATGATGTCATAGCTGTTTTGGAAATATCAGTGCCTAGAATCTCTGGCATCACGTTTCCTTTAAAAAAAACATTGATGGTTAAAGTGGTATATGATAACAATAAAGACTATTTTGTCATGATTACCTCCTCTCAAAATTTCCTGAAAGTGACTGCACACTCATCCCAAAGAAGCCACCCTGAAAAGAAGTCATCTTGTCTATGTCAGGAATTTAATCTGCAGGAAAAAAAATGTGGAGTTAGTCCTTCAGTGTCTCAGAATCTTTTGTATTCCTGGATAAGCTTTACAAGTCACTTTGTTAAATTATTGGTATTGCACTCTCTTTTATTCAAAGTGATTAAATATCAATAACATAGAGACAGAATGATATAAGGGAGCAGACAGAAAGGGCCTTTAATTGGACATAGACTGTCATCTATCATACAAAATCAGTTGCTCAGTTGAAGTAGTTTTCTATCTAGAAACTGTCTCTGTGATTAGAGAGATTACTTCTGTCAACTGGGACAAACCTCATAGCACTGAGACGCATCTCTTTTCCTTGTTCTGTTCTCATCTGTTATAAAGATTCCTACAGGTTCCAGATAAAATAGATATGCTAGCAAAATAAGAATATGTATAAGCTATCTTTCCATTTTGAAAACAAACTGTCCCCTCATACTGTCAATTCTTCCATGTTTGAGCTTTCCATCCTTTTCTTCACTCTGCTGTCCAGTCCTTCATCTGCCTACACTTTCTCTTGCAGTTCCTTACAGATGTTACCTTCTAGCTGACAAATGCTTCATTCTTTTCCCAGAAGAAAGTGAAAACAAGAAACATTTATAAAGAACTGGGCTGGATGCATTGTTTTAGCTGTGAAAAAATTCCATAACCTAACATGCCACACATCATTTAAAAAAAAAAAACCAACAACTTCAATGATGTTTCCTGGAACAGAGAGGAGAATTATTAAAACAGGCAGTTCCTTAAATTTGGGAAATCTAATGCCAAACAAGGTTACAGAGTTTTCCCCCAGTCTGTCCAAAGAGCTAAAAATGAAATGGAATTAACTACTGAACAACAAGGCCTTTAAACAATATAGAGCACAGGCTGTATTGTATCTGTAGTTATCATTTAGCACATGTGTAATCTTGAAATTATTGGCAAATGTCATTACAAACTTTAGATTGATGAAAAGTCTAAATCATATTGTGAAAACAGTTTTATGACACCCATCAGTAGGTTGTTGGCAATTTGTTTCTATTAAGCTCATTAATGCAGACGAGTAGATACCCAGTCCCTTGAAAACAGATGCATTTAGGTGGAAATATCTAGAAGGCATCCATCAAATTTAGATAAGTGCTAAGTAATAAATGACATTAATTCTGCAATTCCTGCAGCAGTCCTGAGAAATTAGGGACCACAAGACCGAACTTCTAGAAATGCACATTTATAAAGTGCCTGCACATTCTTGGACCAAACTGGCCTAGTTGTGCAAATATCTCAGTAAAACACTGGCCCCATGAAGCTACACCTGAGCCCTAATGACAGTGATTTTTCATTTGTTGTATTCACTTGTCATCAAGCTTGGCAATCTTCAGGAAACAATATATTTTCAGGAAACAATGTATTTGTTGAATCAGACTCTTGTACTACCATTGGTTTTAAGTTGTTAACAACTAAACTAACTTTGGCATCATAGCCAGTTTTAGTGTGTCTACCATTATCACTCTGTAACTGAGTGTAAATAGCTGTCTTGTGATCCCAGTAATTACAAAAAAGAAAAATAAAATTCATACAGAATACAAAAATGATTGAGACCAGTGTTTTAAAGATCTTTAACATTTAACATCACCATACACAATATAATAGATTACTTTTTCTGCTGACTTGAATCTCAAAATTGCGTGATGAGAAAATAATAAAATAGGAACTCATCAAGAATACTCATAATAGATTTGAAATACTTCTTTACAGATCTCTGAGCAGCAGTGTGATGCAGAATAAGGTCCTAAGTTATAAATCAAGTTGCAAAATAGAAATGCCACTGTGGTGGGTTGATCTCAGCTGGATGCCTAGTGCCCACTAAGCCGACTCTGTCACTCCCCTTCACAGCTGGACAGGGGAGAGAAAATAAGATGGAAAACATCTCCTAGGTTGAGATAAAGCAGTTTACTAAGGCAAAAGCCAAGGTTTGTGGGTGCACAAGCAAAGAGAAAAAGCCAATAATTTTATTCCCTACTTCCCATCAGCAGGCTATGCCCGCCACATCCCAGGCAGCAGGGCTTCAGCAGGTGAGGTCGCTTCAGAAAGTAAATATTGTAAATATAAAATGCTCCTTCTTTCCTCAGATTTACATCTAAGATGGCATCATAGGGTATGAAATATCCCTTCGGTTAATTTGGGTTGGATGACCTCATTGTGTCCCCTCCCCAGGGGATCCCCAGGATCTTGCCTACCCCCAGTCCTTGGATGGGAGTGGAATGTTGAGAGACAGAAATAAAGCTGTGCCAGCACTGCTCAGCAGTGCCCAAAACACTGGTGTGTTATCAACACCTTTACAGCTACCAATGCCAAGCACAGCAGTGTGAGGGCTGCTGTGGGAAAATGAGCTCCACCCCAGCCAGACCCAATACATAATGGCTAGAAAATGATAAATGCCTATCAGTTTTATTTTCTGATTTGCAATAAAGTTATTCTGTCTGAGACATCACAGTCAAAACTATCCTGCCAATTTATCACCTAGTGAACCAGGATCAAGAAACCATACGACTGTCTGCCTCTGTTCCTTGTGTAGCTCACTCCATACAGTATGAATACACAACCAAATACAAAATCAAAATTTGGCAAAAAAACTGTTGCAGGCTCCACTTCATTTAAAATTACTAGAGTAGGATTTTCCCCTCTCTCCTTAAGGGTACTCACTAAGGAAGACTGAGACTAATTTCATTCTTCCCAAAGAAACCAACCTCAGTTCTTTTCTCTACCTGCAAAGAGGCAACCTAGTACATCCTTTAGCTCAGAAGAGTGAAATAATGATCCGATTGGAGGCTATATTAGATTTTGTGGCATTCCTCATCCAAAAGTAATCTTCCAGGATATAAAAAAGAACTGAAAACTGAACTGGGAAGACAATGCAACAGAGGACATACCTCTGCTGAGACAGAGAAATCCTCTTGCCAAAACAGTATCTTCAGGCTTTCTCATGACCTTATTTGTTCATAATATCTTCTTGAAGGAGAAGAGTGAAACATTTTTTACTGTTTCCTGATTCAGTGCTGCAAATTGCAGACTACAGCATACTAACAGAAATGCAGATAAGATTCCTACTACAGTGGTGATACTTCCTACTCCAGTAGGATCAATTCAACCTACAAAAAAACAAAGGAAAAGATAAACCTCCAGCCTTGGGCTTTTAAGTTATTTCCCACCACAAACCTTTGTATACCACTATACACCAAGTGAGCTGACCAGGTGCTACTCTGCTGAATATGTTGCCTTTTGGAGATCCCACTAGAGGCATCCAAGTCTCCCATCATACGAAGCCTAGGAGATAACTTGGATAATTCTACTTGAGTCAGACATTTGAGAGAATGGCTGTGTTATCTTGTACATTTAGCAACGTCCTCCAAGCCTGAGCCAAATGCCATAGGGTGCTCCTTCTCTCGGCAGGTGCAAAGACAGGAGAGTTATACTATAGTTTTACTACATCCCATAAAATCTTCCCAGAATTCAGTCAGTCTATGAGCACCCAGAATTTTCAATCAAAGTAATAAAATTAATCATTGGTTTTCAGACATACAAGCTTGTGAAGTGATCTGGTTCTATTTGGATAGGAGAGAGAAAGGAAATAGCTGCTTAAAATCATTTGGTTACTATCTATCCGATTATATGAAGAAGAAAAGGGCTAATAACTTCTTCTAAGCTGCAATATTTGTATTGATTATTAGTTTCCATATGGGTTATTGCACTCCATTGACAATAAACTATGCAGCTGCAACACAGCGTTAGGAAAGTAGGATTCATGAGTGTTAGAAACCGTTCTGATGTAACTCATCATGCTTCTAGCAAATACAGTTTTGCATATAGTTGGGGAGATTTTGACAATCCCTTCCTTTTGGTAGTCATCAACGAAATTGAGGACAGGCCCTCAATAAGACAGAATTATCTGTCTAAAGGAAAAATAAATGTTTCATTACAAGTTGCATTAGAGATCATTTCTGACCAGCTCTAGTTCTGAAAAGACCACCAGAAATGAGAAATTATGATGCCAAACAGAACTCTTTGAGAGTTCAGGGAGGCAAAAGAGCAAAATTTAATCACAGGGATTAAATATGCAAGTGTCTCCAAATGATACCATTTTGACAGTGCTATCTAAATGAGTAAGCAAAAGACATTAAAACTGGGACAAACTGATAAACATGCTCTCATTTTGTGTGTCTGTGTGCCCTTCTGGTTGAATTAGTAGGACTCTTAATTCTACTTTCCTTGCAAGAAAATGGTAGCTGGGATAAAGCATTAAACTGGTGGCTGGGAGCTGAGTTTTCAACAACCCTTACCTAGCTAGAGAGAGGGTCCATACTTCCTCAACCTAGTCTAAGACTTTTTCCTTCACTGGCAACCTCCTGGATTCTGGGCCCCCAGGAAAGATAGTAGCGAATAAAAATGAAAAGGCTTTCCATTCAAATCCCAGAGCTAACCTTAGATAAATTCAGAGGATTTAGAGAACAGCTCTCTGCTTCTACAATATATTTTTCCCCAAAAGGCAAAATGATACAGACCATCTGAAGGTTTAAAAATGCTAGGCTGAATATGCATAATAGAAAATCCCATAAGGATACCAGCTGTGAATTTATGGATGGATGAAAAGTATAGGCTGTGAGCTGTGCAGTCATTTTCTTAGAGATATTGAGATCTGCTGCTAAAGAGCAGGAAAATGCAGTCACAGAACCCACAGCTGACAAGCTTTATTGATGAAGGGCTTTTTTTTGTTGTTGTTCATAGGCTTGTTTTCTACACATCTGAAGAAACAGAAAGGAGGGGAGAGATTGACATGATGGGTGAGTTAGAGTGGAACAAATTCATATTGGGGTTTTGTCTTAGAGGGGGTGGATGGCAGTGAAGAAATAGCGAAGTTTGTGATCATGAGGAGAGCACGAGTCAGTAAAAGTGCCTGAGTTCTTTCTGGGTCAGTGTGGGGGCCTGAGCATCCTGCACGTCAGGAAGCAAAGGGATCCACAGGGAACTGAGAGTTATAAGTGTTGCAAGATAAAACTGTGATAGATATGTCAATGTAATATAATTATACAATTCTGGTTGTGTTTTGAGCAGAAACAGAGGGGAGGGAGGAAAACATTTCAATGCAGTCCCTCCTTGCAGTCACACAAGCTCTTACAGCAATAACATCGCACACAGCAGCTGGCATTCCCTCTGCCATTCCCTCTGCTGGCTGAGACACTGGCTGCACTCCCTTGGGAAAGCACAGCAGCACATTCTGTGGTAAACAGGGTGTCAAAAACAAGACCTAGGAGAAATGAAGAAAAGCTTCACTGATCTGTCAGACCTGTTCTCTTCCTGTCAAAAAATTGTTTCCTTTGATACTTCAAAAACTCAGGAGAGCAGATACCAGCTGGTTAGATACCAGCCAAGTGCAACTCTGAATGTACTGATAAAGGGACTGGAGGAACCCTAAGCTGCGAGGGCCTCACATCTCCTGAACAAAAAACTCTTCATTCCATGCCTCATATTTTTTTCCACTCCAAAGTGAACTTACTTTGCTCTCCTGCTCAGTGTCTGTCAGAACTTAAGATTTAATTTAGCCTGTAATACATCAAGGAAGGCTTCAAAATATTTGTGGAGTGTTTATTGATTAACCTGAAACCAAAATGTCACACTCTTTAATTCATAATCCTAGGACAGACCTGTCTGTTACTGGTGTAATTTAAATTTTCATTTAGTGTGACAGCACTTGGTCATACTCTTGTTAAATTTACCTTCAATTAGAATGTTATTATAATTAAATTCCATCAGAAGTATTAGACTCAGCTGAATGTAGAGAAGGATATGTACAGCCTTATTTTTCCAATATCAGAAGAAAAAGATGTAAATAATTCACTTTTTTGCTTAAAAAAACCAGCAAGTAAATAGCTTTGGCACAGGCACACATCACATCTCTAGGGAAGTACATGGACACACAGAATCACTGTCTAAGATCACAGAATCATTGACTAAGGCTGCTGACAGTTCAGGAAGTGCTGACTGAATCTCGTTTGGCATCTCCACGTCCATATTTGCTTCCTTCTCAGGTTTAACCACCTAGGGTAGCTTTTCAGCAGAAAGGTAAGCTGAGAAGGTTAGTTAATATACTACTGGTGGCCCATGTGTGTTTTACCTGGAGAACAATTTGTTGGATAACTAAAACATGTCTAAGTGGGCTGTTGCTCATGTACAGAGTAATTACTTTGTCTTTTACTGATTCATTTGGATTATGATATATTTTCTGTGTAGATTTTTTCAGTCATAAATGGTCTGCTACAACAAATTCTGCTCATTAATACCTAGCAAGTTCTGCAATGAATATAATCAGCTGGCTCTTGCAGGGACAGGTGATGTGATTAGCTGGAGAGAATCTCATTGCTGCAGAATCATCAGAGATTATAAAATTCCCTGTTAATTTAGTATGGATTTTTAATTATTCTTTTATATTGATGGCTATATTAAAAGAATACAGGAAATCTTCCCACTATGGGATTAAAACAAAGGTGTCTTTAAGCACCAGGATATGCAACCAAAGTGAAGACTGTTTAATGTTATAACTTGTTAAAAATGAGCGTAAGACAAGAAAAACTATATTTTTTAAGCAAGTACCAGGATTTCAGTATGGTGTTCCCATATGTCCATATGCAAGATTCACACCTTATTCTCATACATCTATCTTCCAGAAACGTGAGGGACTGATTTTTAAAGGTATAATGGGAACAGTACTGTAAAATGAACCACATTCAATTTTTTTCTGCTATAATTCTTGGCCAGGAGAAAACACAAGTGAATTGCAACTACAGAATTACTAAAAGAACAAATTTCTAACTCCCTACAGGATGATTTTTAGAAGACCATATAAATTATATGTATATGGTATCTATGGCATCTTTGAATTGATTAATTTGGGAAAAAACACCAGAAGTAAGGAGTTGCAGAGTAAGTCATGATGCAACAAGCTAGTGCTAATGACATATAGTGTCCCTTAAACTGGAACAGTATTTTTGTAACTTAGTGGAAACTTTTAGGGTTAGATTTTTACATGAAGGAAGTAGAAGTATTTTTCCCTCAATCTCATCCTTCTATGTTCAATAATTTATTAAATTTGTGATTTTGTCCAGCACATCAAAATTATTTCCACAGAGGAAATCCAGGTTTTCCTGGATGTTGGCTCTAATACTGTGTGGAAGGTATTCTATAGGTCAAAAAGGTTATATTGCTCTTTTTTGCTGGGTAGAATCAAAGACAATGTTTTTTGTAAGATGGAATCTTCTCATTGCTTGCAAGAATTCCTTTATTAGTAACCCATCTGTAAGACAAAGTTTTAATAAAATTATGACTCTTTTTTATGGCAAATAAGTGATTGTATAAATTTATGTAGATATCAATACTTTATAGGAAATTTACTGCAGATTCCAAAGGTCTGGTTAAGAAATGCTTCATGTCTGAAAATGTACAGTAGATTAAATATAGAAAGTGCATTTAAGTTCATGGTTCTTATGAGCTTTTCGTAGAAAGAAACTGCCCCAACAATGTCTCAGTTACCAGGCCACAAGAAAATGCATAGCAGGTAACAGACAAGAAAACAAAGCTTTCTCTACCTTGGTATTGGTTTAGAATGTAAATAGAATAACAGATCATAATGGAATGAGATAAAATACTGGAACATGTTTGTTAAGTCTTGTTCAAATCAAGCTCCTCTGGTAGATATGGACCTGTGTGAGGTGAATGTGCCAATGAGAAACCTCAAGTGTTTCGGGCAGACCCTACTTCTGCATGTTACCTGAAAATACAGAGCAATAACAGAATCATTCAAATGTTGCAGTGCCGAAGATCTTTCTGTCTCACACAAGTTTTGAAATCAACAAGAACCAGTTTGACAGAGGAAAGAAACCACACTTGGATCATAATTGATTTATTTTTGCCTAATTCAAGACCTTGTTTATAGTTTTAATAAGATTTATCATAATATGATATCATAAGAATATATGGTATATTTATTTATTATATTAATATTAGAATTTAGTGGCCATAAATATCACATTTACTATTGGCAATCCTTCTTATATATTCTGATGTTACTTCTTTAATGTAAAAGTGATAACTATTTTGGTCTACTTTGTCATTTGGACTTTCCCCTAGAGGCTAGCTCTAAGTAATAGCAGATTTGGCAGATTATTTTCATTACTTGTAGTAAAATGTGGATATTTGATCAGATAAAAACATTTCTCTTTGTGTATCCAAAGAATTTGGGCTGGGAATTACAATGTGCCAAAGATAATTTGACAGCATTCATATTTGATAGTTTGTTAGCTTGAGTGTGAAAGGAAACCAACATCTGTCTGTTTCCGAAATCCATTCCCTTTGAACCATGCTTGGATAAAAGTCACAGCTGAAGCAATTTACATAGTGAAAAAAAAACACTATTGTCTTGGTCATAGAACAGATTTTTGTGCCTTTCGTAGTTTGTACTGTTCTTAAAACAGTGAAGTAGATACTAGATTTCTGTTCTTAGTATCAAGCTCTTCCTATTTTAAAACTCATTTTTTAATTGTAAATTCGTGTTCCACACATTTGAGCAATGCTAGCATAGGATGCCAACACTGGTGCCTGAATACCTGTATGGCCCAACACCACAGGAAGGTCAACCCTCTCCAAATGGAAAAAAAACCCTAACCACAGCACAGTCTGTCTGTGGGGCAGCCTTTCAGTAAGCATTGAAGACCATGAAAGCTTGGGATGATTTGTTTATCTTCTTGATTAACAAACTCAGGACCTTCATTACTGTGCAGTGCTTATGTCACTTTATGACTGCTATTTCCCCATCTCAAACCTGTCTGCACTCAGATTGCACCTGCCTGACCCAAACCTTGACAGCTGTAGCACCCTGAAAGATCAGCCCATAGCTCTGAAGTGCTTCAGATTGAAACGACACAGACCACCACAGTGCTAGTCATTCTCAAAGAAAGGGACTAGAAAGAACAAGTGATCAAGAGGTCACATCAAACGAGAAAATTACAGTTCAAGGACTCAACAGTTGAGATCCCATATGATAAATAGTGAATGGTGTGAGCTGATACCAAAGTATCTTATTTTGTGAAATCAGGGTTATCCATTGTGAATTAAATGTTTTTTGATTCTGCTGGCATTTGGCATTTCCATCTATGAATAAAAGAGACACATGTGTTGATATTGAATTTGGACTTGCATGTGGTCTCGTAACTGTGATCAACATAGGTCATAGTACCATTGTCATAAGTTAAGTGAAATTTTTTTGAAAGTTAACTGAAAAGTTAAATCATTAGGTAGACTAAAAAAAGTATGGCTTCTTACAAAACGTCTCTGAGTAGAGCATTTTTAAAATTTATTCCACTTGTGAACTTACAAAAATACATCCCATTTCTTTACGAATTACGACTTGAATATTTCTTAAAGATCACTACAATTATTCATGTTAATGTGCAGACAAGGTGGGATAACAATGGGGAAATGTCACCCTCTCCTTCAATCTTATCCCACCTTATCTATCAGTTTTGTCTCAACTCACCAGCACAGTAACAGAAATAATTGCTGGACATCTCACAGTTTCATCTTTTATACAACACTGCTTCTTACATAGAACTGGAGATTAAGGCAAAGGCTGAACCTACTTTTAGAAAAGTGTTAACAGCACCATTTTCTCCCCAAAAAGTATAAATGCCATTCTCACTCATAAACTGAAAGAACAAAAGCATTCCTATAAGACTTGGTAAGGGAAAAGAAATTTTGTGCATTTTCAATTTATTTCCTTTGTTCTTTGTCTTCATGACTTTAGACATAGAGGCTGAAGCCCAGTGTCCTAGATTTTGACAATGGCATTGGGTTTTTTTAGATGTGGGCAGGAAAGATGAATTTATTGCTTCCTCCTTTGTATGTTTTCTCATGCGGAAGTGAGTGACCTTCTGAACCTATTGTTCATAAATGGTAAAGACACATTTGGTCTTTATGGGAGGGATTATCCTGTTATTACAGATCAGGTCTACACTCTGCTCCTGATGTTGAGCCCTCTTTAGAATCCCCACTTACACTAGGTTACTTCCTTGAACAATATCTCATTGTTTTTTCTCCAAAAATATAGAAACCAGGGTGGACAGAATTTTTTGCCAGCAGACCTTCTTGTAAGAAAAATAATAACAATGGAGCTTGAACTAGTTATAAAGTTTATACTTCTAAAATATAATCTTAAAATCAATTCCAGCTAATATAAACAAATTAATTTCCCTAGATCTACCTTGCTTTTGGGTTATTTTCCTCATAAATAAGATATCCCTTATTAGTTATCTGTGGTAATATTTTATGAGTTCAGTCAGAAACATTTACTCCATTCCCTGAAATACCGATGGGACTTACTCATATTAAACTTGATATTATTTTTATATGTTTCATCAAGTAGTGCCTTTAGACTGTGGGATTTGGTCTGTGTTCTGCTCCCACATTTTCTTCCATTATATTGCTGACAAAGATAGCTACAAACAGCAGCAAAATTATACAAAATAGAGCCACAGTACAATATGGAGCTTCTTACCTTTGAATAATTCAGGTACTGCTGACTGTGAACAAAATTCATAGCCATCTGTCAGCAAGTAAATTTAATTTAGATAAACATGGCAATCCCTTCCTACTAGACAGCTGGCCACATAAACCATGCCACCACACTTTGGAAAATCTCAGCAGAAAGACCAGTAAGTGAATGAACATGCAGTTTTATCCCTATCCAGAACCAAACAACAATACATATATTCCAATTTTTATTTTTATATATTTTTATATGTATACTTAATATATATGTTTACTGAAGAAAAAATACTTTTTCATATTTTAGGAGCATATACTTCATGGAAAATATAGTTCAATAATAATTACTTAGTTTCTTCTTATATCAATATCTCAAACTGCACACTTACACATAGATAAATTAAATCAATAAAAATCTCAAAGCTCTATATCCCCTTAAAATTACCAGAACTCTTGCATTTTCCATTCAAAACCAAGTTTTTTGAATAGTACTTGAGACCTTCACAAAAGGTGGAATTACCGCATAATAATTCCACATTCAGTTTATGCTTTCTTTTGGGCAGTTTCTTAGCAGAAGGAGGATGACCCTTGCTCTGATGTTACGAGGAGTTGATCATAACTGTTAGAACCTATGTAAGTTGAAGTGGATGGATATGACACAAATATTGACTAAACAAAACATTTATTTGTCCTATCAACCTTTCAAGATATCTTTTAAATTTACACCAAGTTTTTTATCTCCCTTGTGACTTGGAATCTCAAATCTGCAGAAGCAGAGCAATCTGTACCCAGAGAATGAAACAGGGTACTGTCCTGAGTGCATAAAAGTAATGATTACATAAAATGTACTGAATGCATAAAATGCACTTAGAACAGAGAGCAGAAAATCAATTGTTACTGGTAGTTGAGGAGAAGAGAGACTCATGTCACTACGGTAAATC
This sequence comes from Rhabdornis inornatus, assembly GCA_013397075.1. Classification (NCBI taxonomy): domain Eukaryota; kingdom Metazoa; phylum Chordata; class Aves; order Passeriformes; family Rhabdornithidae; genus Rhabdornis; species Rhabdornis inornatus. Next base: position 296,559 of record VWZS01002165.1, on the reverse strand, counting down.
ACCATGATCACACAAGCAACCTCTTCTCTTTAACAATATCAGCTTCGTAGTCACACTAAGGGATTTGGTAAGTACCCGTGTTTAACTTGAAGAAAATGCCTTTCCTCTAGCAGCTAAAAGCCCTGAAGTTTATGGAGTCATAGAATCACAGGATGGTTTGTGTTGGAAAGGACCTCAGAGATTATCTACCTCCAAGCCACCTGCCACAGGCAGAGGACATCTTCCACTAGACCAGGTTGCTAAATGCCCCGTCCAACCCGACCTTGAACACTTGCAGCAGCGCTTCCAGGGATGGGGCAAAGATTTTGTGGCAGACTAAATGTTCTTGTTATTAAATCCGTTTCTCTTTTTACACATAGCCTGATGAATTTCATTACTCATACCACTTGCTTTGGAGTAATCCATAAAATATTCAAAGACAAGGGTGTAAATTTGAACCAGCCAATTATTTCTCAGGTGCAGTTAAAGGAAGGCACAGACAGATCAGCCTGACTCTTACATGAAAGTAGCAAAGGAGGGAGGAAAAGAGCACACTGAAAAGAGATTTCTTATTTCCTTTGACATCTCAGGTTATTGTTAATAAGTATCTACAGTTGGCCTTGGTCTCCACGAGGAAACAGACAGAATGCACAGAATATTCTTAGTTGGAAGGGACCCACAAGGACCATCAAGTCCAACTCTTAAGTAAATGGCCCATACAGGGATTGAACCCAAAACCTCAGTGATATTAGCACCATGCTCTAGCCATTAGCACCATGCTCTAACCAACTGAGCTAATCTCCGGGTCTGAACTGCACAGCAGCATAAAATAAAGTATGGTAGGCTCATTGTCATTAAGGTGTTTTAAAGTGAAAAATCTTTAAGCTGGTAATGCTGACAGGTAAGAGATTATTTCACGCGTGTGGGTGAATGCACGTGGATGAAAGACAAGTGGCATGACCCCAGTCTGCCAATTGATAAGAGACAAGAACCACCAAGCATGGGGCTGGTCATACATTCTGCTTCTGCACAGGGACTATTTAGATTGGGAAATCAGGGGCCTGAATTCTGGAAAGAGCAGATGTGAAAAAGTAGAGTTTCTAAAAAGAAGAAACAGTCTTGGAAAGATGAAGATGCATAACCTGCAGATCCTGGAGATCAGATTTTTGGTGGAAATCAATGTCATTGAGCAACCAGGACCTTGCCCAGTAACACCCTGAACTGGTGACTGAACAGTGGCAGAATAAGAACTGGTATGGCTTTCTGCCCTTCCTTTCTGGGCTGACCTTCACTCTTACCTGTGGGGAAGGAAATTCAAGACCTTCTTACTCTGGGAAAAAAGCCCAGAGTAAGGTGAGGGAATCAGTGTGTAGTGAACAAGCAGGGTAAAAGATCTGTTCTGCTGGTTCTTAAATAAACACCGGCATGCAGTCCACTAGGGGGTTGTAATTTTACTTTGTTTCACTTGCAACAGAAGAAAAATAATTTCTATAATTTATTCTGGAAATGGCTTTTTATTATCCCAAGATGGTGTAATTTTTGGTGTATGGTGGAAAAAAATCAATTGCAGATATAACTTGTTAGAAAATGTGATGCTTTGAGACTGACCCTTTCCTTCCTCACTCCTAAATGGCAAATTAATTAAATTAACAGGAAAAGATCTTGGAATAGAAGCAGAGAAGGTCTAAAAAAGAAGCTCACACTGAGTAACTTTAAAAAATTTTTGTTACACACTTTAATTGATGGGAAATTATTTTGACTGGCTGTGCTTCAATTGCTTTAGAAAATAAGACAGATTTCTCAGCAGAAAAAAAATCAAGTGCTTCACCATAAAGTCACTTGGCAGCAACCAAAGTTTGCATTGCTTCTGGAGCAACCTCAGGAGCCCCCACGACTCAGAGCAGGTCTCTGAGCAGGGTAAATATTGCCGGCATGTCACCACCTAACTCAGGGCTCTGAGACATCTCTAAGAGACACCTGTCCCCACCACTTGCTGTGTAGGTAACTAACAACACCAAAGTTAGATACTTAATAAACCTGACACAGATAGCTTGGAAAACTCTGTGCTTGCTTCCTGCCCCTTAGAGACAGTAAGACATAGTTCATCTTTCCTCACAGACACTGCTGTGCTCTGTGACCGAGGTTCAAAACATAGGCACCCCATCAGAACGAGGAAGGGAGCTTCCCTTCTCCAGTCTGACTCCCACACACACATGACAGTTCAAGAACTAACCCCATCCACAGAAAGAGGATGTGAAAGGGTTTATTTAGCCATCTTGGCCCATCTGTGCTGATTTTTTTACTTGTGTAGGAGGTTTAAACATCACAATTGCCTCAAACACTGTCAAGGCCACAGAACAGCAGGAACTTGAGATAAGCAAAGAAGACAGGAATCAGCAACAAGAAGGTGTTAATTCCAGACCAAGTGGAGTTGAGATTTGGTTAGCACATCCTGGTTAATGCATCCTGACAAAAAATCTCTCTGTGGCAAACTCTGAGAAATGAAGCAACTGCTTATACATATGACACCCCAAATTATGGCAACATCTGTGACCATCCTCCGGATACCCGGGTAACTTGGCATAAAGGTGATACCTCCAGAGGAATGACTCTTGAGAACCCCACCACCAAGAAGAGCAGCAGAAGAAAGACCAATGGGATGCCATCTAGATCTACAGGAGGTGACATCTTTCTACTTAATCTGTCTCTCTCTGTCTCTCCCCTACCCCCCTTTATTTCCTATTTCTTTCTACCTCTCTCTACCTTGCATTTACTGTTAAATAAAATCCGTACTATTGACTTCAGCATATGGTCTCCTTTGCGCTTTAGTTCATGCAGAGACACCTCTGAATGATCAGTTCATAACAGCTTGGGGCATCAGCAGTATGCCCCATATAAATATTTTTGCTACAGAAATATACCAAGGGGATACACTTTGTAACTTTACACCTCCTAACACATGCAGGGTATAAAATTAGGATCTGTAACTGCAACTGCTATATGACCAAACCCAGCGAAATTAAATAAGGCAAAAGCCATGTTTTTCCTCAGCATTTATCTCTTAGAAGAGGTGAAAACATGAACTAAATTACTTTCTGAGGACACCAAATCTTGACAGTCAAGTTTTACCAAGGATAATTCTTTATGCTGTTAAAATAATGCTAATTCTTTCCCAGATAAGTAGAAAAACAGTGGTTCCTTTGCTAAACTATTTTGATCAAGTTTTAGTTCGATTAATTCCCTGTATCTTGCAAACATAAGAAAGCAATTGCTACATGAGTTGTTGCTTGGGAGGCAAAGATTGCTGTGTCCTTCTGTCAGCTATCCAGGTAGCTCACGGCAGTCTTACACACATCAACAAATATCTATAAATGTACTTGCCTGCCTACACTCTGTAAAAGTAGGCCATAGACTTTTGGAGCCAAGAAACTCTTGCTTAGAAACTCTGCTTTTAGAGTATAGAGAACAGAGGAAGTTCAATGCTTTGTGGAAATTTCACTTGGATAAGAGTATCATGTCAAAAAATCCTAGGTAACCCTTTGGAGTTGGCTGAATCTCCTCTCAACACTTGATGGGCAGATACGAACCTGGGTGTTGGCTGCAGGTGTTGCTGAAGCCCTTCCTGCAGGAGCAACATGGACAAGGAAACCAGCCAATGCTCACGGAGAGCCTGGTGATCCCTGAAGTGACTATATGGACTAGGAAAGGGCTAGAGTACTGTAAGTTTCTCAAAGTCCTGTTCAAGCATCATAGCAATAAATAATTCATAAAAGGGAGGTGAGGGTAAGAAGATAAAGAGGGACTTATATTTAGCATGCAGCCATATCTGAGACCACTGCTTCCTTGTGCTGCTGTGACATTCTCACTCAGGGAGGGTGGTTTGCTTTGATTTAACACATGCCATGTGTACCTTTTCCTGGTAAGTCCACTTCATCTTTTTTATAAATTAGCAAGGGTAAGCCTGTAGTGCATACAAAAAATCAGTGTTCAACAAAATATGTGTACAACCTTCAGTGTAAGACAGAAAATATTTTTCAGAAAATTTTATCAGAAATATATATTATATATCAGAAAATTCTAGGTAAGCCCTCATGTCTTTCCTTAGGTTTTCCTTAGAAGCAGAGGAATCTATCAAAATGATTATTCAAAAAACCTCAACAAACCCACAACATTTTAGCACTTTTAAAGCAGCAATACCTGACAACCTTTTATCTTAAGTTCTTTCAGCTCTCAGTATTTAAAGCCAGTCATAGACTTGGAACATAAATATCTGTGTGTATACAAGCTCTTTGTGTAAAATGCAGATAAGTATTGTTGCAGCTGTATGCCTACGCTTGTTTAACAAAAGACCTTCAAACTGCCTTAGCATTCACTAGTCAATTCATATAATAATGTAAGTATACATGAGACTGTGTGTTTTTTAAAAAAAGATTACTTATAATGTTGGTACTAAAATAGACATAGAAAAACTTTATTAGTTATGAGACACTAAATTGAGAGCCTTAAATACGTTTTTTATTTAGCATTAGAGATGGAAAAATTAACATTCTAAAAGTTACTGCAGGCACATTTTATAACAGATATGAATAAATTACTTCTGTAGCATTGCCTACCAAGAATAAGTAGCTTTATACAAAACCAAAAGAAAATCCTCTCCCCCTTTTTATTTAACCTAAGCAACAAGAAAAGCATTTATGCAGCTGCACTGATCTTGAACAGAGTTTGCCTGAGCTGGGGCTTTAACAAATTTAAGTTTCAAACTAAAATGCTTAATTTTTGATAAAAACAAATGAAAAAATTTTCAGAAAGACAACGAAAAATTTTCAGAAAGACATCACTTACCAAAAGCTTGATGTGTCTTTCCTATCTCTCCTATGGCCTTTGGAACAATGACCAGTCTTGGGAACATCAGAAAAGGGAGGTAGATCACAGATGTTTTCAAATGTGTGAAGCAATCCATGGAAGTTTCATATCCCTGGACCTTGCTGTTACTTTAAGTTGTAAACTAGAAAGTAAATCAATGTGGTGGAAAACTTCTCTACAGGACAAGAACAAAGAGGATGCCTACTAAGGAAAACATTGAGTACTTTCAGAGAGATCATGAAGAACGGGCATCAGACTGAAAGGATCTTATGCCTTGCTCCTCTACAGCAGCATTGCTGCCACTTCCTCATCGTGCTAGGTTAGAAATACATAACACGACTCTCTTACTCCAAACTCTGGACTTATTATGCAGCCAGGCAAATCTATATTTTTAAAATAAACAACCAAAACCAACCAAATAGACAGACAGAAAACTAAAAAAAAAAAAAAAAAAAGTAGCAGCGCTCCAGCGCTCCTTTGCACTGTAAAGTGTGTAAGTCTGAGTCAAACCGAGGTGCAGATCAAGCAATCTATTTTTCGCCAGGTACTCTAACCTGAGATATTACTATTAAGAAGAAGTGGCTATTGCTTTCACAGGTTGCAGATCCCCAGAGAGGAGAAGTTAGATAGAGGGCAGAGAGGTAAAAAAAATGAAAGAAAAAAAGCATCAGGCTTTTATAATTTTCAATTAGAATTTAGAAGGTATATGACTGGTATAAATTCACAAAATTGTGCTTGTGATGTTGGGCCTGACATCAGCTGAGGATTGAAGTTGTCTAAAGGAGAGATTTTTTTCCAGTATTGCAGACTGCTGAAATAGTATTCCTATCTTGTTTTTGTGACACTATAATGTCCATGCCCTGATGCTGCAGCATAAAAAATTGAATGGTTTTTTAACTACAAAATTGATCAGAATTTCATCCCACATAGTACATCTTTATTAATACTAAACAGGTCAATTATTATAGAAATATTGCCATAAATAATATAGGGATTCATAATTTAACACCTATAAAAGAATTGCCATTTTTCATAAAGTCTTACCTAATCACCATTTGGATTGCCCAGAAAATTCCATGCACAGAAGTCTAAGGTTTGTGCTGTGCTTGTTTAGCACGTTGAAAGTTCCTATTACACTAATTTAGGTCTTAAGACTGTGATCAGCTCTTCCTGTCATAGCCCTGCACCTGGGAATTACACAAGCATTGAGGAGTTCCCACTTTAGGAACTCACTCTATCACAGATTCCTTGTCTTTAGGTAACAGCTACAGTTGCAAGTCAGAATACAGATTTCAATCCTGAATCTAGTCCAAGTTTAACAGTATGCGTGATTTTATGAATAAGAAAAGAATTTTTTACATGAACATCAGATATTGTCTGACACTGATATCTTACTGCTTACTGGGAAAAGCCTAAGACAAATGAATTCAGCTATTGGTTTGGGTGCCTGGGTGAAATTTTCCATCCATTTATTCCTAATATTGTCATTGCCTGTGAAAAAATGGCAATTAGTTTTTCTTCCAGCCATCATCTGCCTTCACTATTTAGAATATAAAATGAAAGATGAGAAGGTAGTGGGGACAGATCTAGATGTGTCCTGTTCTCATAGTCTTCCCTCAGCATTCTCTTCTGTCTGCTATCATAGGGTGCAGGATTCTGTATACCTTTGTTCTACCTAACTTGACTTTAAACTGAAAAGAGGTAGGTTTAGATTAGAAATTAGGAAAACATTTTTTCCTCTGAAGGTGGCAAGGCACTGGAACAGTTTAACCAGAGAAGTCATGGATGCTCTGTTCCTGGCGGTGTTCAAGGCCAGGCTGGATGAGGCTTTGAGCAACCTGGTCTAGTAGAAGATGTCCCTGTCCAATTCAGGGAGTTGGAACTAGATGATCTTTAAGATCAAATCAAAAATGCTGTGATTCTATGATTTTAGTACAAAGCTGAAAGGCTGAGAAACATAAATTAAATATTGCCTTTACATACAAGGAAAGAACTGAAGAACAAAAAGGACTTGAAAAATGAGGATCTAGGACATTGTACCACCTGGAATAAAAGGAAAACAAACCTGACAGAAATCAGAAATGAATTTTCCTCTCAATTGTGCACGACATAGAGCTATTAGTTATAATGACATAGTTTTCCAGAAGTACATTCACACAAAACCAGCAGGACTGGAGCTGGAGATAGCACATGCACAAAATCCATTAGCAATTTGTAAGAGTTGAACCATGCTGACAGACTAATTCCTCTAAACAGCAGTTCTGGGCTAAGCTGTGCAGCACTTGCCACAGCACTTCACTGTGCAGTGCTGGCAGGCTTGGCACCACCTGCCACCAGCACCTCTAGAAATGTCAGTAAATAACATCCTTTTTTCTGCTGCTGCTGCTGACAGAAGTGCCCAAAGAGCTCAGGTAGGAACAGGTCCTGCGTGTTTATATAGACATATATCAACATTTAACATTTGCCCAAAGGGCAAGGGAGGTGATGCCTACTCCTCTCTTTCCTTCTCTCTGGAGGCAGTGATGCTCTCCACCTCGTGGCTTTGCCCCACTGCAGGGAGCAGCTAAGGCTGGAGACAGGTGTACTGCTCCTCTGTAGCCAGGGCAGCAGTGCTGCCCTCCCTGCTCCACAGCATGCTGGAGCAGGGAATAACAAGGCTGTGGGGCCACTGAGTCAAAAATCCTTTTCTTACTTTTGACAGAAACACAACGTAATTTTCTGACAAAAAATAACACATGCTCTAGCCAGCTGAAATATACTGGTAATATCTCTGTATGTCTACATTACAGAAAAAGCATAACTTCCTGTGGACATCTGACAAGCAGTTCAGCTGAACTGCACCAGTTCCTGGTAATGAGTCTGCAGGAAGATCCCTGCATCTCAGAAACTAGGGAAATTGACATAGTGGCCAACAGTTTCAAAATCAAAGCACATTTTATGTGCCTTGCTATCAGGCAGTCAAGCTGTAATAAGAGATTCAATTTCATGATGAGCATGTCTGAAAATCAAGCTCCTCCACGGCACTTCAAGCTGGGCAGTAATAATCAGAAGGCCCTAAAATCAACCTAACCACAATTCATGTCAAAATGTCACCTTTTTAACCTAGCTCCTATCTAATTCGTACAACTACCACTTGCAGTACATACACTAAGAGAACAAGAAAAATGAATTTAAAATACAGCAGTATAATCTTTCTGTTTTGCTTTATTAGTCCCATAAAGTAATACTAATTTTTTATTATTCTCATATAAAAATCCAAAGACTTTCTGTCACGAAGAGAACTGGCTTTTCAAATCACGGATTGTATTCCAATTAATATGGAATTACTATGTTCCGATAAAATATGTGATGTGCAATATGTAATAAAAGAGGCTTATTTAAAGGATAAGAGAAATACCATACAATACGTCACAGTTATTTTTCACTGTTCTGAAAGAGTTGTTTTAACTATTTCTTCAACAGTTAAAGTAAATCTTCCGAGACAGGCTAAAAGAATGTGACTGCAGTTACATTGTTCTTGTTTCTGCAGGCGCATTAATTCATTATTGCTGAATTCTTGGTGGGTTTGTAAAACTATGTATTTGCTTTCAAGAAAGGAAGATTGGAACACTTTGTTTAAGTGTCATATACATCCAAATAATTATTTAAATGCAATGACAAGATGTAGGCTCTGGATACAGAGTCTAAGACAGAAACAATGTTTTGAATGCAAAAAAGTTATAAAATTCAGTGTAACCATGATTTCACTATAGCTAAATCTTCAATGAATGATACAGCCACAGTGAAAGACAAAGAGTAAAATTAAGATCTAATCTTTGAGTGAGTGGCAGAAAAAGAAATAAAGGAACAAAGAAAAAAAGTGCTCACCTGCTTTACAAAGGAATACCCAAGCCCTTAATAATATTTTTATCAAATATTTGAGCTATTTTCCCAATATCTTAGATGTAGCTGTGTTTTGTGCAGCTGGGGTACATAGAAGAAGGAACAGAAGATAGAGTTTGGAAGCAGATACATAAGATGTTACTTCTACCACGTGCAACGCAGGATTTGGAAGCAAATATTTCTGACACCACCTACAGAAAAAGGGCTGTATTGAATGAAAAAGGCAGATTGCATTACATTTCTCATTTTGAAACTTTTTTCAGAAAAATTTCATGTTATTGTAAAATTGCCTGTTTTGAATATTGGTAGCAGGAACTTGGAGGGCCAAAAAGATCTTTCACTAGGATTGTTTTGCTCTTTTAATTTCTTTAAGACCTCTAAGTGAATTAATTCTTCATAAAATGCCATTAATAACTTTTCAACTTCATGGCACATTCACTTCATTATTTATTTTTGTTTCAGTTTTATTTTAATTCTGTTTTTGTAGTTTCTTTTGGTTCTCTTTCCCTCTCTTCTGAATAAGATTTTACTTTTATCTCTCAAACATTCACCCAGGTTGGGAAAACATCTTCTCAAGTTTACTCTATTTGCTATTGAGAATATTTCTTTCACTTTTTATTTCAGGCTATACAGAAAGAGTGGGAAATAAACCTCTTACACAAAAGACATATGTCCACATTTTCTTACTAAATCCTAAAATAATGTAGTGTAAGAGGAGTATCTGTGCTTAGACCAGAATATTTTAGCCATTTTCTCACCATTTCATAACTTATGGCTGAGGAAAACACTGCCTCATACATGTCAGGGCAAATAAACTCTAATTCTCGTCTAGAAGTTCAAGGATATCTATTTACACTGTAGAGAATGCAGATTACATTCTGAACTCCTCAGGATTTAGAGAATAGCAATGGAAATACAAGTAGCAGGCAGGTGTAGACTGCACAGGTTTGGGAGGACATGGGCATAAACAGGCATGACCATGTGCATAATTGTTGAAGTAGAAAGGGGACTTTTTTTCCAGTGGACTGTGTTGGGTTTGCGTGACAAGGATTTGGTAGCAGGAGCCCTGGAGCTGAGGTTCCCCTGCAGCGGGTGGGGCAGGCTACTGTGAGGCAGCTGTGTCCCTGCAGCCCATGGAGATCCACAGGGGAGTAGAGATCCACCTGCAGGCCCTGCAGAGCCCCATGCCAGAGTAGATGCTTGCCCAAAGGAGGCTGTGATCCTGTGGGAAGCCCATGGTGGAGCAGACTCCTGGAAGGACCTATGGACCCATGGAGAGAGGAGCTCATGCTGACCGAGTTTTCTGGCAGGGCATCTGACCCTGCAGGGGACCCATGCTGGAGCAGCCTGTTCCTGAAGGACAGCACCCCGTGGAACGGACACAAGCCGGAGCAGTTAATTGAGATTTATTTTCACAGCTTCATTTAGGTTCTCTATTTTGAGAAGTATTTTGTTTCAGTAATATGTTTATGTCCAAATAACTCAACCTTTAATTAGAAGCATTTTGGTGGGTTTGGTTGGCTCACTTTAGAAAAGCATTAGTTTCACATCAGGAAAAGAGCTGACTCCTGGCCCTTTTAAACAAACAACCTTAGTCCACCTCCAGGGACACAGATATATACACTGAAGAGGGGCTTGTGTTTGTTTTAGAACAAAAGTAGAATTGAATGGAATACGTTGCCTAGGCAACAAAACATCTGAGCAGAGGTAAATTGTATAAAAAGCTGGCCATCAGGGAATGATCCTGGTGACATGTCAGAGACTTCCCCTGTAAAAGCAAGAGAATAAAATAGAATATTCCAGAACTGAGCAAACATTTTAGAAACAAACTCCTACTAACTTTACTTAGAGGTAAAAAGATATAAAACTTACTTCACCGTGTTGTTTTACAGCTTGGTCTGTAGTGGTGTACAGCTACTTCTGAAGGACAACTTCCCCATGTTTGTTTTCTCAACTCTCACTCCTTTCAGGATACTCATCAATGCGATCCACTGTTTCAAATGAAGAGGGAGAGGTACGCAGAAATAGCATGATCTTGATACGATTTTTTCAAATTGTGTTCCTGATAAAGTCAATGCCAAAGTTTGCACTGACTTTAATTAGCTGTAATTAGGAATTTAAGACCAAATTCAAAGTCACTAAGCTCTGGAGACAGCTTATATTTAGGAAGGCTGGCTTTGCCGGTATTGATTTAGGCCATGGCTGAAAATAAGTTCCTTCCTGTAATATGCTTTTATAATATCAAGGGTTAAATTAACACTACTTTCAACTTCTGAATACTTTCTAACTTCATACCTTTCAAATGAGCACAGAAAAGCAGTTTTAAAACAACAACAACAAAGCATCTCATTATGGAATAAAAAAGGAGTTTCTGTGACTAAGAAATGAAAAGATTTAATACATCAAGTCCCTTGCACATATAATGAGACTGGAGAAAACAAAAAGACAAAATTTATTTTATCTTGGCATTGAAGCTAAAGATCTATTTGAATAGAGGAGCGATGACATATTTAGTGTCACATCTGTTTATCTGCATGTGGCAGTCTAAGGGGCCTGTCAATGCTGCGTGTCAGGACTTTATATGTGTGTGCTCGTGGGTGTGGGGGCGAGACGCATATATACACAACAGAAATGATAAGAGGAACAAAAGGAGGGAATTGAAGGGCTTCAGATACGTAACGTGGATAATGTGATTGACAAGGAATAAGACAAGCAAAGGATAGAGAACTCAAATAGACATCATTTTCCTATTTACTGCGTTTTAAAATAACCCATTTTCATGTGAGAATGAGATTAGAAATGGAGACAGATAGAAAAACAGCCTGTCAGTTAATGGCATAGCCAGGTAAGTTAAGACCTGATGAATTTTAATAAGTGTGTTGGCCCTGTACAAATTCTTTTTAAGATAGTGACAAACTTTCTGAAAGGAAATAAGATGTCATTTTTCATACTGATTATATTGCTTAGAATTAAGTGTATGCCAATCCTCCCCTTCCTCACCACACCCACCTTCCCCAGAGCCCCACTCAAAACAAATTGAAATCTGGAACTATTCTGCATACAAACAATATTAATTATTAGCAGGTAGGCAGAGATTACAGATGATTCTTTTGTCCCTTATGTCCGCTGATGGTACTTGTAGTTAGGCAAGAGAAACCATTTTGAGGTGGCGTACCACGAGGCAGCTGAAAGGCTGTTAGTCACACTGAGCTCTTCAGTTGAATTTTTTGCAATAGTAGCATGGAAGAAAAATTGGTGCTGTGTCAGCTCACTGAATGTAAATCACACTGAAGGGAGGAAAATGTTGTTATAATGCAGCCCTTGGGAATAGAGAAGGTCAGAGATAAAGTAGAAAGAAATTCTAACAAGTATGTGATGAGCAAACTTTTGAATCTTACACAATCTAAATCTGGCCTCTTTTATAAGTAATTCCTTCTGACCTGTGTCATTCTTGGAGAATACATCTGGCATGGCTTTGCAGTTAGCAAGGACACTTAGTTATCGAGGAGCCTCTTTTTTTCCTCATGTCTCATTTTTCTGAGAGAGGGCTTAGGCATGGAGAAGGTGAGGAAGAAGGTGTTGATGGGCAAGAGCAAAATCATGAAGGTTTGCCTTTTTTCTTTTCTTTTCTTTTTTATTTGATTGTTTTTGTTTTTGTTTTTGTTTTTGTTTTTTGTTTTTGTTTTTGTTTTTGTTTTGTTTTTGGTTTTTTTGTTTTTGTTTTTGTTTTTTTAACTGGTGTCATGGTTTTGATTTGTCAATTAAGATATACTCATTTTCTGTTGTGAGACAGAACCAGGGGTAGAAGCAAGGCAGGCCTAAAACTTAGGAGGGTATAACAAAAATTTATTAACTACACAAAGGGGAAAAAAAAATTCAGAATAAGATTGTCAGACCACTCTTTCCTTCCCTTTTTCAACCTTCATAACAACAGAACAAACATACAAAAAACTGCTTCAATTAATTCCCAACTCAAACAGTCC
>VWZS01002165.1:0-283224 GCA_013397075.1 Rhabdornis inornatus | reverse complement strand
AAAACTCCTCTTTGAGTTTTTCCTCTCCAGGTCAAACTACGACAACTGGGTAGATGGTATCTTTGTGAAAGAATTTCCCAGTTACCCAATGACAGAAAACTAAATGGATTCCTTAGCCACTTCCAGTCCTACACATCCCCTATTTAGCAAAGCAACCAAGTGTCAAAATCTGGATACTAAACTGAGCTCAAAGCTTGTTAAATTCAGTGTAGGACTTTCTACTGAGTAAGAACTCTCTGCATCTGCCAGAACATGACATAACTAAAGTGTTAAAAACTAGATGCAATAAATATTCCTAAAAAGACAGTTGTCTAAATACCTACTTTATTGCTTATTAATGTTTTGTCTTTCTTAAGGTCTTGACCTCATTGGAAACCTGTTTTCAAGGAGATATGTGTGGATAAAGGATATTGAATGAAGCAATTGTAAATACATTATTCATTTCTAGTCATTACTGATGACCTTATGTGTAACTTGTGAGTGACAGAGCATAGCACAGCTATGAATGATTGTTGTGAGGTCATCAATCAAGGGCAGAAATTAATTCTGCATCTACAAGTGCCTCATTGCAAATCTTGTGTAGTATAACCATGCTGTTTCAATATTTATGATTTTTGTAATCCACTATTTTTTAAAATTTAAGTATACTGCCTCGAGCAATGGAAGACAAAAATATATCAACAGGTTTTCATCTGAAAATGTCCTTTTTACCCAGAACCCTGAGACATCAGAGTATTGTTGGGCTTTTCTAGGAAGGAACAGATTATGCCTATAGCAAGTTGTATTTATGTTAATAGGAGCTGTGTCATTGAATTTTCAATAAGGACAATGTCTCTGAATTTAGAGTAAACCATGTATTTGGAAGCAGCTTTTAAAACAAGTTTATGAAAAGATTTTTTTTTTTTTAATTTCCATAGGAAACACTATTAAATAATTAAAATTATTATAGAATTTGAAAATTTTAATATAGCAACATATAACAAAAATAGGCTAACTTAAATACTTTCACAGTGCACCACAGCAGTAAATTAACTCCCTATTAAGAATATGTGTGTATCTTTTGTGTATTAAGAAAAAACTTCTCTAGTATTAATGATGAATTCATAATGGAAGAAATACTTTTGCCCTTGAAAAATGCCTCAACGACAGATGAGGATTTGTCTTTATTTATTCAGAGAAGTTATTCAAAATAAAAAAAAATCTCAACTGATTCAATAAATATGTAGACAGACAGATAAATAGAAAGAAATATGCAAAATTAATGCAATTATTTATCCCTATGGAGGCAAGTTGAATCCCCTGCAAATAGAAAGACGTTTTAAACCTGATTTAGATTACCTGAAATAAGACATACTGCTAAGCATACAGGATTAGACTATTCCAATCAAGTTGCACAAATATGAAGATTCTAGGCAAGAATTAGTATAGCATGTGGCAATATATTGAAGCCTAGTTCTGGCTAAAAAATATTTATGGATCATCCAATGCAAATCCACTTATCAAGTAAAAGTATTTTTAATGTATTTTACTATGAGTTTTCCTGGAAAACAAGCTTCCAAATAAACTGTATTTTGATCAGGTTTTCCTTAAGATGCAATCGACGTACTCTATAATCCAGGCTCATCTGGATAGCATGTAAGAAGGCTGTTGAAAGTCTGGCTTGCACACTGAGGCATTGTGCAGACCTTTCCTCTGAAGATCTTCCTCTAATGCCCTAGTGGAACTCAAACACATCTCAGGATATTTCTCAACTGAAGCTACAGATTTAAATGGGTCATAATATTCTGCACAGATTTCAAGTCACAAAAACATGTGTCAAGCAAAACTCAGATCCTCTGAGCCTTTATTAGAAAACTTGCAATTGAGAACAGTTTACCAAAAGGCTTTTCAAATGAACTTGAGCCAAATAATGTGGGGACAGGAAAGCATTCCACTTTCATACTGTTATCTGTACAAAGAAGGGCTCGTCTGAAATGAGAGCGTTTTTGGAGACAAACATTCCAGAAATCGTAGCTAGAGGCAGTAGTCAGCCATGCACTGGTGAAGAGAAGCTGCTGCACACCAAGCACCTTGGCTTAGCAGCTGTGGGCCCAGATGACTGCTCTTCAGTGCAAGGAGCAAGCTACCCCCCAATTTCTACAGGACCAATCTTAGACACACGACTCCTTGCTGGGATTACTAACAAAGCATAAAAGTTTTTCTTTATAACCTGATATTTTTATTGATAAACCAAAATGCATCAAGAAATAAATAGGCAAAAAAATCCCCCTAAGAAAACTCATCACAGTATTTCAGTACTTAAAGGCAGCTACTAAGAGGACAGAAGCATTCTCTCCCTTCACAGGAAGTCAGTCACAGGGGGCTGACAAGGGGGCAACAGGTACAAGTTATATGAGGAGAAGTTTCACCTTGGTTTAAGAAAGAAAATTTTAATGAGTACAATCACCCACTGAAACAACATCCCCAGGGATGTGGTGGAGCACCCACCAGGAGGCTTTCGAGATGTAGCTGGACACGGTGCCAGACAAACTTCTCTTGGCTCCCTTTTCCACAAAAAGTTGGACTAGATGACCTCTTAGGGTCCTTACAACCTGAACTGAATTGTTTTAACATTCTATCACTATGTCAGCACATCAGAGAGAACTTTTTCAGCAAATTTTCCTCAACATTTTAGAACACACCACAATTCCCCAATGTCTTTAGCTTTTCAGGAAACGATCTCAAAGTCAATAATATAACGGTAACTGGGATTAAATACTCACTAAAACCCCCACTCTCCCTGTGCTGCCTGTGGGAAGGAAAGAGAGGTTGAGGGAAAATAAAGGTGTTTTTAATAGCTTATTTTGCTTCTCATTATCCTGCTCTGAGTTTGTTAGTAATAAATTCACTTAATATCTTTAAGTCGAGCCTGTCCTTATCTCAACGCATGAGCCCTTCATTAAATTTTCTCCTCTGTCCAGTTGTGGAAAGGAGTGAGTGAGAGGCTTTTGTGGGTGCTAGGCATTTGGCCAGCATCAAACTTCGACAGTAGGCCATTTTATGGTTCTATGATTCTAGCAGTAAATTAAAATTCATAAGAAATTCAAGAACAGATGATGAGATCTCATGAGATATATACTTAGGAAAAACAGGTAGTCATTTCAAATCCCACCTTTTTCCAAAGAAGAATCTAAAAGAAATTACAAATCAAATTAAAGAATGGGCAAACACTGGATTGGACTACTCAGAAGGTGGGAAATAATTACAGTTGCAGTACATAAAACTAATTATCTTCCCTGTAAATAAAAATTCCCCGTAAATAAAAGCACAGCTGTAACAGTGAGCAAGAATATTTACCAAAACACCTTGTTCATTTTTAGGTCTTTTTAAAATCTCCTCTTTAATGCTTTCTTTCATAATTTTTAATTTATTTTTTTGAGAACAATATATAGTAATTTCTATACCTGTTGCATTTCACTTGGAAAAGTTGTTTTGTTTCTTTCTTAACAGAGAGCCAAACATCCATTCAAATTCAAATCTTGGCAGACTTATTATCAACTAGCAAATGCATATTGCACTTCATCTCTCAATAGACAGACTTTTCAGTGTCAATTCAGCATGAAGACTGTGGCCTTTCCTTACTGAAGCACTACTGGGAAAAATCTTTTCTCTATATGCCCCTGTAACAGCTGCAGCAACAGTGGTGGTGAAGATGTGCATGCATTCATACTCCACCTCCAAAACTTTGAGATTTCAATTGTTCAGAAGCTTCATAGAATATTCTTGTCTTTGGATTAATCTGTGGAGACTATCTCTGTGGACAAAAAGCAATCTCATCTTGAAATCCAGAGGGTACCACAACAAAAAGGGTAAGCAAACAAATTGAAAATAAAATAAAGAGAGGAAAATATATAAATTTCTGGAACTAAATCTGGCATTACACCAAAAGAGTTTCAATGTGAAATAGATCTACACTGTGAAACAGAGATTGTTTATTTTATCAATGTTCTCCCCTTTTCAGGTTAAATATACTTTCTGGAAAATAAACACCTCTTCCTATGCTTTTGCTTCCTACTCTTTTACTTCTACATGGCCCAATTAACATTTATATCAAAAGCAGGTCAGGCTGACATATAACAAGCTATGTCTCAACATATAATGACATGTGCTCAAAGTATACGTACATGGTTTTCTCACAGTCTTGGAAAATATAAATAAGAGCTAAGAACAAAACATGTATGGCCAGATGTTGAAATCAAATAACATGTACACCTCCACCAAATCCAATATGAGACAAGATGGGGAACGGGTCTGCTTTCTTGAGGTCCAGTAGAAACTGAAGGTAGAAGAAGTGAGGGGAATTCACTTCAGCAGTTTCTATGACTACATCTTGGTTATGGATGTTGTGCACAATATTACACAGCTCTTAATATTTTCTCTTGTTAAAAAAACAAAACAAAAAAACCAAATACCCCCCAATAAGCAAACCCAATCTCCTCCACCCACCCCCAAACAAATAAAATAGATTAAAAATAGATACACATTATTTGCTCCAGTACAAAAGTACCCAAAGTTTCAAGAATTGCCTAAGTCCTGTCTTATGTTTGCCTGGTATCCTCATTTGAGGAAGATGTTACACCATCTCCTTTGGATGCAAATAGTTTCAAAGCTTGAGTTGTTTCATTTTCTGCAGTGAAGATCTCGATCAGCAGGGGTAGAAAACACAACTACCTGGGCAACTTGCCTACAACTGTTCTCTGACTTGTAATTGAATTTCGAGATGTAAACTGTGCAGTGTAAAAACCTTCTTTGGCTTGTTTGGAAAGCTGAGCAAATAGCATTTTGAAGTCTGTTGTCTGTGTAAGAACATGGTGGCTATGACTTTGTACAGCTACTGAATATGTTAACGTACACGACTGAGACTATGAAGTTCAGAACTTACGCCTTTTACCTGTCACATTTCTACCTAATGTGAATTTTCTAAAATATTAATTTTTTTTAAGGCATACTTCTAATATTACTATAAACTGGTGCCAGACATTCATGTTTTCATGCAAGCTTTGTCAATTTTGTCTTCTACGTGCATAAATGTGCTGCTGACAGTAAAATGGCAAGTATTAAAGAACCTTGATAGCTTTCTAAGCTAAATATTTACTTATTTGACAGAGGCAAAGGTAAAAAAACAAATATCACCCTTAGAAAAGATGGTACATCGATTACACAGCAAGACACAAGATTAGAATCCAGGTATTCTGTTCTTCAGTGTTTTATTCTTAGCCAACATTTCCCACTATCACTCTCCACAATCCACTGCATTTTTAGTATAATGTAATCACCCCAAAGTACTCACACAATTAAAGACTTTTAACTTCTTTCTTACTGGTGGAATTTGGACTAATTAATAATTCCCAAAAGAACACTTAGCATAATCTACATTTTGACAATAGAGTATGAAAATTAGAAGAACAAACGTATGCACATTTCCAGCTGCCTTTGAATTATGATGGCAACATTAATAATTTGTTATATTCATTGCTCAGGATTTATTGAAACTACTCATAGAGGAAGACAAATATAATTAAAATTAATGGAACCTAAGGAATACACAGAGGATCAGAAGACAATGTCAATTGCATTTGCTACTTACAGGCAACTCTGAAATTGAAGGTTTGCTTTTGTGTGATTGATAGTTGATTGGTGTATGATTAATTGCCAGGTTTCTTATTTTACTGCTACTGACATTCTAGTAAGAGATTACCAAAATGAAAGCAATTATTTATGAAACAATTCAGTGGTAACTTTTGCATTTACTCCAAAGTAGTTCTTGGAGTGATGGAACTTATAAAACTTTAATATCTTGCAATGAAATTCTCCTGACCTTTCTGACAATACTGTGTCTTCAATTTTAGTTAAAAGCAGAAGAGTTGGCATATCTCTAATACAAGATATTTTAGCTGTATGTTTATTATGTGGTCTCCATCTAAAATCAACTTTTGGTCCCTGTCTTAGATATTTCAAAGGTTTCTTCTAAATTACATTCTGTAACTTCAATAAATTCTCTGGATAGGCTTGGAGTCCCAAGCTTAGAGCAATAAGCTTTAAACATGTGCCTTGCCCGTACTTGGGAAGTAGATAGCTGTCATCCAAGAGTTTGCATCCCAATAGCGTTTCCTCAGGCTATAATATGTATCATAGGACTTTGAATTCACTTGAGTTAATTTTTTGCAAGGACAGGCTTGTCAGGTGCTATGGAAACCTTATACTCTTTACAGGCAAGGCTTATACTTATGAAAAATGTTAGTTGCAAATAATGCATCACAAGATTTAAAGAGAATTATGCAGTAGAACTATGTCAAATCACTTCAACTGAAGATATAGCCTGAAATCATTGTTGGAGGCAAGGAATCAGGGCTACTGGAGTTTCACTACCAAGTTTGACCATCCTTTGCTTTATAGCTGCCTACTGTCTGGAGAAGCAGTTGAGCTGTTACCTAAAACACACCTCAGTGAGCAGAAATATTTGGCTGATGTGAAATGGTTTACTTCTCTTTTTTAACCATGTTGTCCTTAACTAACATCTGGCTACAGATGAACAGTGTTCTATACAACATCTACCCCAGGAAGTGTTTAGTTATATGTTCTTCTGCACAAAGCACGTCCAGGTAACTTTTCTGTTTGTATGAAGAGTTGTGGCTGCTCATTGATATTTCAGGGAGAGTTACCCAGCAGACCTATGTTGCTTTATGCCATATATACTTTTAACAGTGATCTTTTATTCATTCAAACCTTTTGGTGCCACTTCAAAGAGCTAATGATGTGTAATAAACAGATAATATATTTACAATTTTAACTGCCAACAGAGGCTTCTAAAATAATGGCTCTTGAATAATTTTCATCTTGCTTCCCACTCAAACTTCTGGTTTCTTTGTATGAAATAAAAGAAGAAAAATTAAACATTTTTTTTCCTCAGCTGACATCAGCAACCAAGCAGCAGACCAAGAGGGTTACATACTGTGTTTGTTTCTTGGCTGACAATACCCACCAAAATGTAGTACACCATATTAGCTGGCAATTTGAGTTGATATGCTCATCCTCCCAAGTCTTTTCATTGATAGTGGAGGCCCTCAATTCAATGCCATCTTGTCTACTTTGCACTGTTTTCTGGGATGAGCACTTGTTTTTGGACTCCCTGTGGTTTGAAAACATCACATTGAGCCTGACTCATGCATGCTCTGAGTTGGGCTAGCCCTGCATGATGCCAAGTCAACAAGTCATTTTCTATTTCCCTCACTATATAATAGAAACTCCACACAAAGTGGAGAGTACCTCCGCTGGGGACTTTGGAAGTCTAGCTGATCTGGAAGTGAGTGACAACATTCTTAATGGAAATAGTTACAAGAGGCTTAAAGTACCCCAAACTTTTATTTGATATTAACTTGGATTCAGTTCATGTACTGCTTATGAAGAATGCCAAGAGAGAGAGAATTTTTTTTGAAAGATAAATATACAAACATATATATTCATAGAAAAATAACTACACACAGATAAGAAAAGCTTTGGAAGATAGAAAACAAGGATGCAAAGAAGGAATTATATCACTGTAGCAGAGCTTTGCTTTTTATCTCCTGTTTTTCAAAGTTCTCAGCTGGGATGTTCTTTCCAGACTGTTTTGTCTCTCAGCAAATATGTATGGCAGAATTTTAAATGTTTGTGCAAAAGAATTACAAAGTCAGAAAAAGTGGCTCCAAAAATAGTCCATGAGTGCCTCCAAAAAAAGATTATCTTCCCATTTAGGAAATGAGTATATTAAGAATAATTTAAACTATGGCCTATTATTAAATTCGACTTTCATCTGAAGGGCTTGATTACTCTCATTGGCAACTTTTGAAATTACAATCCCGTGTACAAAATTGCCTTTGCAGAAGACTTGCTCTTTTATTTTTGAATATTTCCTTCCCGCAGGCTGAGTACAAATCAAACGTGCTTTTCACGCAAATTCTCTTTTTTTTTTTTTAATGAATAAGCATGAAACAACAGTGTATGCAGATAAATCCAGAACCTGCACAAATAGCCTTCTAAAATTTGGCTCATAAATACAGGCAAATAACATATAGTGATCTACATCAACACTGTACTTCTCTGGGTTGTTAGCTGCTATTTCTTTCTTGAGCTGTCACAGAAGTATCACATCAAACTGTCTGAGAAAGACTTACTTATATTGAAGAATGGTTCAAAACCAGCTGACACGCAGTCCTATGAGATCTGCAATATTCATGGCAAGTATCATTATCAACATGAATGTAAATGTAAGTATAACTTCAATCGACTGTGCACACAGATGTGCCATAGATTTAATAAAGAGATCACCATAGTCCAGGTCACTCAATAAATAGAGGCAACTTCTGTGATTCTACAGTTCTATACAATCCACTTATTGTTTCCAAATTTATGTAGCCTTGACTTAAATTGTCAATTATAATTTTGTTTAATTGCCTAATGTAAAGAATCGTCTTCATCTGGCTGCTAGAGCTTTCATAGATAATGCCATGATTTTTTTTTCCTAATGAATAGTGAAGCTGAGCAATTCTAGATTTCAGTGAAATTGAAATTATCTTCTGGAAGCTGCTTTGCCTCATTTTCTTAAGCCAGTGAAGAAACTAACTGCTCTATCTTATTAACTGAATACCTTCACAAATGATTTTGTAAGCCCTCATGCTGACAAGTTTGCTTTTTAAACTGGTTTCACTGCAGTGCTACTCATCCTGTATAACAACATCTGCTTCACCTCACCTGAAATTCTACAATTCTGCATACAGCTCCTGGATAATTATAGTTCCTGCTGGAAAAACAAACCAAAACAAAAATTTTAACAAAAATGAAGCACTGAAAGTCTTCTAGATTCATAAATATTCAACAAATTTAAAAATAAAAATAAAGGTAATTCTGTCATTTTTTTCTCTAAAAGTTTTGAAATAAAAATAAATGTCAGAGAAGGAAGGGAGAGATGGGAGAGGAAGGGGCGGATACAGAATGGAGACTAAGAGTGGAAAAAGAAAGGCAAAAAGAGAAAGAAAAGTTCTGCAGGTAAAACTTGATCCAAGGCTCTCCTTGAGCTGGGGTTCTCTGATCCTCTGCTTGTTTTTAAATGCTTTGTCAGAACCAATATTACTGTGCTTGTTAGAATGGCATTTTGCTTGTTAGTAATTTAGATGTTGTGCCAAAATGCCAACATACGCGGAGACAGCAGTGTTCAGACAGTAGTTCTCTTGACAAAGTGGTCACAGATAGATGCTTTTCTTGATGTTTTACTGTCAATCAATATAATGAATGAGCTAACCATCAATGGCTTCTGGAGTAAGCCTTAATGAATATTAAGACACTTACACAAGTACAAAGAGGACACTTAGTTCTGAATTAAGCTGTTTTTCCTGTGTTTAAAAGTATTTTGGGGAAAAAAAAGTAATTTCATTGCCTACAGACGCAGCCATGGTTGAAAGAGAATACCTGTCGTTATGAGTGCACGTGTAAATTAGGAGTGATCTGCTCTGAAGATGTCACTTACTGAGCTACAAAAAAAAAGCCTGACAAGCCTGACTGCTGCCAGAGGCAATGCATTACCCATAGCAGAGCTGAATGTGAGATTCTGCGCTTTGCTGAAATCTTTCCCTCTAATACTTCACCCTTTGCAGACTGCCTCTCAGAACTTACACCACAAAATGTGTGCTTTCTTTGCAAGTATTGAACTGCATGCAGAAGGAGAGTGACCAGAATTTTTTGTGGTGCTCAGAGTAGAAAAATACTTCAATGGGGAGGTATAGTTCTGTAACCAAGGCACTGAATATTTCCGCAGTGTTTTTTCAAAGGACCCCTAGTTTTTTTGCTGAAGTCAAGTCTTTTTGCCTGTGATGGTAACTGGTGAGTGATCTCTCCCTGTTACATGTCAATTCATAAGCCTTTTGTTATATTTTCCTCCCCCTCTCTAGTTGAGGAAGGGAGACAGAGCATCTTTGGTGGGCACATGGCATCCAGCCAGGGTCAACCTACCACAACAGCATAAAATTGAAATTAAGATATTGCTACACAGCCTTTTGCCTATTAAATTTTGATTTATAGGTCAAACAATGAGACCTCTGTAGGTGGACACTACTCAGGATTCAGTCAAATATGGAAAGAAAACTCAGCAACTACGTCAAAATCTTCCCACACGTTGGTGTTGTTTCTTTTTTTGTGGTTTTCGTTTTATTTATTCCCAGAAAAAAATGAAGTTTCCTGTGACAATCTGATACTTCCAAAATGAAAAGAATTGTTTAATTTTAGAGTGAAAACCTGACTGGACAGAGTCCTGAGAAATCTGGTCTAACTGACAGTGCCTGAAAAGAGAAAGTAAACTGGACTAGATGATTTCCAGAGTTCTTTTCCAACCCCAGTGATTCTCTATGTCTATTCTAAGTCTACGAATCTATTTTTGCAATTACTGCTGCAGAAACAATCCAATAAAGTCTACTTGCACCAGTCTGTCACCACTAGCCAAAGAAGAATGTCATTTAGATCTTATTTTGTGCAGTTAGACTCCACGTTCATTACAGAGAAATCAGGAATAATTAGCAGCATTTTGGCTGCAGCCTATCACACCAATGAGTCTTAAACATAAAACTGTGATAGCAAGAAAAACCAATGTACATACCAAAGGATTTGGAGCCCTGATGTGTCCATATGCAAACGTTAAGAATTAGTTTACAACAGCAAACTTCCTACTAAAGTGCTCTGTGAAGTTTGAAGGGATTTTTCCTTTCTGAGCGTTGTGAAGAGGTGAAATGAAGAATTTCCCAAAACACACTGAATTTTCCTTCAAAGAGGAGTATGCTATCTCTGAATGTTCTCGCTTGTGAAGGATATTCTTGCAACTGTTATTAGCAAAAGAAGGCTGCTTTTTCCCGTGCCATTTCAACTTATACAATGCCAGACCCCAAGATGATGTGTGTTCAGCTGTGCCGGGTAAACTAGCTATGAAAAAGATAAGATGTAAGATCAGGACACTACATGATAAAGTCTGCCTTAAGCAGACAACAGAATTTAAAATTTTTCACATAAATCCTCTTACCCACCTTTATAAGTAATAAGGGACTTTAAATGCTTTAATTTTTTAAATCAGCATAATGTTATAACAGTGGTAAATTCAATCTCACCTTAAAAAATGTATACTGCAACAGATCCAGAATGTGACCAAGCATTAATCACTTAACATTAGAATATATAATGTTATTTAACTAATTACTTTTTCCCCCAATTTTATACTAAATGTTTAATTATTAATTTTCTTAATTATTTAAATATCAATTTAATTACTTATATTTAACTATTTAATTTTTAAATTATTTAAATGTCAAAGGATACACATAATAAAATATAATAACTTGAAGAGAGTCATAATTTAAGAAATAATTCCTATTTTGTAGAAGTGGGAAACTAAATGCTCAGGCCAAAATAATATTGCTTGTCAAAGTTGGGTTTTTTTTTTACTCTGCTGATATTCATGGGAGAAGTTTATTAAAAAGCGAATCTGTACGGATGTGTGCGCATACATGAAAGATGAATATTGAGTAAAAAAATCACTACCTTGGGAGAGGTGTTTGATTAATTAACATATGAGCAATTAAAATAAATAGTCAAAGTTATTTCATATTTCTGACTTAAAATCTAGTGTTCGATTAGATTGTAAACTGTCATATGTGGTCTGAGTAAAATTAAAAATGACTTGCTTTAATAATGCATAGTCTCTACACAATAAAAAAGTCATGGCACCACAGGAGAGAATTAGAGATAATTATCTCATTTTTTATGAGAGTAAACTGAGGTATTAGGCATAAAGTCTTCCTGAAAATAAGTCATGACTACTTGATTTTAAATTCACACAGCTAACATTATTATTACTGGCATCCAGTCTCACACTGATTATTCTAATAAAATGACTTACTGCCAAAGTTAATTTCTAGAGGTTCTGTTAAATGAGAGCCTTGAAGTTTGCTTCATTTTCTGTTGCCAGCTATGCAAAACATATATTTGACCTTTTGCCCTCCCATCACATACCTGTTACAGACATAATACTCTCTCACAACTAGATTATCTGCTATGCACATACTGGCTCTGGAGTCAGAGAGTGATAAAAGGGGCACTGACATGTAAATAGATACAGAAGGAAGGGCAGACTGCCTGCAGCCAGAGACAGTCCACTCTAGTAAAGGTTTTACCAAATCCATGCAAAGTATTTGGAGCTTGCTGCTGGCATTATTCTTCTAGTAGTGGAAGGCTAAGCGGGGAGGGAGTCCAAGGACAATTGTATGATTCTGAGTTCAGAAGCAGCATCCAGGCATTGAGTGGTTGGGAATGACAGGTCTTGGACAACCCTGGCACTCCTCTCCAGTTTGACACAGACAAGCCAGTTGAGAATAATTCTCACTCACTCCCAGGCAGCTGCAGAACGAGAACTAGCAACACTTGGTCCTGTTGCATCTTGTACTGACTGCCACAGAGGGCTCAGCTGCACAGGTTTCAGAAAAAAAGGCACTAGACCCTGAGGAGAGACTGAATCCTTTGCTGTAGTGGTAGAACCAGTGACCACAGCCCAGGCCAACTAAAGCCTAATCTTCTAGATGGACAAACTAGCCTGGCTTGACTGAGAGAGAAGTCCATCTTGTAGAGGGGAAGCCCATCTAACCTCAGCAGAGATGAGCATGGTCACCTTCATGGCACAGCAATTCTCCCAATGAGGACAGCTGCACAGTGCTAAAATCACCTCCTGCAGTAGTCCAGGGAGTGAAGAAAGTTGAAAGAGTCTTAGGGGGTGGTAGGCTTATGGGAATAGGATAATTCCTTCAAAATAACATCTATTTATTGACAGATTTCAAGCACAAAATCACATTTCTATGTTGTGCTCTGCAAAGGTGGGTGCAATTGCCTGCTAAGCAGGGCAAAAATAATGCCACGGGATGAACAAGTGCCAGCACAAGCAATGGGGTAAAATGTTCCAAGCATAGTTCCATGCTGATCAGCAGCAAGACTGAGATACAAAACAGGATTTGCTTGACTTGAATATCCTCCATTAAACCAATTTCTCCACTAAACTTTATTGTCTTACAGTCAACTTTATCTCAGTCATGATATGTCTGAAAAACAGAAAACTGAGCAAGTTCTGTCACTGCCCTGCTGAGTGAAAAGGAAGAAGTAATTTCTTTTATGTTCTTCCTTAGCTTCAAGGCCCGTGGTATTGGCAAAATGTGCCTATCCTCTGTTTGGCGCATATTGAGTCCAATAGAGAACTACATTATTCATGATTCCCATATTTGAAGGACTTCTTGTACCGACGGATGCTCTTAGCTCTATTTTTATAGAGTTCCATTTTTAATGTATACATTTCTCCTACTTCTCCATTGCCTGGGTGATTTTGATTTATAAGCACTGTAGGTCAACTATAAAAAAGGTTTTGATTTCCTGAGATCTCTCTTTGAAAATGAAATGGCTCTTTTGAGGAGTAAAACTTGGTGTAGAGCAGAGATAAAAAGTGGAGCACATATAAATAAAAATATCCTTGTAGCCATAGAAGGATGATGATGAGGGTTATCAAAACTATATATGACCTTTATTCCCTCTGATTCTGGCAGTTTCTGAAAACCAGAAGACTTTGCTGCAGTAACAGCTGAAACCCCAAAGGCATATATATGACTATTATAGTGTTCCCATACTGAAATATTCCAAAGCTAGAAAAGTTTTTATTGAGCTGAAATTTTAGAATTAAAGCTAAGAAAAAGGCCCACACACTGAAATTCTCAAAGAACCATGACAGGTATTGACAATTAATAAACTGTAATTTGGGAAGATGTTATCCTTATCTGCATATCGGCATGGCACAATTAACCAATGATTGTGATTGTGATTGTGAGATGTCTAAAAAGAAATAATGATTATGGTGTTACAAGTGATTGGGCCAGAGTGCGTGCGATGAACATTTCAAAAGCCTGTTGAGCCAGGAAGATGTTTTCTGAACCTTTTTAATCTTCTTAAATGTTTCACGATTCCTCCAATAATTTTCTCTAAATTTTTTACTAGTTTTAATTTCATATTCAATTTGGCTATTCTAATCAAAAGAAAAATTAAAACATTGAGTGTAAGCAGCTTCTAGTGTATTTGAAACATTTCTTTAGTGAAAAAATTAAAGCCAGAATACATGTAATGGTCATCATCAGACTGTTTTCCACATTACAAAACCGAATATATTATCTTAGGTGACTGGGATATTATTTCTATCAGAACTTCTTTTTTTTTAAAAAAGAAGTGATATATTCCTTGTTATGATTTTTTGATCTATTAATTGTAGATTTCCTTCTTTAGTGTTGAACTGCAACCATATTCTAGGGCATATCTTTATTAAATGTTCATTTATTTGCCTTGCTGAGGTGCTAAGTCTGTTATTTTCTCAAAGTGATTTTATGTTTGAATTTTCTAAGCATAGCAGAAAAGCTGTGAGTAGATAAGGAGTGTTCCACTCCCACTTTTGTTCTCCATTCCACAGGGAGGCTATGACTAGCAAGGGAAAAAGAAAGAAAAAGCCACCATTTTAGCTGGGAAAGTCCCTTTCATTCCTGCTCTCTCCCCTAAGAGTTGAAAATTAAGTATATAAACAACGTTTTGTGACCTGCATTGTTGTGTGGCTCAGTTACTGTCTTCTGAGAGGAAAAATGGAAAATTAGACAGAATTCATTTTTCTATGTTTAGATGGAATTACATAAACTAGAAAGAAAATATAAGCAATCTGCACCCCGTCTGTGTAAGTTCTGCTGGATCTATGATATTCCATAACTTTTTGGGTGAACTACCTGTTGAATATAAAGTTTGTTTTGTTTGCAGAAAGCAGGAAGAAAGGGTTTGGAAGAAATCAAAACCAAACACACTATGTTGCAAAATAGAAAGTAGCACGGATGAAATTAAAGAAAACCAAGAACAAAGATAAACTTAAATTGTATGAGCTACAGCAGAAAAAACACTGCAGACATGAACTGTAGGAAGAAGACATCTTTCATAGTACATTAAAAAAAGTCATCAGTCTCAGAAATAAGTCAAAAAAGCAACATAAAGTTAATAACTAGTCATTGAAAACCTAAATTTAACAAAGTCCCATCAAGCCTATTCTGAATCTAAGTGATCACCATCTTACAGAAAAAGTACAGAACTCTTGACCTTCCAGAAAATTGTTGCATACATACGTATCATCCCTGCAAAAAATGAGAAATTTCACAATTTTTTTCCTGCATTTTCTCCCCTTGCTGTTTGTCCACTGCTCCTTACAACTTTCTCCAATTCCACAGACCACTGTCCTGAACATATTCTCTCTTTGAATTTAGTAGGATTTTGTGAAGAACCATAATTTATACTTCTGCAAATGAAATATATTTTATTTTCTTGGTAAATGTAGAATGAAAAATCAAACCCAAATCCTCTGTTATACTGTAAAAAATTTAACAAAATACTGACATCTAACTTAAAGGAAAATTAAAAGATAGAGCTATGGTGACATATTATCTTGTATCTACGAATATTAATGTGACGCTTTTTTCACAGCTTCTGAGTTCCAGCTATTTTTTTTATGACATCAGTCATATATTGTTCTTGTCTCTGGTAAGAAACAGATTCTCCCATTAAACTACGAAAGAGTGCAGAAAATTATAGTTGGGAAAAAAAATTATATCTCTTAAGAGTAGTTCTACTGTATAAAAAAATGGAGCATAACATGCTGTCCATATCCTATCACATGCTCTAGAAATTGTCCAAAGTAACTTAAGAGCTTTTTTACTGAGCTGGAGGGAATGTGGAAGCACAGGACACTTTATGCATATTTGGAAGCAACATCCTTAAAAGAAACCATGCTGGCAAATGATTAGGGAAATTGGCTACAAGATATGAGGGGGAAAAGGCAATAAAAAGGGAGCCTTTTCCTTCAGATAGTGTTCAGCATTCACAGTCTGCAGCAATCTGTCCCTTTGTGTACACAGGAGAACTGATGAGTCATGCTACATCTCTGCTGGCAGTGAGAAACAGTCTGGCTCTGTATTGAAGATCAAAACCACACACATGTGTGGGCCATACTGAAGATAAAAAAAACAGCCTTGAAAGGAAACAAGAGTAATTATTCTATTAAAAATAATAATGCATATAAATTATACTGCTGTAAATGGTATGTGTCTTTCAAGTTGGGCGGAGGCTTTTGCAATCTCAGTGGAATCTATCTCTAGAAAGAATTCCCCAATGTAAGTATAGCAGCCTAGAGATTTGTGCTTGGTTTTGCACTGTGTAGAACTCACTCTCTATTTCTCTATTTGTCTAGTTTAAAAACAACAGATTTTTTTTCCTAGTAGGACAGAGAAGTGTTATCAGTACTTCCCGGCGCATTTTCCAATTCAGTTGAATGAAAGAAAGGTTCATTGCCAATGGGAAAGGGTTAGAGAGTACATTCAAATTGTCACAGCCTCCACAGCCTTATTCTACAGTTATTCCTACTGAAAACCCATTCCCTGAGGATGCTAAACCAGACACATATCCGATTAAATAATCCAAATCCTTGCATCAAACATAACGTCAGTATCAGCTTACACTGAACCCAGCACAGGGCTTTGTGGCTACACACAGCTGATGAAGAAGGTATTTGTTTTCAACTTCATGAGAGTCAACTTTATAAAGAACAAATATAGTACTTAAATATGTTTTTATTCATTTACACATTAAGGTAAAAAAATCTCAGCAAATAAACCCCACAGCTGCAGCTGCTTTAGGACATGGCATTTCCCCTTCTGGCCCTCACCCTTGATATTGGAACAGGTAAAGAAACAAACTTGTTTCAAACAGAACAGAATATAAAATTCATCTTTACTTTTGCATTAAATAGGGACTCACAGAGGAGGTTATAAGCGTTTCAACACCGACAGCTCCTGATTCTGCTTTTCACAGAGATTTCTAAACAGGATCAAGAGGGAAGCATTCTAGGATCTACTCTGATCCTTATTAAGAACTTTGAAACACAATCAGAATCAAACACGAGAGGAAAACATCACTTGTGAAAGTACTCACTGAAATTATCTTAGCTCAGTTTGGGTTCCTCTTTTTCCAGGTTAATATTTGTTTCTGCTAAAATTTTCTCCCTTTCCTTTGCTCTGCAGTTGCAGTTCTGCAGTCAGTTCTAAAATGTGACACAAGTTCATCATATGGCATGCTTATTTGGGGATGTTACTGCAACTGGGCTTTACCTCTCATCTGTAGATGGAGACAAGTCCACAAAGGCAGTTCAATTATGAAGAGGATGAAATGCTTTTCTTCAGCAGCCACTTTGTCCCCATGGACTAGACAGAACACCCACAGTGACTACACACCTGGCTATAGTACTTCAGCTGTGCAGGGCTGATGCAAACAGTCTATTTACTTACTTAAAATAAAAGGCCCATTTCTCTGCATTAAACATATCTCTATATATATTTGGCTTAATTTTTTTAAGGTATGTTTATTTTTCAAGTTGGAATGATAACTTGAGTTTCATATTTCAGGGTGCTAAATTCGGGTAGGAAAATAAGCGGGGCTATGGAAAATCAGGATGCAAAGGAAAAAACGCCACCAGAGGAGGTCTCTTAACTTCTTTTGTTTTATCCAAATCTGCAGTGAAAAGTTTCCTTTTTGTACAGAATATCACTTGTCTTATCAACACCTCGAGTGCTGAGCAACTAAAATTAAAATCAGCTAAGCTTCAGTTCTATTTGCCCTCATGGAACTGCTACGCAGCCCAATTTAATACAAAAAAATTGACACTGCCTTTTTATGAGAGCACAACTGAGACTCTGTACCTTCAACTATTCCTTTACCTGTAACACAGATTCACAAAACATCAAAACTGCAGCAAAATGCAATTTCCTCTGAACAGCAGCCTATGAAAGAAGAAGAGAATTTGATTATGGGAGACAAAGAGATGAGGTGTCAGCTCCCATTTTGAAATGAGCTATCAAGAGGCACCACTTAAGGAGAGAGATTGAATAAGCATATTTCAGTTCTAACAGCTTTACTCCCTGCAATGTCACCAAACAATAATTATAATGCACTGTAAGTGATCCAGGGAGGGCCTGCATAAATAGGAAAAAACACAATTTAAAGGGGGCAGGAGATAATGCCTCCTTCAGTTACTGTAATTTGTGTTAGTAGAGGGCTTCCCAACTTTTGTGTTACATAGCTCAGACACCTGAAAATTAAACACTACAAAACCAGGATTAGATCATGCCAGGTTTAATTTGCAAATGCCCTGTCTTTGCTTTGTGCTATATTTACCATTAAAAAAGAATCAGATTATATATGGGTTTTCTTTTGCCACTTCACAGTACAGATTTTATAGTGACAGATGTGCCATTCTGGCAAGCTGCAAATATGGTTCAGCACTTTCATCACTAAGACCCATTCCAAGGGGTTTATAACATAGCTTGGAAATAAAAGCTTTTCTGTATAAAGGAGTCCATCTCAAACCAGAAGGAAAAAACCAAAACACAAAAGAAGACAATTTTTCCCCCAGTCTTTCAGAACTACATGGAATAGAATAAAGTGGATGGCACCTTTCTCTGAAATATTTCAAATCATCTTTGTTTCCTCTACTGTTATGAAATCAAAGCTGTCTGATCAGGCATAAACAACCCACCACGGATTTTCTCTTGAACTCATGCACTGGACTCCTCTACTTGTTATAGGCTAAACATTCATTTGTATAAAAATGTGACCCTTGTCAGTAGCAAGTAACTGAGCAACTGGGTTAGAAGCCAGGTTTCTTCCTCCTTTTTCCTGGCTGAGAACAGTACTTCTCCCATCTATAGTCTATGGGAGAGCACAATAACCAATTTAACTCATGGTTGGAATTATCTTTTATTGAACAGGCACAACTTTTTATAGTGAAAAACAGATGAGAATTTCTTCAGTGTAATACTATAAGACAGGATATTTTTGTGCCCATTCATGTATCTACTTTTGATTTATATGTTTCATTTTGTGCTTTTTAAGAGTCACATGCACTTCAAATTGCCGTCACTTTCCTATGGTACCGTTCAGTTTTCCTGTTATGCACAGAAAAAGCAATCCAAGTGATAGGATTACTCATACTTAGAAATACCTTACATGACTAAGCAATAAGTGAACAGAGCAATGTAAGCTAACAGTCCGTCAGAAAATAGTCTTCTAGCTAAAACTCTTTTGAACAATTGGAGCATTACAGTTTATGATAGGGAATATTTAAATTTTAAAGACAAAAATTAGATTAAGATTTCCTGGAAAGTAAAAAAATAAAATTACTGAAATCTATTAAAATAATTTTGTCAATGAGGGAAGAGAGAGTAAAACCCTGAGCAACTTGGTCTGATCTCACAACTGCCCCAGCTTTGAGCTAATTGCATTAGAGTTTTTCGATAGTTCTGTGGAGAAAGGTGCCATCATATAAACTACCAACCAGAATTTCACTTAGACAATCCACAAGGTATGGAATCAAAAATTACAAACTGAATATACAAGAGAGAGTTGTTATTCCAGCAGACCCACATTTGATCTTCACAGAACTAAAAATCACACTATATGACAACTTGTGCCAGTTAAAATCACCAGGGGAGAAAGCTCTGTGGCCACACAGTTGCTCTGTACTGAAATCTTGGCACAACTTATAGCACAAAGAGTTGCAAGAATAATAATAGTGAAGCTGATGGGAAAATCTAAGAAGACACAGTGCACTGGATAAATTCCAATGTAATATAGCCTTCAGCAAGAAGAAAGGACATATAGAGAAAGATAGATATATCTGAAAACTAACGTTCTGTTTCGTAGAAACGGTTTTGGCAAAGGAGTTCATTTTCAGATAGTTCAGACAAGTTCTTATTTAAAAGCAAACACAAGACTTTCTTAGAGAAATTACAAGGTACTTTTTCTGGTATTTTAAAAATACTTTGTATTCTTTTACATAAACTGGCAACAATAATGGATCTTTATCTGACAAGCTCAAATAACCATTGTGCAACAATCTACGTTGTTAGAAAAATCTTTTTCGGCCTAACAAGAGAGATGTGTCCCTCCTCCCAAACATACACTCAAAACAAGACAAAATTTCTGAGGAGATGGCGCCTCTGTCCACTTTTCTGCATTGAGCTCCAGACAGTACTTTTCAGAGGACCACAAGTAAGCTGCTGCAAATTTAAGCATTCACAGCTTGATCTCAGTTGATTTTTATTAAAATTTATTTCCATATTCTTCTTAAAGTTCTGGGATGTTTGAAGTTCCTTATGCTGACCTGGTGGTTTGTCTTCAGTAGATTTTTGTCACATTAACTCGTAGTGAAATTTTCCACAAAAGATATGGCATAAACAATATTGTTTCAGCATTGCAAAAATAACCAGGATTTTATTTCCATACATTTGAATATTTGAAATATGACCATTGCTGTTTTCAAAGTGTTTTCTAAAAATTACTTATAACTGAACAACAATAAAAGATCGAAGAGCATCCTGGCATCTGAGTCTTGATTTTTTTCTTTAGTCTCTAGTCTAGAAGAAAATATCAATAACATTA
The DNA here is from genome assembly GCA_013397075.1 of Rhabdornis inornatus. Taxonomy (NCBI): domain Eukaryota; kingdom Metazoa; phylum Chordata; class Aves; order Passeriformes; family Rhabdornithidae; genus Rhabdornis; species Rhabdornis inornatus. The sequence goes on along the minus strand of VWZS01002165.1, from coordinate 262,626 downwards.
CAGTCTTTTATAGAACACTTACAAATTATGCTCAGCATGAATATTTCCACTTTCTCCTATGCTTCTTTTTGCTTTGAGACTCTCATCAAATGCACTGATTGGCTTTATTTTTAGAACTAGAACAGAAGTGATATAACTATAAAAATTTCATGTGTATATTTTTGCGTTACAGGATGGAACTTTCCATCTTAAGATATTTCAGCTTAGCATTTGTGAGATCATTTTTCCCTCCCTTTTTTATTCAGTTGTTTGTTTGGAACCATTCTCCTTGATATGGAAAACAAACTGTTTAAGTAGGGAGAACAGTGTCAGTCTGGTATTGAGACACTGATTTTCTTGCTCTGTTTTAAACACAGGACATTCATGTCCTTCAGCATTGCCTTATTCCAGTCTTATTTCCCAGTTATGGGGAAGTTATTGAGAAACCATCAGATGTGGAGTGGGAACTGAGAACAGGGGCACAGGGATTCTCCTGAATAGGCACCTCCTTGCTCTTGAGGAGAGGAAAAAGGGGAATTTGTAGTCTTTGCTTTCTGTCCTTGTCTCTGTGATGGCACTCAGCTACAGTCTGAGCTACCCAGATCTGCTGACACTGCAGTGCAGTTAAAACAAGTTCTGCTGAAGAATGATGCTGTATTTCTACCAGGAAAGCAGTATTAAATCTACACTTTTGCATGTGCTTAAGCTTTTCTTTATGTGGATGTGCTCAGACCAGTAGACAAATAAAAGAAAAGTCTGGTAATGATTAGAAATTTACATGTTTTCTCACCTATAATTCTGGGGTAATTAACCAAAACCATAAGTATGTCATTATTTGATTGAGTAAAAATCACCCAATTTGATAAATCTGAGAAAATTTGGAAGTAATTTGTGAGCACTTGGGGGAAAAAAAAATCAAGAAATGTGTGATAAATAACACAATAATAGAGAATTCATTCAACCCAAACTACTTCTTTTGCAGACAGTGGAGAAACTATAAATCTCAACCAAAGCTTTTGAAACTGCCTCAAGGTGGCTTTCTAAAAAAATAATTTGGTTGATACAATTTCTAGGCTATGGGACTCAAACTTTCCAAAGCAGCTGAAGTGTAAGATAGACCAAGAACATGTGCTGAGGCAGAAGTACAGAGGGAGAGGTATGGAGGGAGCCTTCTGCTTCATTCAGCATCAGAATGGCTTCAAGCATGGAGGCTTTGTTTCAGGCCAGATACAAAGCTTTATGTTTGCAGAACCACAACAGAATTGAAAAATAAATCAGAAGAAGGGAAAGTATTGCCACCAGCATTTTTGAAAGACAAAATAAATATACAAGTCATTACAGTCCTGAAACATTCAAACTACCGGAAAAAAAAAAAAGGAGAAAACTTTTAAAAATTACCATACCTATCACAAATATAATAATCCATCATAAAGCAAAGACACAACACTTTTCCATAAAGTCATGCAGAAAAAGGGAAAATAAGATTAAACTAGTAGGATAAATTAAACATGAATAAAAATAAGTACTTTATACAGCAGGCAGTGGCCTTCTGGAGTTTCATGCCGCAGGAGGCTGAGGAGGCACCTATCAGCCTCACTTTGAAAGGAGGATGAAAGAAATATATGGATCCATAACCAACAAAAGGATAACAAAAGGATCAAATTCTTTAAGAGATTGCAGAATTAGGCATGTAAACTCTAAGAGGCCTGGGTGCTAGTGAAGAGCTAGGGCACAGAAAATGTTGATGCTGATGTGCTCTCCCTAAGCAGCATTTCTCTCGCAAAGAAAGCATTTTCTCTCATGAAATGAGGCATTTCTTACCTTCTCAGGGTATGTGGGACAAGAAAAACTTATTAAGCATCCACTCCTTCCAATTACGTGTTTTTAAAGTAGAAACTGCAAATCATTAGAATCCACACTTTTGATAATTAGGTAAGAAAATTATATTAATAAAATAAAAGAGGTACAGTTAATTTTGCTTTAAAACTATATGAACTCTCAAGGTGTGTTTAAAATCTTGGGTCCAGAACCATAAATATCTTAGGCTGTATTTCACAATATAGGTGACAATTTATGCTGCTTACCAGTCAGTTTAGCAAATATTTTACCAGCTCAGGATGTGGTTGTACTTTATAACACTAGGATCCTTGAATCTTCCGTAGTCTTGCTGTTCAGATTTCTGCTGCTGCAAAACTAGCATTGGCTTAAATCCCAAGCTTGCAGACATTATGAACAGAAGGATAGTTTCATTCAAAATGATATTTAACATTGAAGATAAAAGGAAATTACTGAGAAATCCACAGATATAAAGGCTGAATTTGAACACCATCTTCAGTTCACTGTCAAAAGTTCACTCAATCAGGATAGTGGGAACATTTATGCAGATTATCTCAATATCTTGAAGAGAACTGGTGGCAGCAGAGAAATATGGTGTCAGTTTAGAGACTCTGGTGTGTTTCCAGCCAACCCATAACAGTTACCAGTAGCTATAACCGCTGTAAAGGCAGAATTTGTTAGTGCTATAACCTGCTCATATATAGCAAAACGAGGGAGGATACATTCAGGATACTTAGTTCTAAGAAAATGTATAAAATAGTTTTATATATTGCAAGATTAACATCTTTTGGTTGTGAATATATAATATTAATTAAAATCTAAAAGCTTAGCAAGGAGTATCAAAAGCAGTGTGATTCCTGAATGGCCTTGCAAGAAAAGGAGGAGGAAGTTGATGAATTCGTGCCATCCTTTTTCAGTGCAGAAATTCCAATATGTTTAGAGAAATTGGCCTAATGACTCAATGAATAGCACATTTCCTGCTTTAGCTGGCAGTAAATATGTAACTCATTGATGTATCAGGCTCCTTAAAGTATTTTATGTATATTTTATTAAAAGCCCTTTAAGAAAAAGTAAAGTGCCAACATCATTAGCTATTCCACTATTGATCATGAGTCTCCACTGATTCTATGCTCCCTGGCAGGTATTTTCACCATGGATTGAGTTAGGGTAGAGTATTAACTTCTTTAAATTCTGGACGCTGTGTGTGTATGGAAGAGCTCTGTGTCCCTTTGAAGCCAAGACTAGCCAGTGATTTAATTTTGCAATTTTAGATACCTTAAGATTAAAACAGGGTATTGATCACCATCTTAGCACAGGATATTTAAACAATTAACATGAAGCTGTAAGTTTATCAGTAACTAACGTCTCCTAAAATTTATTCTACTAACTGCAATTAGAGTAATATATGAAGTTCTTAACTCCTTTCCACTTCCATTTTACAGAAAATTCTGTATGGGGGTAATTTTAAAGAATTAGCTTCTTTTAAATAGTAAAAAAAAAAAAAAAATTAAAGCAAAAAAAACCTAAAACTTCAAATTTATAATTACCACAGCAATACTACAAATTATTTGGGTTGTCTAAATAAAAAAATAGAAGGTCTATGTCATCTATTTTAAGTACCTGGGCTGCTGTATGGCAAATGCAATTTTACTGCAGGTAAATGTGTACCTATTTCAGAAGAGATACAGTGTCTTAATTAATCTCTCTGCAAAGGTTCAAGACAGAAAATATAAATTTCACTAAATGGAAGAATGATACAGCACAATGACTTAAAAAAGGCCTCCAGCATCTCAATCAACTATGTAATCTGCTGATTACATAGATTACAGCAGATAGCAGATTACAACTATGTAATCTGCTTCATTTTCCCTGCCTACAATTCGCCATGGAGTTTCAAATGTCTGATATTTATCTTCACTTCTTCTCCTAAACGCTTTCAACCAATATTTGGGAAACAGGTAATTCACACATTTCTAAGGACTGAACACCTCACAGGTAAACAGATTCCACCTGAAAGTATTTAATTATTCATCAAGGGCAGTTTTCTCCAGTTTAGGAAAGAACTCAAAATGTTAACACGGATGGGGAAAATTACAAGCATAAAGGATGCATTTTCCTTGCTAATGCATTCTGAGCAAGACCTGAGAAATCAGTAGAATTCAGAGTCAGCAAAGCTTTGTAGGGCAAAGCACAGCAGAGATACAGATGCCTAGGAATTTCCCACTATACATTGAATGGCTACACTGCTTATCATTGAGCAAAAATTAATCTCAGTCCACTACAATCTCAAGCAGATTTGTCAGAAAACTTCTTGAGCTAAAACTCTAAGTATTGGCTTCTGACACTGCCCTTAACTTAAGCCTCAGTGGAAGGAATTGTGGTTAGCACACTTTACCTCATGAATGTCACGGTAATTCATAAAAAAAACAAGGCCTTCCTCAGGTTGTTCAGTCCAAAGTGTTAAGGGGCTAGGGTAAAACTGTTGTTTTATCATATTTTGATGGATATCACATATGGCAATTTCAGCTACATTCAAATCTCTCTAAGACACTTTTCTTCTTACTTCATGAGAGATGAAAAATGCAAATACTTGCTGAATAATATTCCCATCATTTATCATTGGTGCTTCCTTCAGCAATGTGACCTGAGACAAGATGTCCAGAGACAAGATGAAGAGATATTTATTGAGATAAAGAGTGCTGGAAAATAGAATTACAGTAAAATATAACTTTAATGAACATTAATTAGGCATTTGAATATAGATGGCATTACTAAAAAAACAAAATACTAAAGGTTTAACATCAAAAGTATTGTGAACCAGTCATAACAGAGTGCTTTATCTACCCATGCAATCGCAGATGTGCAGAAAAAGGAAATACTTTTCAGGTGTGCAAAATAGCATGCTGTATCTGGGTCTCTTGTCCATTGTCATTACTCACTGCTGCCAGGCAAAAGACAAACACTTTGAAGTGGGATTGTAAATCAACTGTTAGTCTGAGAGACGTGATAACCATGGACACATAATAATTCCAAGGGCAGAAAATCTGGGGAGAGCAGACCTATATCCTGCTTAGGAAAGCTGAAAATGTGTATGTCTTCCACTCATTTGCATTCCAAGTAATCATCAATGATAATAATGACAGAGACCTTAGTGACTTTAAGGAAGTAACAATGTAAAATACAAGGCCCAATGGAATTTTCTCTTTCCGCATACATTCCCCCCTCCCCAGTTTTCTGCTTAATAGATTTGGTTGTTGCTCCAAGAAGCAGTTATGTACAAAACTAATTCAGCTTTGGCTTACTTCTGCCAAAACATTGTTTGCTCCTTACAAAACATTTGCTCCTTTGCTCCTTACAAAACATTGTATTACAGGGGGGGAAGGACCCTCAACCTGACAGAACAAAATAAGTAATTTTTTCTTATGTAAATATTTGTTCAGTTGCCTTAACATTTTGCCTCCTTTCCCAGGAGACTGGACTTCAAAATGGAAGTTTCAACTGTGTGGCACTGGCAGCTCGTTATTAGCAACAGCGGTTTTGTGGTTCAATATCATCTTCATTATACCTATTATCTTTTGTACAAACTTTTCTCTATATATTTCAATAAACTCCTCACACGTCTACTAAAGAAACATATCCATATCATATTATAATGCCTTTCAATAAAGAGCTATTGGCAATGCCCTTCTTCAGTTCAAAAGTAGATTATCAAGTGAGGAAACAAGAGGTTCTCTCTGCTTCAAGACACCAGTCTATGCCAGACTTCTCAAGTGACCATAGGAATGTCATCTATGATGGTCAGGGATCTTGTCACTAGAGCCATTCCACAGGTGTGCCAGTCCATATCAGGCTTTTGTGGGTTTTGTGCAAGGGATTTCTTTATGCTGACACCACTTCTCTACTCTTAAACATGGGTATGGCTCATCTGCCTTTGAAAACTACAAATGAGCAATGCAGTGTAAATGCCCAAGCAAATTATTTTAATTCCAAGTTTCTAGCAATATTTTCATTGCTACCATTTTACTAGTGCCTTATCTTCATGGTTGTCCATCATCTAGGGGTAACTGACATGCATTTTTCTCAGAAATGAGCAAAAAACCTCAAGGATATCTGCTTCTTTCAGAGGTAAGATGTACATTTGGTAGAAATAAAGCCCAGAGAAAAATCACTTGTATTGATGGAAAGATTGTTCTTTATGAAAGAAGTTTGTGTGAGTGTTATGATATAAATTTAGTTGAAGCAGTACAAGGGATACATACCTTTTTGAGTAGGAGTGGCTATTTAAAACACATTTTAAAATTTTTGAATTTTACAACTGTTCTATAAGAACAGACAAACAGTGAAGCATCTGAGATGCATTTGTTTGTTCTTAGGTTCTCACGAGGAGCTGTTCTTTGGTCACACTTGTGACCATCATACGGCAGCAGGATACAGAGAAACCAATTTTAGGCTGATCAAGGTCACTATAGCAGTCCATCTGTGACAAAATACTTTAAATAGATCTGTGATCTGGTAAATCTATTAACCTATTAATTGTTTAAGCCAGTCTACCTTAATGGGGTTTTCCTGTTAATGTGACCTTAGCTGCCTTGCACTATGTAGACTTTACAGGACTAGTGGGCAGTACCTTGAGCATTTCCAAGCCACAGAGGCAGGGTTTTTTAGCAGTTTTCTATTGATGGAAATCTTTTTGCCAGGGGCAGCAACAAACATCCTAATAGATCTCTTAGTGAATTAAAAGTCTCGTGAATTTCAGTTTCTGATGTACATGTTTTTCTCTCCTGCCTTCCAGTCCATTCAAGTCTCTTCAGAAGAAGTCTGGTTCTTTCATCTGGAAAAAGGAGAAACATCTGTTCATGTTACATAAAGAAAAGGTCTCAAGCATTTGTCTCAAGGACCTTGATTATTGACTCTACTTCCAGAAATCAAATAATATGACACTTAGCTGTAAACTCACAGGTCACTAACTCCCATTCAGAAAACACTCTAGTTAGTCAGTTAGTCACCAATGATGGAGTCAAACTCAAGAGATATGCTTTAAATGAGGTAATTTTCCATGGCATGCGAATATTTTTATTAAAGCCAAGCTCCCATTTTCAAATTACTGTGGTCAAAAGTCAAGATTTCTTTAATCTAAAAATATGTTTTCCCACCGAAACTGCAGACCGAGTGATAGTAACCACATCTCTGTTGTTATTTTAAAAACAGCAATCTTTTATGATTCTTATAATGTCATCATTTATGCAAACACTGTAAGTATTTTAGATCTCATGAGCCTGAAGCAACAAACACAATTATTTTATATAAAGCTCATAGAACAGAATACTTTAACGGGAAATACAGTTATTATTTTTATGATTTCAGCAAGCAGTGGAGTTCTGTGAAAGTGTTATCTACCTTTAATAACATCTCAATTTTCCTTGTAAAATTATATCCCTTTTTAAATATTACTGCTGAGAAACAATGGCAAGTGGATTTGATAATAAAAATAGTATTATAGCTGAGCTCTATGATCTTCTGTCATATACTTACTGTATACCAAAGCCAAGAGGAAATCTGAAGGGAAATGAGTGAATAGTTTGGAGTAGGGTAAAATGTGTCTATTTTTCTAAGGAGCGAGAGAAAAAATATTTAATTAAAACTACAATAATTTAAAATTTTTATTCCAAACAGTCATTGTAAGAAGTATTACAATTATGCTCTCATGGTCTCTCACGTAAAAAGAAATATAATATATACAAACTACATGGATTTTTGAGGATTCATTCTACCAGTTGTTTACCTCTATAACAAAATGGGAAATGAAGCTTGATTCAAGAATACTTGATATCAAAGTATAATAAATTAGAATCAGAAAGAAACAAAATATGTCACATTTTGCATTCTCAAAAAAATTATCTACTATTTTGTAGTACTGAAGAGTAGGGCCGTGCTGCAGATTTTCTACATCTCAGATTTCACAATTCTGAAAAAAAAAGATAAAGTAAGTTCCTTGCAAGTTTTGCCAGGAGAAGGATAAAAATTTGGAGTTACAAGAACTGCCAAAACTGGCTAGAAATTATGTATGTTTTTATTATATATCAGTTTAGATCCTATATTTTTTTCAGAATTTGTGTGTAGTGTATATTGTACCTCACATTTGTACTGTCACATTTTTATTGGTTTCTCTAAGAGTATCACCATGTGATGTAAAGAATGTTTAGATATGGCATAAATTTTCATTTACATGTTACATGATTTTATATTAATTATAAAAAAAATAAAAAATCAGAGAGCATGCATTGTTTACCTGGAAACAATACTGTAGATTGTTCCTGAATAAACTCTAGAGCATAATGAGGGAAAGATAAGAGAATATAATTGCTAGAGAAATTAGAATGTAGTAAGATAACAAGATATTAATAAATCTCATCTAATAGAAGAAAAGATTATTTGTTTTCATTGTAATTCTATAATAAAATTAAGGATTATGTATTTTAATTGCAACTCTCCTTTGAAAATTAAAAGAAATCCTTTTTATTGGTTTCCTTGTTTATTACTTCCCACCAACTGATTTCCCTACTAAGAAATGCTCATTCCACATACAAAATCATATTTTCTTACTTAAAACAATCTTCATATCCAGTCTTTTTTTTTGGTCCAAATATTGCTGTTATTAGTGCAGATACAGATCAAAGGGGAAACAACACTTGATAAAATCTCATAAAGCTCAATCAGAAAAAACTTCTGTGAATGTAATATTATTGACTTTATACGTCTTTCATTAACATTCGTTTACTTTCATTCTGTGCACAAGAGCAGTAATCTTGAGTGGAAAAATCAGACAATGCTCAATTCCTAATCTAAGCCATGATTAGATTGTTTTCTTCTCTCTGTCTCAAAAAAACTAGTTTCCTGGTACTAATTTGATTAGACGATGAAACTAATCCAATTAACAGTACTGTTAAGGGGAAAGAAATGTTGAAACCTGTTTCAGTTTCAGCTTTGTTGTTTCTTGGGATTTTTTGTTTGTCTTTTTTTATGAGGAAAAATCTAACTATTCATTTCTGACAATATAGCTTTGCAAATTCATTAAACAAGGAAAAAACTGTTGCTTTTAGACGGGTGAGCACAGCATTTGGTTGACACTTTCTGTAAACTCTAGTGCATTGTCAAATTGGGTGACCTTCCATGAGCACTGATGCAAGATGGGCTTCTCCCACAAAAAGAAAGCTATTCAGTATCTTTTTGCTGAAATTCTATTTCAATATTGCCAGAACTGAATACAATTAAAATATTACTTCCTGTAGTCAGAAACTATATTTCTTCGAAAATCGGAATTTTTGAGAACAACACTATCCTATATATAAATACAGTAGTGAATCTTTTACAGCCTAATGTTCTTGACCACTTTTTGAGATAATTGAGTTTGCAGTTAGCTTCAGTCTTGAGCTCACTGAAAAATTGCCACAACAGTTTAGAACACATTAGATAAAAGATATATTAATTTCCTCATTTAAGTTTGAGATATCATCCAAAATATCTAAAAACCAATAACAACATTTTTTAAGAAGTGTCAAATTTCTGGATTCTGCCATATTTTAAAGCCATTTTTTCCTGCTTTCAGTTTTAACCATATTAAGAGATTAATACTAGAGATTAATTCCCCACCAGTGATACAGATGGAATGCTTCTGGAGTAAAAGAAGGCCAAAGAGGAAAGATGTAGTTAATTTGAGCTCTAAGTGAACTGGACTGCTGGCCTTTAAAGACAAAAAGTTTGTGAGTGAACTTTTAAACTGAAGATTGGGGAAAAGCTGAGATGTGTAAAAGAGCATGTCTTTTACACAGAACACCATATAAATTGTATGACTTGTGAAGGATAAGAAATAGCCCTTTAAGAAATGACAGAGTGCCATTTAAATGTGATGCTCAGGAGACCAAAACACATCATTTTAGAGCATTGCTAAAAATCTAGGACATAAGGCAGCAGAAAAGGAAAGCTGAGAATTAATAAGTTTTCTAGGAACTTGGTGGAATAAACACACTATCACTCTGAAATAATCAAAGTACAAGAAAATTGAGTGAGTGGTCTGTGCTAGTGATGGAACCCTGTATCTTTAAAAGGCTGTTCCTATTATGGCATGAGGACAAAGAGTATCTTTGTGTTGCTTTACACATCTACTCACATCTGAGGTTAAAATTAGAAGGTTCGGAGAAGGGCTGCAAGATACAGAGTGGCTGCTGGATGAGGAAGAAGTAAATTGGGACTCTTTAAATTGGACAAGTAACAACAGAGTTTTGAGCAATCAGAAGAGGTAGGAACCATGTTATAGGATGGGTCAACTGTTTGTGCCCTCTTCAAGGACAAGAACTGAGAATAATCTAGCAGCCAGGTTCAAATCTAACAGAAAGATTAAATGCCTCATGCCACAGGGTGTTAGATAGAGAACAGGCAGGCTCAGGTTCACAGAAATAAATTATTAATAGCTACTGTATAGATACAGATTACAATGAGGTAGGCAATCCAGACAGCTATTTAATGAAACATGCCTGCCTAATCTTACTTTTCCTCTATGAGCTGCTCACGACCACTGTTAGAAACAGAATACATAGAGACATGATTGTTTGGTACAGTCTAGTAGAGTTATTTTTCCAATTGTAATTTGAGGAATATTTTATTCACAATTAGTTATTCGCAATTGCTATGTGTCCTTGATCATTCACCTCACAGAGGGTATTGCCTCTGCTTATCAGATATGGCCCAAACCTGAAGGAATAAAAAGCTAAATCCAATGAAGTCTGCTTTTAAACTCAAATTCGAGTATGTCTGCAAATATAGTTGCATACATTACTATAAACAAAAGCATTGGTTCTAGAAGGAGCAGATATGCCCACAATGGGAAAGGAAATAAGTTGTGCACCTCTACCATATGTAGTTTTTTTAACAAAGTCTTATTCTGTTGAGATTTTGATCTGTTTCTATTCCTCTGAAACTTACTCCATGACAGCAAGGAGGGTGAGCAAAGAGGATGAAGAATAAACCAGTCAGAAATAAATGTCACTTTCATTTGTACCAAAATTAATTTTTTATCACTAGATACAAGAAAACTAGAATATAGAGCCAAGCAGCTGTACTTGTCTTCACTCTTTCTGAGCCTATTTAACCTATACCTGATTTAGCAAAATCGGTGCTTATTACACTATTGGGCATTCCATACAATATCTCAGATATTTGAAGGATATAAAGGAAATTTGATCCTCTGAAGACTGCATGAATCAGAAGAAAATTGTTAAAATTTACTCATTTTTTTTAAAAAAACATTGTAATGTATTAGGTTTGTGCAACACTGTTTGTCTCTTATTTTAGGATTAAATACAGACAGCAACGATAAAACAATTATCCTGTCAGAGATTGATATTTCAATTTTACTGACTATATAAGCAACTCCCATTAAGAAGTGAATAAAAGAGACATCAAGCATGCTTTTTTTAGTCTCTAGGTCCCATATATTTAGGCAAATGGTATTATCTATAACGGTTGCAAAAGCACTAAATGATGACACCAAATATTATGGTCACAAACTGAAACACTGTTGTTGTTTAACCCCAGCCAGCAACCAAGGCCCACTCAGCTGCTCATTCACTCCCCTACCAGTGGGACTGGGGAGACAATCAGAAAGAGAAAAGGTTGAGAACTTGTGTGTTGAGATCATGACAATTAACGGACAGATCACAGCAGATAACTAATTGTTTACTAGGGAAAGAAAAATACACACACACGCAAGCAAAGCAAACCAAGGAATTAATTCAGTGCTTCCCATGGGCAGGGACGTCTTCAATCATCTCCAGGAGAACAGGACATGTAATCCTTACATAGGAAGACAAGATCCCTCCAAATGTCCTCCTGTTTCCCCCTTCTTCCCCCCAGTTTATTATGAGTATGATGTCAAATGTTCTGGAATATCCCTTTGGTCAGTTGGGGTCACCAGTCCTGGCTGTGTCTCCTCCCAGCCTCCCAGGCACCCCCAGCCTCCTCACCAGTGTGGCAGAACAAAAAGCAGAAAAGGCCGTGGCTCTGTCTAAGCCCTGCTCAGCAATAACAAAAACATCTCTACAATATCAACCCTGTGTTCAGCACAAATCCAAAACATAGCATCATCCCAGCCACTGTAAAGAAAATTAACTCTGCACCAACCAAAACCAACACAAATGCAAGAATCCCAAGGATCAAAATGATCCAACTGGAAGACTGGCAGCTGAGGTTAGATAAATCTCATCTGTTATTACAAAATCTCATCTTTATATTACAAAATAGTCTTTGATGTAGGAGGGTGTGTAGTCACAAACCACAAGGTGTCAGCTTCAACCTGGCAAGAAAACATGTACATGAAAATAAAAACGTTAGGTAGTCAAAGGATGAAACAAGGTGATACATCTAAACCTTTTCGTCCTGAAACTCCGCTTGGAAAGTCCATACCTGCCACAATCCTGAAAGGTGGAAGAAGACTATGGAGTTTTGAAAGGGTCATCTGGAGACATCAAGTAACATGAGCAACATGTCTTTCCTCACTGCATGTATTTCTGATACTGTTCTGCTTCTTTGACTTTGCAATACCAGCAAACAATATTCGTTAGTCTCTCTGAGACACCTTGAGGTATACTACTGTTTCCTAAATAACTGTCTTCAATATTCCAGTTACTGAAGCATAAAAAAAAATTAAACCAAATTGTTTTAAAACACAACCTCATACAGCCAGGCCACTGAGCTAGCAAATAATCCATCCTGCGCCACCATGACTGCAGATACTTTGTTTCAAGTGTCTCATTTACCTGAAACACCAAACTATAACCCCCATTCCCTTTTTAGTTTGACTCCACCAATATTTCCTGACTTGCTCATTAGTTTTCCTAGATGAATTTAAACTTCTACAATCATAGGAAAGAAGGGATGCAAACAATTACCCCACTTATTATTTTCTCAGACTTTTCCTGAGTCCTTCCTTACAGGCTTCCTTAAATCTTCCTTTCATCTGCCATTCATAGCTACTGAGACTTTCATACAGTCGTGATGCCCTTTTGAATTTTAAAGAAAAATAATAACTCCAGCACAGTAAGTGTCAAGCTTTCCATTGCAGGGCCAGCTACCCATATACCCCCAGCTTTGTATGTTTTTATCATCATAAACCACAGTTAGCATTGGTTTAACATCTATTCCCCTAGAAAACTATTTCTGAAGACACTCCTGAAAGCCAAGAGAAAGAGGTAGAACACTATGAATGGGAGGATTCAGAGGGGGCACTGAAATATAAAATGTACCAATAATGCTACAAATCAAAATAATGCAATACTGGCTTCTGACACTGAGGTATTAAATTCCCTCTAAGTCACTATAATAGGGCAAATGCATCAACATAGTCTTGCACCTACTGTAAAATCACCCACAGAAATAACAATTTACTTCTTCAACTCTTCTAACTCCTCAGTATTATAAAAGCCCTGTGTTTTCACCCTTTTCAGACTCAGTTCTTGACTGCTGTTCTACAGATGACTTATTCTCTCTTTTTCTGTAACACAATCTTTTACTTATATGCAAGAGACACTGTTACAACAACTTGGAACAAAGCCTGATTTTGTCAAGTAGTTGATTTAAAGGATTTGCATTTCTAAACATTCTGTATGCATTTTAATGCACTTAAATAAGAAAACCATCTGTGCATTTATTTCTTTATTTGAAAGTATGCTTGGCAAACAATCATTACAATTATAAGTGGCACACCATTAAGCATATGGTTAAATGACAATGTATTTGCTTATTTCAAGATCAATTCACTTGAAAGCACTGCTTTGCTTAATATTGAAATTCATAGATAGGAGTTTTGTAATAATAAAAGACATATACCTACAGAATAATGCTGCTTTGCCTCGGGAGAAAATGCATGACCATTGTGTCTTGAGGTTTAGAGCTGTACATAAAGTTAGGTTGTTGGCACAGTTCAACCTCCCACTTGGCTTCCTACTCAAGGAAACATTTGTTAAATTCTGACAATCTCAGACACAGGGCCTGGAAAATATTTACCACTTTCCTATGAACTTAAGGAGACCTCATCTGAGCTGCAATATGTATTACTGCAGTTCTTCCCAGCCTGTAATGAAAAGTCACAGTCCCCAAAAGAAAGATACTGTACGAATATTTGCAATATCCCACTGCCTCACAGTCATCTTTGACTCTCGGGACATAAGACAAATAAAAGGTAGGAGATCAAGCCTTACTTCAAAAAAGGAACTCATATACAAAATTAAGCAATTAAGAGGCATAGGTCCCCTTTAACGTTTCCTCCTTCTTACTTTTGCTATGGAGCATGGCAAAATTTGCCTGTGAATGCCTACATAAAAAACATAACTGTGCATTGTCTCTCAAGTCATGAAAAAAATCTGCTTTAATTTGAATTAAAAATGTGATTCCATGAAGCTAATTGACCTGCAAATTCAGTCTGGGATGTGATATTTAGACTATATTCTTTCTTGTTCCAGTATCACTCCCAGGCTAATATGTTAAAAAATTGGATGAAAAACTGAAAGTTTCCAACACCTTCTCCCAGCAATACATTTACTCAACTGAATGAACATGAAAACATATGGAAGAGAGGAAAATGGGTATATGACTGTCTTGTCTCAATTGCGTATATAAGATAGTGTTGTATTTTCTTAACTGCACTCTTCACAAGTAAAAATTAAATTAACGAAAGTATATGCAGACATATTACCTTTGGGCAGAGCTGAAGAAATTTCTCTGTAAAGCAGATTGTTCTGTTTTACCAGTGAGGGTGTGTAGTCACAAACCACAAGGTGTCAGCTTCAACCTGGCAAGAAAATATTTACCTGAAAATAAAAACATTAGGTGGTCAAAGGGTAAGAGAAAGTGATATATCTGAGCTTTTTGGTCCTGAAACTCCAGTTAGAACATGTATATGTGCAACAATTTTGAAAGGTGGAGGATAGAGACTATTGAGTTTTAAAAAGGCCATCTGGAGGCATCAAGTAACATGAGAAACATGGGTATTTGTTTATTAGTTACTAGAAATAAAACCAGCTCCAATCCCATCCTCCTTTTATATAATTTGCCACAGAACAATGAGCAGCTGATGTAAAGCAGAGGTAATACTTTGCATATTTAGGATTTAAATTCTAGTGTGGTGAAGGGCAGTTACAGTTTTCCATCAACTCGATGAACAGGAGCAACATGGGGCACAAAGAGATCTTCCCTCATGAGGAGGTATTTTGTACACAGAGAGCAAGAGAAAACATTTTCCAGGATCAGTGCGTGAGAGGTTGGGCGAGTCAGCTCTGCTCCCTCAAGTAAATCGTGAAGCTTTCTTCTTTTTACTTTCTCTCTCTATGCTTTTCATCTTTCGGGTGATGAAATGCATACAGAGAGAAAGTAAACAGGTCTTTCTGTCCTCTTCACTCCTGCTCTGACCAATCTTTTAAACTTACCAAACCATATGGAAAATGGATTTTTTATTTGTGACAGGATGAAGCTAGGGTATTGACTAAATCTATTTCTCCTCCTTTCTTGCCCTCTGAAAATGTATTTATTTTTATCAATGGAATACTCTCAGTTAGAGAGCCCAAAAAGCCACCCTCAGGCTTTGCTCACATGCCTTAGAGCTTTGCCCACGTGCAAACCACGGGTTCAGACCCCTTGTCGAGTCCACTAAACATCCTAACTAAAAGAAAATTGCACTATGATGTTTGATTAGAGTTCTACCTTATTAACAGCTGCAGAAGGACAAAAAATGAATTCTATGATATTTGGCCTGTTTTCTCTGTAATTTTTTTCTCTTAACTCACTTTAGACTAACAATTTTTCTATGCTTCTTTTCAGTGCCCTAATTTTTTTCCCATAGCCTCCTACATAAAACCTTAGAAGAAACACTATCTTTTTTCTTGAGCCTTGACAGTTTTAATTTGTGCTAAGTTACTAAATGCTTCCACCTCAGTGGTCACAAAATCATTCACAGGACTGCATACACAAGTAGTGTTATATGGCATATTTTTCCTGATCTTTCAACTGAATACACTGGGAGAAATATCCATGTAATTGTATGCTTTATCACTCCTTCCATCCTCTTTTCTAATTCACTCCTCTGATGTTTTAATTTCTTTCTTCAGTGAATTCTGAGGGGTTTTTACCTAAAAAATAGCCTTGTCTATGTGTTTCTATAGGTCTAATTTTAGTTCTCCTCTAATGCATTCTTCTTTTTATAGCATTCAGTATTTTGCTTAAATTCATGATTTATGTCTTCTGTTGTTGCTTCCACTTTTCACATAGTTGTTGACTTTTATTCTTGTCTAAATTGGTCTAGTGATTTTACACTATATTTAGTCAAGATTGTTTCTTCTGCTGAATAGATATTTATATAAACTAGGATATTTATTACTGAGTCCTTCATATTTCACTCAAGCTAATTTCAGTCCAGTAAGAACTTTCAAATGCTTGTTATGGAAAGGAAGTAAAGGAAGAATAGCAATGCCTTGAATCCAGCAAATTATCTAGCGGTCCCGTCTCCCTCATCCGAATTCTGTTTTCCCAGTATTCGTCATTTCACTTTCTATTGTAAACTAATTATATAATAAAGAGTAATAAATAGCAAGAATAATAAACAGCAATATCGTGCCCTTTGGATGAGCCAGGCAGGACAATTAGCCTCCAGAACTGTCTCTGACACAAGCTCAACTTCCTAATGTAGGATGCAGGGAGCAGGAAATTTGCAACAATTCAAATTTTTGTTCTGTCTTTTGTGCCATGCGCATGATTATGTGGAAGTTGAAGCCAACAAAGATGCTCCATGTCCAGAATTATTCTCTGCACAGCTAGAATAAAAGGTTTCTAAATGAACAATGGATCAGCCCTTGAGGGAATATTTTATGTAAACTGTAAATTATAATAGTTTAGACTCCTTCAGGCTAATCTCTGATGTTGACCATTAGTCCTTTTCTTCTGTAATGTGAGCCATAATAGTTTCATTCACTTTGCTCTTTTAATTATACACATCTAATGAATATTACGAGGCTTTTTTCCCCGTTGTATTCTGTCTTTTTAAAATATTGTGTGACCTGAACTTAAGACCTAAATGATGGATCCTTAATGATCTGTAGGTAATGAGCCTCATAACTTCCTCTTGCCAAATATGCTTTCATTTCAGACAATTTTATTACTCCTTAGTAATATGAGTACTTCTTTTGTTTATGAAACCTTCCATTCTCAGTGTTTTATCTCCCATTTCATTTCTACAGCTATCACAGCTTTTGCAATGTAAATACCCAACTAGGAGACCCTTTAGGATAGCCTATACAAAGAATAATTGAACTGGCCACTCACTGCTGACTCATGTAGGGTGTTCAAAAGCACAAGGTATGTGGATGATGATTTAAAGTGCTTAAAATCATCTTGCATTGAAATAAGCACATCAGTATCTGTTCTCAGCTAGTGTAAGGGTTTCTCTGGTCACAAAGAAGAGCAAGGACCTTCATTTACCTCTGCACATTGTGCACTTCTAAAGGACTTTCCCTTCTCAGCTGGGAAAGGCTAGTACCATACTAAGGTCTCCTTCTTGCAGTTAGTTTGTTCCCTTTCCCATCCAAAGCATGCACTGGTAACACAGGTCTTGGGATGTTGGCTTCACCCTATCATCTTCCATTAAATAGGAAAAATTTCTGACTAGGACAGGCAGAGTATAAAAAACAAACAGAAGTCTCCTGCTGGACCTAAAGCTGAAGCGTGTAAAGAGGAGGAAACATTCAGCATTTCTGTTGATTGACAATTTCAGTTAAGCCTGATAGGTGTGTTGTGTGTTCAGCAGGAAATCAGTGTTCCAGCCCCGCTGTGAGTCATAGGCATGGATATCATTCTATTATACTTGCAACAAGACTCACTAAGGCTGTTAATGATGCCAGATATTGGAACCATGTATCAGAGTAGAACATGTGGGCTCCCAGAATCATAGAATATAATCATAGAATATAATCATAGAATAATCAAGGTTGGAAGAGACCTTTAAGATCATCAAGTCCAATTGCCAACCCAGCACCTGCACTGTAACCCCTAAACCACTAAACCACATCATCTAGCACCAGACCCAAATGCCTCTTAAACACTGGGAATAGTGACTCCAGCACCTACCTGGGAAACCTATTCCAATGCCTGACCACCCTAACAGTAAATATTTTTTTTTAGAGGATGATTTTCTCCATCATTTCAGCATAAACTGACACATGCAAATCCTGTACTAAGCCACAATATTCTGTCTCACCTGCTCCAGGATGTTAGCTGTTGTGGTTAACTTGTCCCACAGTCAGTTGTACTACTGACAAATATAATATCCACACTAACTTACCTTAGAATTTTTCTTTGCAGCTATTCTGTATGTTTCTGTGCTATCCTGCAAAAGAATTGAAGGGTGTACTCATAGTTTCTTAAAAGGGCAGAGAAGCTAATAACCAGATACCTCTAACTTCTATAAACAGACCTTTGAAAACAATAAAATCTCCCACAGTTCAATTACAGAAACAGTCTTCACTGAATATGTCTATCCACAGAAAACTAAGAAAAGACTCAAGAATATTTGCAACAGCCCCTGCTCTCTTTTCAATTGAAGACTGCAGCACTGACTTTCCTGAGCACCAGTATATGAATAATACAGGAAAAAAAGGGAGCAAATGTAGAAATACTGCTGACTTGCTATTGCCAGATGTCAGATTTGTTCTACTAGATAGGGAACAAAGAAAACAAGCAGAAAAATGTCTTTGATATATCTTGATTGTTTAACAGTTTGTTCCTGTCAGCAACCTCTTAGAAACTCCACGGCAGTGAAGAAGCTGTACCCCAGAGATAGATGGTAATATGTTTATTTGGTTGGGAATCACAAAGATTTTTGTGCTGTAGCTATGTGCTGTCATCCATTAGAGGAACTGCAGGACTGTCACAACTTACTGTTTGCTCTGATTACACCTGCAGCCCTGATTCCAAAATGCTCTGCAGTGTCTCCAACACAGCCTTCTTTGATCTATGCTGCTGTAGGAAGGCATAGTATGGCAAAAATTTACACCAAAAAGCACTCTTCGTTCTGATACCAATACCCATGAATAGAACTGCTGCCTCCTTTTGAGTGATGAATGTCTTTTAGGTTAAAACTGTACCTAGATTTATACATGCTACATGAGAACTTTTTTACAAAAGAAAACTGACTGAAAATTGTAACAAATCATAATAAAGTGAAATCAAAGTGAAGATAGGAAGACCATGCATTTGAGGCACAATTGTGTATCTAGTAGCAAAATCAGCCATAAATTTTGGTCACAAATAAAACTGGACTTTTCATATCATCATCATTGATGAATCCATCCAGTCCTTCATATTTATCATACAGTACAAAATCATGCCTATGCATGCAAGACCTTTGATTAAAGTATTCTTTTTATTATAAATAATATGTTTGCATATTTAGATAGAAATCTACAGGTGTATAGAGAAAAGCTAACTTTATCTGTGGGGGAAGAAGATCTACTTATTGTCTTTTTTCTTCTTTTACAAAAAATGGAGAAATACAGAAATACTATTAGACCCACACAGCAGGATGGTAGGATGCACTGTTACATGTTACCTTCCTTTACAAGTTCACTAAAGTTTAAACTACTATGCTACCTCTTTTGAACACCCCTCTTTACTATTGACTGCTTCATAAAGTTTAGTAAACAAGAAACTCATTGTTAGACATGAGTTAGGTGAACAAGTTCCTGGAGATATCATCAATCCAGCCAGGCAACTACAAAAACCTTTGTGCATTTTTTAACTGATTGGATGAGAACATGCTTTCCCTTATCTCCAACATCAGTGTTACCACTCCATTCCACCTTACTTTAGGAATACAAATACTGGAGACTGAAGCAACACATTTAATCAGTTGAATTTAGAGTCACCTCTTCTAGCAGATTCCAACAATTCATACAGGTAGGAATCAGACTCAGCCATGTCAACCTCACGCTGTTCAAAAGCTTTGCAAATAAACCTGAGGTATTTACTCTGTGACTGATCATCTCTGCACCTACCACCACCATCCTGAAAACACTACTTCTATAGATTTCACATGGATTTTAATATATCATATAAATCCTTGGAAATGCTCAAGGACAAGATGGATGGGGCTTTGAGCGACCTGGTCTAGTGGAAGTCATCCCTGCCAAGAGCAGGGAGGGTGGAACTAGGTGTTCTTTTAGGTCCCCCCCCCTTTCAGATATTTATAGACAAAGATTTAAGAGAGAGCAGTCACCATCTCCATCATTCCCCACTTTGTACCTGATGTTAAATATTTCTTATCTTCACATATGTAGGTGTCCAGACTTCTTTTATTCAGTACTCTCAAATCTGATTTCAAAGTATTTTATTTCAGAGCTGTTTGCCCTCTCCTACTACTTACAACAGGATTAGCACAGAAATATATGTCATCTTTTACACCCACTCATGCCTCTGCAATCCCTTTTCTTTACTGAAAAGTATTACTGGCACTTTCTTATTCAAGGAGATTGTCAAACATCACTGTCAGATCTCAGTAAAAAAAAAAAAACAACAAAAAAACCAAAACCAAAGCCTTTTCAATTTTGTGAAAACTGAAACTACCACAAAATAGTATATTCTGACATATTTTTAGTGAGATAAAAATGCAATAGCATTTTTATAGATGACACAAGAAAAAGTTTTCATTAATTTTTTTTTAAAAAATCCTGTAACACATGACTTGAAAGATTGATCAATAGTGTCTTCAAGAACATAAATCTAGAATTAATAATATTTTATTTGAGTTTTCCAGTTCACTTTTATGAGATATTTTTGAACCAGGAGCTAGTGAAATGCAACAGCTAGCCCGAGTACTTGCAAACATCACCTACTGGGAGATGTAGTGATTTCCATTAGTGCTGTCTCACGTGGAAAAAACATTCTTTTGACTGAACAGCCTCCTGTGAAAATCTTATGAAGATTGTTTTAAAAGATAACCAACTAAAATGATTAAGTATCTTGTATGGATAAAAAGCACTTAGATTGTCTAGAAAAACACTTTTCAACTATTAGCTGAACTGTTTCTTACACATGAAAATAAAGCCCTGGCCTGGATAATTTAACAGAATCACAGAATGTTAATAGGTTGGAAGGGACCTTTAAGATTACTTAGTCCCAAATTCCCTGCCATGGATGGGGACACTACTTACCTACTAGACCAGTTTGCCCAAGGCCGTATCCAATCTGGTTTTGAACTCTGCCAGGGCCGGGGCATTTACAACCTCCCTGGGTAACTTGTTCCAGTGTCTCACCACCCTCACAGTAAAGAATTTCTTCCTTGTCTAACCTGAAATTCTCCTCTTTTCATTTGTACCCATTACTCCTTATCCTATTATTCCTGTTCCTGATGAAGTGTCTCTCTCCAGCTTCCCTGTACACTCCCTTTGAATACTGGAAGGCTGCTATGAGGTGTCCACACAACCTTCTCTTCTCCAGGTGGAAAAGGGTCCATTTTCTCAACCTNCAACTAAAATGATTAAGTATCTTGTATGGATAAAAAGCACTTAGATTGTCTAGAAAAACACTTTTCAACTATTAGCTGAACTGTTTCTTACACATGAAAATAAAGCCCTGGCCTGGATAATTTAACAGAATCACAGAATGTTAATAGGTTGGAAGGGACCTTTAAGATTACTTAGTCCCAAATTCCCTGCCATGGATGGGGACACTACTTACCTACTAGACCAGTTTGCCCAAGGCCGTATCCAATCTGGTTTTGAACTCTGCCAGGGCCGGGGCATTTACAACCTCCCTGGGTAACTTGTTCCAGTGTCTCACCACCCTCACAGTAAAGAATTTCTTCCTTGTCTAACCTGAAATTCTCCTCTTTTCATTTGTACCCATTACTCCTTATCCTATTATTCCTGTTCCTGATGAAGTGTCTCTCTCCAGCTTCCCTGTACACTCCCTTTGAATACTGGAAGGCTGCTATGAGGTGTCCACACAACCTTCTCTTCTCCAGGTGGAAAAGGGTCCATTTTCTCAACCTGTTTTCATAGTGGAGGTGCTTCAGTGCTCTGGTCAAACTCATGGCCCTTCTTTGAGCTTCCTCCAGCAGTTCCATGTCCTTCTTATGTTTGGAGAATTTTTTTCAACTTTTTTGACTTTACATAGAGAACCTTGAGTTATCTTACATACCTTTAGATGCAGTATTTTTCATAATCTCTGTTATACAAATCACAAAACACAAGTGACCACTTTAATATTTCCACTTTAATCACAAGTGGGAGAACCATTCACACACGGAATGCTAAAAGTTCAATGTTCAGTATTAGTTTCTAGGCCAGTGGTACCTGACAGCACACCTGCAATAAGGCACTTCAAGACAACCTGGACACTGCAGGGACTAGGAACCAAGCAGGACATTAGCTTAAGAAGCATTTCTGCTGTTTTCATTTGCAGTAAGCATTGAAAAATCCAGTACTTCCACAAAACCTCTGTGTGTGCTATATGACAGCCCTCAGAGGTTGGCTGCCTTAAATCAATCAGCAACTCCTAATGTTGTTGAGAGGAGACAGTTAGGCAGTCATTACAAAGTGCTCACTCCCTCCCACGAGAAACCAAAGAATTGTAAAAGAAACTTCTCAAATTCTCTTTTCGAGCTGTTGACAGCTTCAATCAGACCTGCACATGGAGAACAGAGAATGCAATAAAACCTCCAACAAATTCCATGCAAATCCAGAAATCCGCAGAAGTACTATTCCACCAGAGGATACAAAAGAAAATCCTAGTGATATGGATTTGTTCAGTTGTGCATGGAGTGGCATGATCTCGCTGAAAGCAAAACAGTGGTGGGAAAAAAGATGGTTACTGAAAATTTTCAAAGCACTGAAGTCAGATTTAGCTTCAAGGAGATGTCAAATCATCCAATTGAAAGAGAAAGGGGCAAGCTGAAAATTTAAGCCATATTTAGCTATCAAAGTGATAAAAGTAGNAAAAAAAAAAAACAACAAAAAAACCAAAACCAAAGCCTTTTCAATTTTGTGAAAACTGAAACTACCACAAAATAGTATATTCTGACATATTTTTAGTGAGATAAAAATGCAATAGCATTTTTATAGATGACACAAGAAAAAGTTTTCATTAATTTTTTTTTAAAAAATCCTGTAACACATGACTTGAAAGATTGATCAATAGTGTCTTCAAGAACATAAATCTAGAATTAATAATATTTTATTTGAGTTTTCCAGTTCACTTTTATGAGATATTTTTGAACCAGGAGCTAGTGAAATGCAACAGCTAGCCCGAGTACTTGCAAACATCACCTACTGGGAGATGTAGTGATTTCCATTAGTGCTGTCTCACGTGGAAAAAACATTCTTTTGACTGAACAGCCTCCTGTGAAAATCTTATGAAGATTGTTTTAAAAGATAACCAACTAAAATGATTAAGTATCTTGTATGGATAAAAAGCACTTAGATTGTCTAGAAAAACACTTTTCAACTATTAGCTGAACTGTTTCTTACACATGAAAATAAAGCCCTGGCCTGGATAATTTAACAGAATCACAGAATGTTAATAGGTTGGAAGGGACCTTTAAGATTACTTAGTCCCAAATTCCCTGCCATGGATGGGGACACTACTTACCTACTAGACCAGTTTGCCCAAGGCCGTATCCAATCTGGTTTTGAACTCTGCCAGGGCCGGGGCATTTACAACCTCCCTGGGTAACTTGTTCCAGTGTCTCACCACCCTCACAGTAAAGAATTTCTTCCTTGTCTAACCTGAAATTCTCCTCTTTTCATTTGTACCCATTACTCCTTATCCTATTATTCCTGTTCCTGATGAAGTGTCTCTCTCCAGCTTCCCTGTACACTCCCTTTGAATACTGGAAGGCTGCTATGAGGTGTCCACACAACCTTCTCTTCTCCAGGTGGAAAAGGGTCCATTTTCTCAACCTGTTTTCATAGTGGAGGTGCTTCAGTGCTCTGGTCAAACTCATGGCCCTTCTTTGAGCTTCCTCCAGCAGTTCCATGTCCTTCTTATGTTTGGAGAATTTTTTTCAACTTTTTTGACTTTACATAGAGAACCTTGAGTTATCTTACATACCTTTAGATGCAGTATTTTTCATAATCTCTGTTATACAAATCACAAAACACAAGTGACCACTTTAATATTTCCACTTTAATCACAAGTGGGAGAACCATTCACACACGGAATGCTAAAAGTTCAATGTTCAGTATTAGTTTCTAGGCCAGTGGTACCTGACAGCACACCTGCAATAAGGCACTTCAAGACAACCTGGACACTGCAGGGACTAGGAACCAAGCAGGACATTAGCTTAAGAAGCATTTCTGCTGTTTTCATTTGCAGTAAGCATTGAAAAATCCAGTACTTCCACAAAACCTCTGTGTGTGCTATATGACAGCCCTCAGAGGTTGGCTGCCTTAAATCAATCAGCAACTCCTAATGTTGTTGAGAGGAGACAGTTAGGCAGTCATTACAAAGTGCTCACTCCCTCCCACGAGAAACCAAAGAATTGTAAAAGAAACTTCTCAAATTCTCTTTTCGAGCTGTTGACAGCTTCAATCAGACCTGCACATGGAGAACAGAGAATGCAATAAAACCTCCAACAAATTCCATGCAAATCCAGAAATCCGCAGAAGTACTATTCCACCAGAGGATACAAAAGAAAATCCTAGTGATATGGATTTGTTCAGTTGTGCATGGAGTGGCATGATCTCGCTGAAAGCAAAACAGTGGTGGGAAAAAAGATGGTTACTGAAAATTTTCAAAGCACTGAAGTCAGATTTAGCTTCAAGGAGATGTCAAATCATCCAATTGAAAGAGAAAGGGGCAAGCTGAAAATTTAAGCCATATTTAGCTATCAAAGTGATAAAAGTAGAATTTCTTTATGTGCCCTTTGGAAGCTGCTCATGGTTATTGAAGCACATGTTCTTTCCTATGTAACTCGCTTATGCAGAAACACAATATGTGAAAATGCTCTGATAAAATCCTACTGGTTCACCAACATTCTTTTAGATTTAAAAGTTTTGTCAATTCATCAGTTAAACTGAGGATCTCCAAAACTGCCCTTCAAAATTCTGAAAAAGCAACAGTGACATTTGCTCCTGCTTAGAATAAGCTCTCTGAAGCAACAATTCATCTCACGCCCCATAAAGTCTATGTTAATAATGATCATAATTGCCAACAAGAAAGTACAGGGGCTGTGCATTACTGACTTTCAGGCTTGCAACTCTCATTTTATGAGAGACTAAGGTGCTGTTCAAACTTTTTCTTTGTATATAAATTATTCCACCCTCCCTTTTGATGTTGAGGTTTGATTCTCTCTTGCTTTCACAATTTCAAAACTCAAAATCCAGTTTAGAGAAACTCCAGAAAACAATGGTGTGAATATTCAAGGCCATCAGCTCCACAGTAGAATAAAAATAGCAAAATAAAAACTAGAGGAACCTGCAGTGAGCTGATGAATGTAAAATGATTGCAGTTTGCTGATGCCCTTTAACTGCTTCATTGAAAGAAAGAAAAGTTCCTGTAAAAATGCAAATTGCAACATCTTTTTTGCTTCCTAATGCACTGGAACATCTGTACCTAAAGCATCAGTCTACAAGCAAAGACTCAACTGAATAACAAAGTGTCAGTCCAGGGACATAAACCTGAGATTATTTAGAAGGTTGTTTTGAAAAGTCAGACCTGTGCTATGTCTGAGTTCAAAGCTGTTTTAGCTGCAGTGTTTATTGCTGTGAAATTGAAGCAGGTGGTATCTTCAGACAGGGATAAAAATATACAAAAATTGTTGATATCTACAAATTGGAAAATATATTTGTCATATAACATCTTCTGTTACATGATCCCAAGAGACATGCAAGCCTGAAACTATATCAGAGGTGGTAATGGCATAAATCATCCTGAGAGATGATTAATCAGAACATCTGATTTATGTTCTAGGTATCATTCGTTATTCCTGATTTCATCACCAATGGACACATCCATGTTTCCTCTCTAACTGCATGGTCCTGGGATTTTCAATCTTTTTTAACACAGTGGATTTTCTGCCCATCCCCAAAACTCAGGAGAAACTCATCAGGGTTTGTACTGGAATTTCATTTGTTGTCCCTTTTGCGTTTCAAAAGATAATACTCACAACACACTGATTGATGCTGTGCATTTTTGCTTGCTTTGAATTAATTTGAGACAGATAGGAAATGTTTGATTTTGTTTTGGTTTTGTACCTTTTGTATTCAAATGGTAAAAGCTGTCATTTTCAAGAAGAAGATGCACAATGGGGACATAATTTCTATTTTAAAAAATGACAAAAAATTCTTTTATATTATTATTTTGAACTGCTGGTTTAGGAAGTCAGCCTTGATGATGCAAAAATAAACAAAGCCTTCAAGCTTAAAAGGTGTCTTCATCTTGTGTTGAACAAAGAACAAACTGAATTTTAAAACAAAAGAGATGGGGTTATACAGTTGTATTGTCAACAAATCTAATTTCCAAGCTGCCCTCTGGCAACAATACCAAACAATATTTGAAAGGACCATGCAGGGGATTATTGTTTGATCCGTGTTTCAAGCTCAGAATTTGCACTGTGCTCCATTCTCTGATGATAAACATCTCAGCTGTCGTAGGCAAAGCCAGGCACTCAACCTTAAGACCCCAAATGCCTTCCTGAAGATTAGGTGAGCTTGCAGGGAGCAGGATGCAGCTCAGAGATGTCAAGCCATGGAAGGGAAACAAAGAACACTTTTGTGCTATGATTTTTTTGTCTTTTTTTTTTTTATATATTAACATTATTTCAGCCAGAAGTACCATGGAGTTGAACATATAGTGTGAGAGCAATAGCAAGTCAGATTACCTAATTTTCCTGCATTTGAAAATAGCGAAAATGTAATGAGGCTGGGAAGGAGTGTCTGAGGTATAAGATTTATACCTAGCTCCATGTATTTAGGACCTATTTGCTTTCATAAATTTTCTACTATTCATAATATATCTCCATTACTTCCATGATATCTTTCACCTCCCTTTTTTATTCATCAGGAAATGAAATATTTCCTCTCCAAAACTGGTGTGAAGGGAAGGGGAAGAAATGGGGAGCTAGTCATCTTTGCAGCATATAACACTGCTTTTTTTGGTTAAGGATTTCTTTAGTACTTCAATTTCAAATATTAAGGGAGACAATGAAAAACTTTACAATTCTCAGATCAATCCCATGACAGTAATTTTCAGGGGAACACCAGTAGTTACAGAAAAAATAAAACACTAATGAGAAGTTAAGCCTATATAATTTTCTCACACTATACATAAGCAATTTTTCGAAAACCACACAAATTATTTTCATTTTTCCTGCTTATCTTTACCAGTGCTTCATTATGTTTGGGGTCTTATATATTTTAATTTTACATGTAATTTTGCTTTACACATATTTGAGATCTAGATTAAAACAGTGCTACTTTGCTACCTTAGGAATCAGTCTTAACAAAAGTAATCAATTAATTAATTTCTTTGTGTTGTTGATTAAAATTGTTTTTATAGTTTATTCTAGCACTTACTTGTACTGCAATTTGAACTCAGACACCTATGAATATTAAAGGACTGAACATTTATGAATGATGAGAAAAAGAATCCCATGACTATTTTCCACCTTTCATGTTATGTTTAAAATGGAAGCACATGAATTGGCCAGACACTACTAAACTTGTCCCTTGTTCAGAAAAATAAGTCTGATTATTACCTTATGGTTATATTTCAGCATTGTGCCATGTTGAGTCAAAAACCTAAAAGTTGTCTGTTCTCTCTAGGAATACCCAAACGTTTTTGATTTATGCACACAAGCATGCACATACATGCACACATCCACTGTGAGTTTATTGCTAACTGGAAGACAGAAGGGGAAGTAAAGACTTTGAAGACTGTTCTCAATCTTAACTTTAAACAGAAAACTTCACAACAAAAAAACCAATATTCATTAAAAAACACTATTCATAGCTGTGAAAAGAGTTGCTGTTCTTCACTGGACATTCAAGAGAAATCCTTTATAGGAAACATTGAATTGGCTTGTGACAAAAGGAGAAAGCTTACAGTGAGCAGAAATGGTGAAGGCACAAGCAGGGTCTCCAGTAGCTTTCAGAGGCTGTAATAATTAAAATTATTTAAAAAGAAGCATACGTTCTTCTCCTCAAGTGAGCTAGGTCAGATAATTCTATGCTTACTGAGAAGATAGACTTCATATTTTGTCCAAGAACAAAATAAAATTCCTATAATAATTCAACTTCATGACATAGAGAGAAAAATTTGCCAGAACAGAAAAAATGCCTCTATAAAAGGACTTTCAAAGCTAACATAACCCTGTCTACAATAGATACTAACTTCACTGGCAACCTGAAGTGACAGTCACTGTAATTGAAGAGACACAGGTTAGAATCAATTGATTGAATTTTAAAGTGCTAATCAGAAATATAGTGTTGATTGATTTTGAACCATTTTAACCCTACTTATCAAATTATCTGGACTGACAATTAGTAAAATGTTGAAATAATGAATTCAGGAAGAAATACGGGATATTGATTGGGAATTGGAAAGGGAAGCAGAGAAGAAGACAAGACAGAACACATGAATTTCAGAATGAAAATTATTTCTTAGGTGACGGAAACACAAGTTCATCACTGCCTACATATGGGCAATAAATAAAAGCTTAATTAGAAAAAAAAGCTCTATTAAGTTTAGATGACTGCTGTAACAGGAGAGTGGCAATGGGTATTATTCATCCTGAATAATGTATTCAGAATTAATAAATGTTTCTGGCTGAACATAAATTGTCCAAAAAGAGTGCATTTGTACAGACACCAGCTAGATATTTTTAGACTCAGAAGCCTTTGGAGCTCTCCAAAGTGATATTTTCGTGAGTTTTTTGATATCTTTGACCACTTGTAGTTCCCTGCTCCTATTGGGCAAACAGCACGCTTCCAACATATTTTCCAGTGCAAAGGGAGCTCTGGGGGCCCAAGATCAGTCCCAGAAAAATGTACTGCCATTTTGCATTATTGAAGTAGCTCTAAGCAACTGCAAGCATAAAGAGAGGGAATTGTCTTGATTTCCACTACCCAAGGAAAAAGTATAAGTATGTTATGCAAACCTCTTATCAGAGACAAGACAAACAAGTAAAGGCATCTGAATGCACATGGAGAGAAACTTCAACTAGAGCCACTGAAACAGTTCAAGTGGTGAACTTGCAGATTAGGACAATTTCTGTCAAACTGATGTATGTCCACTTAACACAATGCCCTGATTGATCCTGTCCTTTGAAACAATAGGCTGTGAATGCAAATAATCCCTAAATAGCAGCAGGTCTGGATTCCGGCACAGATTCTGAGTGCTTGCAAACTGGAGAATTAGGTTTAAAAATACAGCCTTAAGCCCAAATTAACAGCCATGAGTCATCCCTGTCTGTCCTAGCTAGAAACAGAAGCCACCAGAAGCTTTGAGGAAAAGATTTTCAAAATCTGCAGCAGGACTACTACACCATATGAATGACATCATCCTAATAAGGCTCATTTTACAGATGACCAGACCAGCTATTTGTGGATAAACCAACAGAACTGCACTTTTGTCATCATGTATATGGGAAAGTGGCTGATTAACAAGAGGGGAAGAAATGGTATCCAACAAGCTATACCCTGAAGATTTCTTCTTGTTGCAATTTCAAACCCTTTACTGCAGCACATACTGCCCTTGTTTATCTCTCTGAAATACAAACAGGCTCTGAACCACTCAATGCTTCTCCCACTTTCAACTCTGTTTTTTGCTGGCTTTGTAGGATAAAGCTCTTCATGGAAATGACAGAGCCTTTAGCACATGCATCAGTTATTCTCTGGCTGCATCAGTGGAATCATCCCTGACCTACTTTCCTTTATTTTTTTCCATCTGCACTTTTGATTATGTTCCTATTTACAGGACTGCCACTTGATGCCTTCCATTTCCTGTTTGGAAATGTCTCATATATGGGAACTATTCTCTGCTACTGACCTTTCCAGATTTGATAACTTTGAGACTTCCCTGCCTGTTATTACAAATAATCATGCTTCTTAGGTTAGTGATTAATAGCAAACCCAGAACAAGATAGCCCTGCAACAGACTATCAAACAGAAACAGAAAATATACAGCTGCCAAGTCTGAAGATTTAGATATCAAGCCACAACAGAAATCATTCCCTATAATATCCTATTTCAAAAGGAAAGAAGGGGACTATAGCTTAACCAAATGGAATACTGTGGGCAAGTTGTTCAGTACACCTCTGATAGTGCAAAATGTTCTGGAGCATCTAGAAAGAGAAATTAGCCTAAAGAACAGGAACTAGTGGTAGATGCTAAATGGTACTTTTCATAAATTGATGGTAAATGCACTTTCAGAATGCATGTCTCATTTTTCTTTTTTCTTTCCCATATCATTGAAATTTGAAAGAGCTCCTTTTTCAGAGTTCAGAAAACTCAATATATACTCAAAAAAGAACCATTTAACAAAGTCAGTAAAGGTAGATGGTCACTACAGACGGAATTTGGTTGAGTCAGTTTTCCCTTTCCAGTTTAAATTAATCATTTATGCTTCCTTTAGAGATGACAGAGATATTCTACAACTGTCCAGAGGTTGATTAATCCTCCCTATTTTATGATGGGAAGGAGGCATCTAGAAATACAATTTACTACAGAGAAAAATAGCATGACTAAAAGAATTTGCATATTCAGAAAATAAGGCAAATAAAAAAAAGATAGATCCATAGATTATACTGGCTGAAACAACAAACAAACAAAAAAGCCCCAATGCAACAACACCCATGGGAAAAATAAATAACTTTAAGAGTATTCTTGGAATATTGCATAGTCAATAACGACATCCCAATTTTTGTTTACATATTCATTTAACACATAATACATATCATCAGCTGTTATAAATTATAATTTTCCCATTAAAGTCAATAAGACAATTAATTTATACTA
Organism: Rhabdornis inornatus; assembly: GCA_013397075.1. Classification (NCBI taxonomy): domain Eukaryota; kingdom Metazoa; phylum Chordata; class Aves; order Passeriformes; family Rhabdornithidae; genus Rhabdornis; species Rhabdornis inornatus. The sequence continues at coordinate 231,763 of VWZS01002165.1, read as the reverse complement.
GTAGGATGTTTGCTTAATAAAATTTACAATCAAAGGAAAAGTTAGAGCAGATGGGAGATAGAAACTAAGGGACTCTGTGAATTTAACTAAAGTAGAGAATATGAAGAAACAATGGCTTTATTCTTTGAAAAATAAACAAATGGACCTCATTCAGAAAATGCTGAAGGAGCAGGGACAAATGTTTCAACATCATTAGAAAAACTGTCCCATGAAAGAACTCAGTGTATGTACTGAAACCTAAGGAAGCCTTAGGATTTAAAACCAAGAAAGCATACTTTCCTTCAGGGAAACACGCAGAATGCAAGTATTTACTTGAGCAAATCTGTACAGACTTTTCTTCAGCTGATTCCCATAACCCATAATCTCCCTGTCCCTTTTGAACCCTGACATGACTGCTACTGTACTTTCATGGGACACTCTGGAATTTTATGTTGCTGTTTCAATACCAGGAATATTCACTGAAGAACAATTGTACACTTCAGTATGATCCACCTTAAAACTGGAGGAGACAAAGTGCTACACTGCCAAATAACCTTTACAGGCAGATTACTGGGCAAAATGTTTTGCTTTCAACCTGAGTTTATAAAATTTGTACAAATAAAAATATATTTGTATATATATTTTTTGTAAAAATAGTATGAACTATTTTACTTGAAGAATATAAGAGGGTATGAATCTGTGTCTCAGGAAATATAAGTAGTTCCAGGACCAGCTGTTGGCATTCTTGAAATACTTATAACTGCATTTACAAGAATAAAGCATCATCACCTGTACTTACAACTAGCTATGATCTTGTGTACACAAAAAAAGCTCTGTGTGAAAATTTGCTTTGAAAGGCATATACGAAAGTTAAAATATTAAGAGTGCTTTGCTCCCCTGGGGACACAGTCTGTTGTCTTCCATCTTAGCTGTAAATTACAGCAGTCAGCTTGTCAAATACTCTTCAGCTATACCAGCAAAGTTTTTATACAGCTATGCATATCTGACAAACAGAAGTGTGTTTGTCCTCAGCATATTACACCAGACCTTTCAAGGGATCACTGAAATACTAAGGAGTTTTAGTGATATGCATACATACATGTCTGGGGCACAGATGTGAGCATAGTTATGCAAGTATTTTTCTGGTCTAACTCTGAAAAACTCAATAGACTTGATATCTGAAATAAATTTTAGGTTTGCTGGTTGTTATTATTCAGAAGCTTTGCTCATGATGCTAGAATTAGATGGACTTAGGCTATGCTGTATTTATCAACCTTCGAATTTAAGCCATTGTGGACCCTCTTATTGAATCCCACAATACAGAAGGTAAAGATTTTTGCATATGCATATATTTTGCATCTTTGCATGCTTTTTAATATATTACAGAATCACAGAATAAGCTGAGTTGGAACCACAAGGATCATCGGGTCCAACTCCTGGCCCTGCACAGCGCCATCCTCAAGAGTCACACCGTGTGTCCAAGAGCAGTGTCCAAATGCTTCCTGAATGTTGTCAGGCTGGTGCTGTGAGCACTTCCCTGGGGAGCCTGTTCCAGTGCCCAACCATCCTCTGGGTGCAGAAACTTTTTCTAACATCCAATCTAAACTTCCCCTGACACATTTTCAGGACCTGTAATACTTCTCTCTTTCTCGTGCCCATTCCACACATAATACGTAAATATGTGTGTATATCTATACATATATGAAACTTACATAAAAGCTTCATACATACACCTCTCTCCTACGAGGAAAAGCCCCCAACCTACAGTACTGCTCACACTAAGCTCTCCATGCCGCATGACAAGGCTTCCACCTAGAGAAAGAGAAGAGTGGTGACCTCTGCAGATCATGAAAGGCATCAGGAATGAGAAGCAAAGAGAAACAGCATTCTCCGACCCCTCCCTTTTTAGGTTCCTGGAAAGTCTTTGTATTCTGTCTTTAGTTTTCTTTAAACTTTCCGAAAGTAAAGATCCCAACATAGATCACTCAAAACTGAGTCTCAAACTGCTGTGCCTTTGCAGGCTTTCCTTGTGTCTCACCTCCTGCTATCAGCTCTATCTTCCCGAGTCTTCACATCTTCTCTGTTTGTTTGGCAAACAAGACAAGACAATACAGTGCTTGTCTCTGTGTACAGGATAAAAGCTTTCAACTTCCCCTTCTGTCCAATGGTGATGTTGCTGCTTAAAACACACTTTCAAGATGAAAAACCCATAGAAAGCCAGCACACACTACAGAATTTCTGTTCTGTTGCTGACTACAAAATACAAGGCATAACAAGCAGCCAACTGCATATAGAAACTCTGCAGTTACAGAGGCAGTTTCCCTTATGTTGTCATCTACCACAACAGTATTTCATGGATCTGATTAAATCCAGACAATTATTGTGTACTCTGAATATGCCAACAGCTCCATAGAGTATTCTTTAAATGTCCAGAATTAATTGCCTCTGGTTCCTGCATATGCAAAGAATTAAGCTTACAAAAACCTGTTATTAACCACCTTAAGCAGTATTCTACACTGACAAACAGAAAATCTGGAGTAGAAAATGTCCCTATGCCTAAGAATTACTTATAGATCATGAAAAAAAATAAAAAAAAACAATGCAGTAAAACTCGCCAGTTGTAGGATAAGATTGTATGCCACATAACAAAGTATCAAAGAAATGGTTTAAAAGAAGAAAAAGGTTCTCATTATTTGTAGATGGGCTTTTCATTGGACTGAAAGAAAGAGGTATAACAGAAATAAAGGAGAATTCTCCTGTTACCTATAAGGTTCCTTGAGAATATATAAAAGCACCTAAACTGACAAGAAAGCTAACTGAAAGTTTACCAATATATGCATTTGTTAGAACAGCTAGCAGGAGAAATAGGATATTTATCTATATTCTACCTTATAGTTTGGTGGATTTCTTCCCTCTCTTCCATGATGAACTCTCAACTGCCCTTTTCAGAACCAGATGCTTAGGCAAAAAGGAATCAGCAATTTCCATTATAGGTGCATTGTTCCATGCAAGAGGTAGCAAAGATGTATAAATATTTCTGTTGGCAGAAAAATATAGAAGGCAAGTACAGAACGAATTTATAATTAAAGCCTTATCTCTGTAACATCTCTTTCATTGCCTTAGTATTCTCATAGTTTCTAAATACACTATTGGCAACACTGGGATAAGGCCTTAAATTATTATATTTAAAAATAATAATTTATTTAACATAAGAATATAGAAAAAAAAAGTTGCTTTCTCACATTGAATCAGTTCAAGAGGAAGAAATTATACCATTTATTAGAGCAACTGAGAATTGAGGAACACACAAGCAACCCTCAATGCCAGAGGCATAGTTGCTGCCAGCAGAGTTTTAATGAAAACATTTCCTGAGATTTTTTCGCTCCTCAACATTAGAGTTTCTTTAACTTCATTTAAAGGAATAAATGAGGAAAATACAACTATGTCTTAGTGTTTCTTCCTTTCCTAAGTGCAGCTGTAAAGAGAAAATAAAGAGCAATGTTCAAAAATTAGCCCAGAGGGGAGATGATTAGCTGAGTGAAAAAAATTACCACCACTAAAGATAAGCCAAATTCATTCAGTTTAAACTGAGACTTTCTTTGTCATGTTGTGGGTACATAGCCTGACACCACTGGTGCACTTTATGAGAAATATTATGCTTTCAAGTAGTGCTATGGAACTTGCTAAAATTTAGAATTTTTTAGGCTTATTTGGAGTTCAGATATAAAAAACTAATAATGCCCAGTGGTAGCTACTTGTATGTTACCATCACAACTATTTTTGTGAAAAGCTATCCTATGTTCACGAGGGGACAGCTGTTTGCAGCATCTCTTGTGTTCTTCCAGGAAGGGATAACACAGAAATTCTGTTAAGAAGATATTACTGCTGAAAGGACTACTCATCAAGTATAGTTGCACTCTTGCAAATCCTGATAATTCTTGGGGCTTATCAAGGAGGATTAAGGGTTTCTGCAGGGACTTGAATTTTTATTTTTTTGTCCAAGTAATTCAGGGATGTGCAGCAGCAAATAGAGAAACAGTATGTGTGGTGTTAGATTCACTCGTGTTCTATGAAAGTATAGGGCAGTGCCAGATCTTGTTCTGTAAAAACTATTATATTTGTCTTACATGACAACAAAAGTTACTCTGTACAAAAATATCACAACTTACAATATAGATGTGACTTAAACTAGCAAGAGAAGAAACAAGACTATTTGCTGCCTTTCATTTACAGTTCCATAAAAGCATACTGTATATTACTTATAACATGCTCTTACTTTCTTTTTGAATTGCTTTTGAATTCAGAAGCTTGGCTTATCAAGGTGTTAGAGGACTGGACAGGAAAAAGCATTGGAATCAAAATAGAGAAAAAACAGCTTGCATTAGGTTGGGAAAAATTCACTATTAGTATTAGTTACCATTAGTTACTATTGAGTAAAGAGATGCAGCATCTGAGAATGAAGGCACAGAGCTGACCTTACGAAATCTCGTCATGCTTTTCTGCAGATTCCATGTGGGATTTATCATAAACAGCCTAATAACACTAGACTTTAATGCATGTACCATCAATATCCTGAAACAACAGCACTTCTGTACCTCACAAAGGTATGAGAGCTGAATGCTGGGTGATAATGTGCTGAATCCTGGATATTCTTTTACATCTTCTCTTTCCTTTATTCCTTCATTTGAATAGACCTGTTCTGTCTGTAATTACTCTGGAAACAACAAATAACACCCAGAGGCTGCAGTTAATATCAGCTTTGCCCTTCTACGATACACTGAACATGAAAAGATGAGCGCACTTGCCATAGATAACTTTGCTGTGTTCAAGAGACGTTTGCACTCCACCTAAAGCCTTCTCAAGTAAAACTCTTCTACATTTAAGACTTGCCTTTTTCCCTTGCCTGGGGCAGGCTGCAAGAAAACTTTCTTCTTGTGCAGGCCCCCTCTTGAAGCATTTCCTTCCAGTTGTATTCAATAGCCTTTTGTAATAAATACCTCACCCATTCCTGGCTGTCATTGGTTCCTGCATTAGCAAGGCCATATAACTAGAAATGGTATACCTCTAAAAAGGGCCTATGTCTGAATAATTCTGGTTGTCTGCAGAACCAAACTATACCTGAAAGTCCGTTGGTGCCCTTATCCTGAGTTGTTATCTTTGTTTCCACTCAGTTCTGAAGACCAAAGCAAAGCAATGGGCAGCCAGGGGTATTTACTGAATTTAATGTACTGAAGTGGTACCTTTGGCGCTCCTGTTATCACCTTTTAGCCAATCATAGCTGTCTAATAGCTCTTGCCTTTGCACATTTTTGAAATTTTTGAGTATTGAATTACTTCCATCCAGAAATTAATGAAACTAACAGAAAATTCAAACCTCCCCAATGAACCTTTTGCCAATCAAAATTTAACTCCCCCCACTGCACTTGTTTCAAGAACATACTGAAAGAAGTGGAAAAAAATCCTGAATCTTTCAAGGTGTCTGTAAGTGGGTGAAATAATTTGTAACACTCTGTTTGCAACAATGTTTGCCCAAGATTGGATGAAAACACGGACAGACACGTTTACTTTAGTGAGACACCAATATAGGAGCCTAACTGTCGCAAACTCCGTATAGTAGCAACAGACGGATAAACAGAGACGGGCTGAATCATTCCTGGGATGTGCTTATCTCTTCATACTAATTGCAAGACACTCTAAGGTGACCATGCCTCTAATTCAAGCTTTGCAGCCGAGTGTGTCAAATTAGATTAGGCAAATCTGTGCCAGAGTAAGGAAAGATGTCAAGCTTTCTAATTTCACCAGATTACACAATCAAGAGGTAGGTACAAATCCATATCAAATGTTTCTGATGTGGGCAGTCATACGGAGCATAGGCTCTACTCCTGGTAATGAGTGCCCTTTTGGTCAAGTGATTTAAAGCTGTGCTGGTTGTGGAATACATGAGCATGTGTAGGGTGCATGTACCCTTTTCTTTGCACTAAAGATTACACAAAACTGCTTGGTAATGTAGCATGAGCATACGTAACCAAGGAAGAAAGCATGTCTTTTTAGAAATGTGTTAGCACACAGTTTAAAGCTAATTTGAAATAGCATATGAGAATCACATTTAAACAATGAGGAAAATGAAAATACATGACAAAGAGAAAAGATTACTTTATCAGTCAACAAGACAAAACAGGTATTTACCTTGCTGATGCGCCACACTGCTTTTTGCTCTTACATTAGGCTATGCAGTCTTAAATTCATTATTTAAGGACTGAAATTTTCAGTAAAATGAAAAGGACAGAAAAGATAAATGTGTACAGTTCTTTCAGTACTTCCGCTGAAGTGATCTTGAAGGTTAGGCCAGGTTTGACCATCAAGCTGTCTCCTACCAACTGAGTTAAAATCCTCTAGTCTGAGTTTCAAGACACAGCTATCTTCCTAACTATTGTGCACTAAAGGCAGTGTTCTTTATGGTTAGTTCATAATGCATTCTACATCATATGAACTTCAGTTCAAAGAGTATTTGGGTGAAAGCAGCTCCCAGGGCAAGACATCCTTCTTTATCATTGTTAGGCCTATGGATTCTGTCTAAAAAACCAATGAAACAAAAAATCCTGTCCTCAGTCTTAAACTGTGATTAACTCAGAGAGACCTTTTATTAACAAACAAACCCATTTCTAGTTTACTGCTACGGGTTGTTTCCACTGAAATAGCTGCTAAAACTCCCACTGACTTGAAACATTCTGTAACTTGCCCTTCATAGGGACAAAAATGCCATCCAGTTTCACTGACTTGGTGGAAGACCAACCCAAGTTTCAGAAGGATCAGGTTCAGTTTCATCATTATGGGCATACATTCTTATGCCTGTGAATTAGAAGGTGACTTAAAACAAGCAGCATGGATTTACTAAGCAAATAGCACCTGACCACTCTGCTTGTCTTCTACGTTAAAATCACTGGAATTGTGGAGGAGGAAAGAACAATGGGTTTTACTTACTCTGACTTTGGCAAGAGTAAATACATGTAATAGAGTTGCACAATATCTTTTATTCAAATTAGGATCTTGTAGTCTACATGGGGGTGAACTAGTGGATTGATAAAAAATGTCAAAGTGATCAGGCTTAGAGTGCCATGGTTAATGGATGATATGGAGCCTGAAGGCCAGGAACAAGTTGTCATGATTTAGGAATGGTATTTCCCAATTTACTGCTGCCACTGAAACTGCTCCAGCACTCACTCTTCATTTGCCCTACAGTTGGAAGCAAAAACGTCAAAGATCATGGGTGGAGATAAGAATTTATTGGGAATAGCAATGACATGAGAAAACAAACAGTAACAGCAACAATACTGATAGTAGAAGTGTACGAAGAGAATGTGATTTACATGCAAAATGCTCACCTATCCTAGAACAATAAAAAATAATGGACAGTCTCTCTGCCCTCCATGCTTTCCTCTCAATGGGAAAGGAACACCCTTTCTTTCTGAAAACAAAGAATCCTTTTACCTGGTCCCTGGCAATGATATAATACGGTATAAAATAACATCAGGGTATTGGTCGTGCTCACACAGCCCCAGGCTGTGGCTACAGGACTAGTGCTGAAAAGAAAGCAGTGAAAATGTGAACTGACTGTAGTGCTGAACCGACAGATCTTGTGCAGATACTGCCATGGGAAAGGAGCAGCTGGGGACAGCACCAACCTGGCCAAAACTGTGGAGCCCAGTGGAAGGAAGCTCAGCTGAACCCAGCTGAACTGACCCACAGGAGTGCAGCGGAATGGAAAGCAGCAACAACTCCAGGACTGACCCCCAGCACGGCAGAGCTGTAGAAACAGCAGCTGAGGACCCTGTGCAGACCCGAGTCCAGCGGAGTGGTAATGGGATCCAATCGGAGGAGCAGCTTTTGCAGGGTTTGTTTGCCATTGATTTTTCACTGGTTTTGGCTAGCGAGGTGGGAAACACTATCCACGGAAGCCCCCTTGCCATCATGCTTTTGTTCTCTACTGCCACATGGGTCGCACATGGGAACAGTCACCGTGTTTTCTTTGTCTGGGGAAGATACTGGACACGACCTACAGGGACCATACCCCATCTAATTTTTGTTCCCAGTGGTGAATACTCCAGGGAATACCCCATTATTCGGGGTAAAACGCCTCTCTTTGTATATTTTGGTATTATTTTTGTTATTATTGTGCAAATCTTATTCAATTTTTTTTTTTGTTTTCCGTAAATGTTTACCTCAGCCCATAGTCTCTGCTTTTGTCCCTCCCATAGCAGAAGGAGGGGAAAAATAGGAAGTGGCTTACTTGGAGTTTTATTTCCTGCTAATGTTAAACCACTACATGGCTTCAGTGAGGAGGGTATCCCAGTATCTACAGGCAGGTCATCCAGGAAACAAATCCAGGCTCTTGATGGCAGTGTGTACTGCAAGGAAAAAACACATCAGGCACAAATTTAAATAAAAGGGGCTCAGACTGCATATAAAGAAAAGCTTTTTCACAGTGAGAACACTCAGATGTTAAAGCAAGGTGTACAGAGAGGTTTTGAAAACTCCATCCCTGGAGGTCTTCAAGTCCTGACCAAAACAGGCTTAAGTAACCTGGCCTGACCTACCTGGTTCTGCTTTGATCAGGAGATTGGGCTGGAGATGTCCTGAGGTCTTTTTCAACACAAATTAGGTCCTGAAATATGGATGCAGAAAAACAAGAATAGACAAAGCAGGAGAGGAGGAATTGCATGTCAAAATAAAGTGAAGCTAGAGCAGTGAAAATATAACCAAGAAGGCATTTATTAGACATTCCTTAGAAGTCAGGCATACAAGTCTCATCTTTGTAGTCCATGTTTTGAAGTTTTCTCTCTCGCACACATGAAAGACTTCCCCCTCACAAATCTTCCTTCTTCCATTATCAGGGATGCCCCCTTGACAATCAGAGGATTAGAGTCTAGCAACTGTGATTCTTACTGACAAATTGAATCTTCTTACTCATATTCACAAACCAGTAATTTTATCACATGTTAAGTTTCTCGTTATAGTAGGAAATGTCTTTCCAAATATTTCATGACACAATCCCTTGATAACTATTCTGCAAGATCCCTGCATAGGACAGGCAGCAAATCAATTACACATAAAGCTACTATAAGAAAAACAGCTTTAAGGCATTAGACCTGAATAGTGCTTCCAAGCATTACCTTGTTGAGGTTTGATCTCTGTTAACTTGATTCACACATGCAAGTGTGAAATTGCTGTCACAAAGGAACTCTCCTTTAATTCCTCAGTGCTTTGCTTTGTAATCATAAAACTGTTTCAAATGTGGAAGATACACAAATTCACAGAATGAATCAAGTTGGAAAGGACCACAGTGGGACCTGTGGTCCAGCCTCCCTGCTCAAGCAGGGTCATCCCAGAGGACACAGCACAGAATTGACTCCAGACAGTTCTTGAATATCTCCGGTGAGGGAGACTCCACAACCTCTCTGGACAATCTGCTCCAGTGCTCAGTCATCTGCACAGTAAAAAAGTCTTCCTCATCTTCAAGTGAAACTTCCTATGCATCAGTTTCTGCCTGTTGCCTCCTGTCCTATTGCTTGGCACCACTAGCTGAGCCTGGCTCCACCCTCTTGACCCCTTCCCTTCTGTTACTGACAAACACTGATGAGTTCCCTCACAGTCATCTCTTCTTGAGACTGAACAGCCCAAGTTCCCTCAGGCTCTCCTCCGAAAAGAGATGCTCTTGTCCCCGTTATCTTTGTAGTCCTCTGCTGGACCCATTCCAGGAACTCCATGTCTCTCTTGTACTGAGGAGCCCAGATGTGGACACAGCACTCCAGATGTGGCCTCGGGGGGACTGAGAAGAGGGGCAGGATCATCACTCTTGACCTGCTGGCAACACTTTTCCTAATGCACACCATTGCATGCAGAGCTGGACTGTGCTGGAGCCAGTGAAGGTCCCAAGTGAAGGGACAGCCCTTGGAATCATCCCTGCCCTTGTCTGTCTCACACACTGAAGGAAAAAAAGACAATGCTATCAGACTTAACCCTGCAAAGACTCATGCAGCATCAGTCAGGCTTCATAGAATTTTTGTGTGTGCCATCTCTCTTAAAATACTTTGCTTATAGAGAACACCAATAACCCTCTTGAAATGGACACGAGAGAGTGCCTCCATGCCTGTCAGAATTGGCACTTTTCAGAGAGGATAAAAAATTATTATTTTCTTAGTCATCTTGTCCCATTATGGAGGCAAGATACTTGAAAAATACTTTGATGGGAAAAGCAATTTCACATCTTGCAGGTATCTTCATGTTATTGGATCTTTTTTGGTATTATCCTTCATTTTCCCTTTCATATGCTGGGATGGTTTAATTTCTAGTCTTTCAAAAGTTTATTTCTTTATTTTCAAACCACTTCCATATACAAACTCCTATAAAAAACTCCACAACATTCTGTTTGCTATTGAAACAGGTAACTTTTTAAATTGAAATCATAATGGTTATCCCAAAAAGCTCTTTCAAGCTCCCACTCCACCTTACTTCAATTCGCCTCTGAGGTTTTTTCAATTATTCTGTCTTGAAATGATGATCAATAAAATTCTATTATAAAAGGTTCAAATTGCACTTCTAAGTTTTCTTTTCTTTTATGATAACAACAAGAAAAATACTCTTAAAAGTAGAATAGTTCATATAATCGTCTCTGAGATCAGGGTGTTTTCTATGTTGTGTGTTGCAATACTGTTCACTTAGTTGTTCCTTGACTATTTCAGTCATATCCTCGACAAAGGTTTTAGAGATGCAGCAAAAATACCTCCATCATGTACACAGCATAAGTGTTAAACAGATGGCACAGTTATACAAATGCCAGGTAGTCGTTGCAAAATAAAAAAATATAATGGGGGATTTCCATGCCATACATTGTTGAGTAACTTTGGCACGGTTCAGACTCTAAGATCTGTGTATTTGAAGAGAAAAGGTAGGTGCTTGGATGGAATATGTTGGTAGTCAGAATGCAGGCATTTTAGTTGGAGGCAATTAACCCATCTGAATATTTCCACAATGTTGTACAGGTTTTTCAAAACACTGCTAATCTCAGGAAGGTATTTTTGTTTCAAGACACATATAAGCATGAGGATGACTGTTCTATGAAATAAAGGTAATAAAAGCAAAGAAACAGCTCATGTCCTTTATCCAACTAATTCACATATGGAACCACAAAAAAGAATCTTGTCCATAACTATTGCAAATTATTTAATAGAGGGATCAATGTATCTTTTAAAGCAATGAAGGCATTTTTTAAATCTCTCAAACTCTAAGCACAGGCAAGCAAAATAAGCAAGTGCAAGTCCATATTCACCTCTCCTATGTAGACCTGAATTCTTCATACCAGTTGATGCCTAAATGCACCAAAACCCATAGTTGTGCAAATCCCTGACAAATACAGTAGTGAGCCAGAAAAAGCTTACAGGAGGAGAGCCAGGAATCTGGTCTTCTAATCTGGGCACTCCCTGGCACTGTAGCCTTTTTAAGGTTGACCGAAATCCATGGTTATATTTAATGTCTTCAGAATCTAATCCTTGGTATTATCATCATGAGAGAGTGATTATCAAATTCATCACTCCAGCCCATCAGAGAAGGTTTTTCTGGGCACAGTCTGTAGGCAGGAAGTCAACACATGAGCATGTACTTGATCATCAAAATTCAAGATGCTCAGCCTAGCTTTAATTAAGTCCCACATTTCATTGCAGCAGATGCAAATGCATTGCCACAGGTCAGCAAGGGCTGCAAAGAGTTTCAGATTTGCTTGGATATGCTGGCTGAAAAATCGGGAAGGATTTACTCTTCTAGTTACTCACATGACTTCAGTGTAACTACTCCCACCCTCTCTAGAATAACTGGAGAGAGGAAAGAAGAGGCTATTGGGAGCTCTTATTTAATTTGCTAAACCACTGCAAAAAAAAAAAAAAAAGAAAATATGGTTTCACTTCCTGATGGAGGGCTGCCCACTACAAACTATGGTAAAAATAAGCACAAAATCACATTCCAAGAATTTGTGAATTCAATGTGATGCAATTTTAAGCTATTTACAAGCAGCAATACTATCATTTCTTTTCTGCAAATTTATAAAAGGCATCCTTTTTCAATCACAGCCAGGCTGCTAATCAATTATATGCAAAGCAAACTTCTGCCTTCAACTATAAACTTAAGATTCCAGGCATCTTCTTTTTTGAGAAGATTGTATTTTAAAGCCACGCATGAAAATATTTTTTAAAACCCTGGCACTCTGGGTCTTCATTTTTATTGCAGTTATTAAAGTAAGCTCAAATTTTTTAAGTTTTTCACTGATGGTTAAATGTTATGTTATACTAACTTGATGAAGCCTTGGAACTTTGTGATGAACATTAACAGATCAAAGGTATTAACAACAATATTTAGGAGAAGTGGGGGAAAAAAAATCCCACTAATGATCCTGGTAGAACTGAAACTTTCACTTTAATAAAAACACTTCAGACTGTGCCTTATGTGATGTCAAAATCAGAGTTCAGGAAAAATTTCTAGTTGCCTTTTTTGTCAAGGTAATTGGTACATATTGTTTACAAAATATTTATCAATGCTTCCATTGTGTAGTGTATCATCATGAGAGAGAGGAAATATAAAATAAAATATACATTACCAGCAATTTTAAGGAGTTGTGTTGGCACTAGATAAATAATAGGCTATTGCACAACAGTAAAAGTATAATATATCAAAATCCCTGCCTACACCTACAAATCTTCATAGCTACTGGAAAAACACAGCACCCAGACCTGACTCACTCAGAGGATCCAGCTGGGGAGGTAAAGCTATTCTTTGTGCAGCTAAAACACTTCACCACCACTTTGCAGAAGCTTTTCACCAGGGTATGTCCATTTGCACTTGGGCCTTGAACATCTCGTTCCACTAAGGGAAGCTGGCAGAACTTAGAAGCTAAAACCACTGAAGTACAATCCAAATAACCCCAAAGCTTGACTGTTTCCTATGATAAATAGTGCAAATCTGCAGTAATGGCTGACACAGCATCTGAAAGACAAGGTAGTTCCATGCTTTATATCGTGGGTATTGCACAGACAAAATGTGCTTTTGACACTTTGTGAACAACTTCAACACTACAGCCTACATTATCCTGTGACTGGTACAGATGAGCCACATATTTAATTTCCATGAGCTCAGCTGACCAGAAAGGGCTCTGCATTTCAAATGAGAAGCCATGCTCTCTCTCCAGGGAGCTGTGTGCTGAACTTCTCAGCCTCTCACTCAGTTACATTCACTCCCTTCATATATCAAAGAGGGACAGCAATAAAGTAAAATTTTTAAAAGACATGCTCAGTTATTGCCTCAAACAAGAGAGCACATAGGATACTTACCTAGAGGATCTTCCTTAAGTAAAAAGGTATCGATTTTCCAGCTCATCATAAGCAACTGCTGGAGGAAGACACTACTTCTGACAGCAAATATTCAAGCAGAACTAAGATAATCCTACCTACAGCTACCTATATGCGTACAAAAGAAATTGAGAGCTATTCCTTTCTCTTTCAATAAGTCAAAAGAAGGGGCACTGGGCTAGATCTTTGAAGTTTGTTGCAAAACTTTATTCAATATCATGTAGAGGTAAAAAGACTGAGTATGTACTTTTTTTTGACCACAGATGAATGGCCTGATTTTAATAAGTGCTAAACACTGGCAGCTTTTATACAAGTGGAGACTGTCTCTGACAGTAGATACATAATTATCAAAAGAGCAGCATATCTGGAATATCAATATGATGAGCTAAAATACTGTCCAGTTTTAAGAAGCCACATTCACTTAATCATTGTCCTGTAATCACATAAAGGGATTACAAAATTTAGATATTATTTACCCAATAGATACATTTCACTTATTGCTTCTGTGGCTCCTTAGCACAAGCGGAGAAGCAATAAATTTAGAACACGTGAGCGTGCCAACATTCCCAATTCCCATGACTTCTAATAAAAATAAATTTCTTCTTCTCACAACTTTTATCTTCAGACTTTTCCAGTCTTCAGCTTTATGTAAATGCAGAATTACTCCAGAGTTAGCAACTTTGAGTTCACACCAGGATAACTGAAAACTCTTCTGTTTTTCTTTTATAATCAGAATATCTGAAAGTAAAATGTAGTTCTTTTTTTTATACAAGAAATATATAATTTAAAAAGCCCTGCACTTATGAAAAAATATGTAATTAAAATTATAATGAAAACACATAAAGAAAATGTATTCTCTGGCTTTTAAAAAAGTAAGAGTCTGTAAGTATATTCAAGTAGGGAGCCATTCATTATTACCCTAGATAATACACAAATATTGAGACGTACTTCATCTAAGGCTTCTCATCCAATGATTTCAATCACTTCATTTGGAAAACTGCAGGGAAGCTAAGATATATTTTATAGCAAAAACATATACAGTATACAAGTATTTATAGAGGCCTCCTAGAATAGTTGGAATTCCAGAAACGCTCACAAAATGGAAAAGAAACCAAAAATATTGAAAATCAAAATCCTTATCATGTTAGCTGCATCAAGAGTGTGAAAGAATTTAAGGCAGTAAATAAAAAATAGAACAGCAGAAAAGTTAGACACATTCAGAGCCTATGTTAAGCTGATCATTTGAACAAAGAAGGTAATTCAAGATTGAGAGAGCTCAACAGCTTGGCTGATCCTTCACTTCTAATCACAGGATAATCAGACAGCTTCTTTAGCCTATGGCCTTTCCTGATTCAAAAAATTACTATGGGCTTGGGGTACAAGTTGAGCCCTGACCTAGAGAAGCCAGACAACATGATCAGAACAGTCTAAAACCAGCCCACTGCCTATTAACCTGGGGCAACTTTGGTCTCTTACTCTGAGGAAAGTTTGACTTCCAAAAAAGGATGGGAGTTAATGTCTCTGGAATCTTGCATCCAGCTAGATAATCATCCAAAGATGGATTAAAGTCTTCCTCATTTGCTGAAACATTTTAAGTACACGTTAAATTCTAGGCATTCATGAAATTCTCACTGATCTCAGTGAGACATAAGATTATTACTGAGTATTACTTCCAGTGCTGTCTTCAAGAGGGATATTTTCCTAAACTGGGATATGTGATGACTAAGTGTCTTGGTTCTGGCCAGGACAGGATTAATTTTTGCAGTAGTCAGGACAGGGGCATGGCAAGGACACGGGGGTTATTCTATACTACCTCACTCATTTTCCTGGAAGGGGGGAAAGGGTCACTTTGGATCAGGGCAGCGTGGCAGAGCGATCAGTCAGGTACTGTCGGTGGTTTCTGCAGAGTGAGCAATATTTTCATTTCTTATGCACTCTGACATGAGTATTGTTGTAAAATATTGTTCATTTCCTTATCTCATTCTGCTTCCAGTAAATTGTTCTTAGCTTTTGTGCCCCCAGTTCTCCTCTCCAGCCTGCCTCAAGGGAACAGAGTACGGGCATGAAGTGAGAGGGATGGGGCAGAGTGAGCGAGCAGTGCGTGGCTTAAAGTGGCTTCAGTAGGAACACCAAATGGGACAATACAGTTCCTAAACCACAACACTAAGTTAATCTTTAGGGGCAGTGTTGTATTGCTAGACTACGCTACGGAGGAATATGCTTCTGTACAAAGCTTTTGTTAAGTGGTAACAGTAACACACTTTGGATAAATAGTAACAGTAATTTTTCTGGCTTTATCTTCTCAGAAGAAAAACCTTAATTCCAGAATAGTTTAAGCCTAAAATTAAGCTTCAAAAGCCTTCTTGATACCTAGCCTGCCACAGATACCTCAGATTTGATTTTGGAATAAAGTTTTGTTTTCATAAATAAGGATACTAGGAAATAAATATTGAAGTGCTAGTAGAGGAAAGCAAATAAGGATGTCCACCAAAACTTTGGGCATCAGGAAAAGTCCTGTAGACTGAATTTCCAGTTCAAGGGAAGAACTCTGTTTACAGGGATGATCCTGTCAGTATAGCAGCTCTTGGTCTGCACCAGGAATCAGTGAGCATGTGCCTGCACCCTATTCAGCATATCCAGTATATCACTGCTTCACTCAATCATGGGGTGTGCTACAGTAAAATCAGAGAACTGGTATAAATTGACCTATTTTTTTTTTATTGTAACAATGACAGCAAGGAAAACCAGGGTGAAAGAAGATATCAGCAAATATAATCAGGAAATAAACTGAATTTTATACAAAGCATTGGCACTTCTTTAATTGTCAAGGGAGAATATAATTGTAAGGCACAAGATATAACAAAACTACAAAAGGTGCACAAATATTAAAGTAAAATGTGCTATCTACCTGCAATATAGAACCATTAAAAAAAGCTCCACATCTCACTGAACACTGGTTTTTCATGCCGCCATTGTACCTGTGGGTGGGAGGTGCCACTGCTGCCTGACACCTTGTTGGTATATTTAGGAGAAATATTGCAAAGCAAAGGCCAAAACCGTCAACATGGAAGTCTTGAATTGGCTACACCTATGTACATAAACCAGATGAAAAAAGCAGACCCTGAGTTTCTTCACCTTCAGGAGAGGCAACTGCATATTGGAATTTGTCCTGCCTCTTGCTGACAGTGTTATAAAGCACAAACATAGCATCTCTTGGCCAGTTGGGAGAGACAGAAGTCCAGCTCTCAGTATTGGGAACCTCCTGCTACACACTCTCTGCCTCTAAGAGCATTCCTCTAGCAAGGGCTGCAGCCACCTGCCCATCCACAGCTCCCGTAAGCCTTAGGGGCAGGTGTCACCTCACACTGTCCTCAGACTGTGCATGAGTTGGCAGGTGTCCTAGGCCAGGCATCTCCAAGCTTATCCTGCTCTTAATTTATCCAAAACATGCTTGATATGCTTAAAATTTCCTAGAAACACAAAGAAGAACAGGAAAGAGAGCATTTAAATTATTTACCGCCATGATGCTTGTGAAGCCACATGAAAAACAGGCTTTTTCAGTGCTGTAGAATTGTATTTAAAATTCATTGTACTGGCACTGTTGTTCACAAATCCCAGGAGGAGTCAGCCAGTAATATCCAACACACTAAGATGAGAATATTCCCCCAAATATCTCTGACTTTCCAAAGCTACTGGCAGATTGTAATTGAGACGAACATGCAAGTGGGCTAAGCCACGTGGGTAAAACATCTATTTCTTGGCTCAGGGTCAGTTCTGTGAATAATCAAAATGAAATGCTGTGCTCACAAGAATTTATTATTTTATTCTAGAAACAGTTAATATGAGTGGGCAAGGAGGACATTTGGGAAAATATTCTCTCATCTGCAATAGTATTTATTGCATAGCATTTCTTCTCTTCTTTTTCTTTTTTTTTCCTTAGGACAGGAAGATTTAGGTCAGGAAATATTTCTCGTGGAAAACAACTAGTTCATTTGCAAATCCTCCTTGGAATGCACATGCTCTTGGCAGGTTAACATTTGCCTAAAGGGGTCTCTGATGAGGAGAAACAAGGACTTCTGGTTCCATCAGAGCCAGCCCTTAGCAGTAGCCTAGATCAACACACACTCAGCATTCACAGAAATGAAAATAAAAGCATCTCCTCAAAACAATAAACAAAAAGAGAAGTGGAGGGGGGGAAGGAGGGTGGAGAAGAAGAATGCTGTTAATGTGTGTATGTGGGGGTGAACAACAATAATAAGAAAAAACATTACAAACAAACAAAACTCCTAAAACCAATGTAAGATATCACTTCAGTTTTGATTATGGTGTGTGTTTTGTTGTAGGATTTTTAATGGTGTAATAGTTTTATTTACCTGCAGGGTAGGGTAGACTTCATCTCTGATTCGACCTCCAAGTAAGCAGTTGATTTTTGAGAACTTTTACCTTCTTGCTCCCTCTAGTGCTCTAAGAAACCCTGCACAATTTTACATAGTTCTAACAAGAATGTTTTCCTCATTATTTTCTTTCCCCATGTGAGCAAGCAAGCAACTTGATAGGAAAAGACCAAGACTGAATTTATTGTGGCAATAATTTGAAATGTAAACCTTCACTTGGCATGCTGCTATGTAATCCAAATTGTTGAAAGGTCCTTTCCATTGCTCAGATTATTACGGCTTATTTTTTGCAGACAGAGCAATATTCAGATTTGAGGCAAGAAGTACAAATATGCACATCACTACAATTGCTTTTAAACACTTTTGGACATTGATGGCACAGACCCAAGCTGTGATCATCAATTAAACATTCCTATTAACAAAGGAAACAAACATGTCTGTATGTTGTACATAGTAACTTGTCTGCATCATGGTGCAGAGCCATAAAGCTAGCCACTCTCAACTTTGAGCAAAAGACTTAAATAAGTCTAAGCTTAAAGGAAAAAACAACCTCTACTGGCTGTCATCATTAACATTTGCCACCCTACAGACTGCTAGAGATGACAATAAACCTGAACTACTTGATTATGCATGAGAAGCAATACTGCTACATTTGCACAGGACAGCGGGTAGCAAATCCATCCTATTCCCCAAACACCACTGCTTCTACATGTTATGAAGTTCTCCTTTTTTTGTTGTTTTTTGTTTGATTGGGTTTTTTGTATTTCATTTTAAAGAAAAGCTATAAAGCTTGGATATGAAACATGAACACACCACAACACACTAACTGCAATTGGCCTAAAACAACGCTGCTCCCAGGCACCTCGGTGGAGCAAGTTAAAATCTGAAATGTCAAATTAGAAAAACAAGACAGTGATAATTAGCTTCCTGAGGAGTAGAAGTACTTACAGTATAGGCATCTGCAGAATCTGTTGTGGAAAACATTATTCTGTGATCCAGACATGGGTAGAGCCTAGAAAACTAGTACTTCTAGTTTTTCCAGTCTGACTTTTGCCAGTGGCAGGCTAGAAATGTCCTCATGGCAATAAAGCATAATGAGACCAAATCTTCTGCTGCACCAGCACAATCCTCCTGCCACTGTGTAAATTTGAGATGGGGAAGAGCAAAGCCCTTGATTCTCTTAGTTTTCAAAGACATTTTTTAAAGCTATTTTTGCTATGCACAGGAATATCACGGATCAGAACTATATTAAAATATTATCTTTTTTTAATCTACAGATTACTGTGTCAAGCTTGCCATAGACAACAGTAGGCTGAATATAGAAATATTATTTGAAGTTTCCATGTCAAAAAAACTATCATATTCTTTAATGATACATCAAGAGGCCATCACTTTTTGCTTGTATGACTTTAACTGAAATTCTGTCTCCTTCACTATGCTATGTGCCTAAATCTTTGAAGGAAGACTTAAGCCAGCTGCTGTGCAGAAGAAAAAACTATAATATAACAATGAATGCTGGAGAAAGTTTTAGGTACATGTCCAATGCTGATACAGTGGCAGATGCTTTTGATACACAGGTGTACTTTTTGAGAATTCAGCTCAAAACATTTCCAATGGTACATATAATTAAAAGTCATATTCTTTTCTTTAGAAAATAAATTCAATGTTGTTTTGGTTTAAGCGAACCAAGAAAATGAGTCATCCTTGTTTCCTCCAAGTCTTTAATGTTTCTGGCTGCTCAGAGTTTGGTTTCAGATCAAAGCAAGATAAAAGTGAGTTAAAGATTCTTCTAATCTGTTATTCATATCTGATTAAAATATATTTCCTTTCTCCTATTGCATAATATGTAATATATTTTGTTTTACTGTGTTTTGGCAAGAAAATGGAATACAATATGTTTGAGGAAAATGAAGTTTTATTTAAATATAGTAAATCCTTTATCTGTACTTATAGCAAAACAAAATTTCTACAGAAGTAAATAAGTTAGAACAATCATTAACATATCTGCCACTAAAATAAATGTTTATACTTAGTTGATCAAATTTGTATGGCAAAAAATAATAAAATGTTCAAAAGAACTTAAGCAATTAATTGTCATTTAGAAGGCTTGAGAAAGAAAAGTATAGGCCTAAGATCATTTTAAAAGATCTGCTATTTCATTTTAAAAACTTTAGAGCATAAGTATTTTCGTCATCCACTTCTGCTCCTGGTCATTTATTTTCCCACACGAAAAAAAGAAGATAAAACCCTGCTCAAATCCTACACACAAAAAAAAGAAAAATTTAAAAAAAAACAAAAACAAACCACAAAAAACCCCACAAATCAAAAGAAAACAAACAAGAAAATACAAACACACACACACTCCTCCCCCTCGAAAAAAAAAAAAAAAACAAAAAAAAATAAAAAACCACAAAACTAAGAAAAAATAAATAAACCAAAGCAAACAAAGAAAAAGAAAAAACAGGAAGAGGAATAATAAAAAAAACCTAACAAGAATGGCTTGTATTTGCCTTGTCTGTTATCAAGACTATTTGTTATTCTTACTGAAAGATAACTGTTGATACTTTTGAGTATATAAAATTCCACAATTGCAGACAATATGTCCCTATAAAAAGAAGTTACTTCAAAAGATGAAAAGTCCACGTAAAGATCTTTTGTTTCCTCAAACCAAGCAACAGGGAAAAAGCTCTGTTTATATCCTCAGTTACAGCACTATCTTTGCAATGCTGCTAATTATCATAAATGCCTCTGCTGGAAAAAGCAGGATGAAAGGACAGGTCCTTGGTTTCTCATGCTTTCTGGTACACTGCCATTGCTCTCAGCATTCCTCTGTCTATGTTACACCTACCATAGTGGCTTTTCTGGACAGGTATTGTCTTTGAGATGGCTCTTGCCATCCAACTTTGCCCTCATAACATAATGGATTTGGACTGCTGCACCCATTCTGGGCTTCACTAATGCCAAAGGGCAACATGTAAACACACTATCTGCTTTTGTGTCACTTCATGTTACTGTGATCTAAATTAGTGCCATAACTGTTTTACATGCTTCTTGGCAACAGAGGCAGGAACTTCAGCAACTGGGGTCACCTTGAAGCGTTTTGCACTTCTCCACGTCCCATTCAGTTCAGAAGGAAAGAGCGGACTTGAGAACACCAGTCAGACTGGCAACTGCAGCCCCACCTATACCAGTATCAGAAGATTCAAACTTGAATAGAAAAAAATTATTGCATATATTTCCCAACTCTTTTTGGACCCACTGAAAAAGCCCTAAAACCTGACAATTGCTTTTGAGACACTTTTACTATCCGGACCCTTGATTGTGCAAACAAGGATCTTTCTGTGAGACATCCACATTTTTCACCACTTTCAAAATAACACAAAGAAAGGGTCGCAGTCAAGCTGATATTTTTCTCTAGCCCATGAAACCAACTAAAACCCTAATTTGTAGAGTCAATGAAAATTAGTTGTCAAAAGCCCTCCATAACTTTCTGCAATTATTGAAGAAGCGTGTTCAAACCTCAGTACTGATTAGGCACATAGAGAAAATCTCACTCTCCCCCTTGGATTGAATGTTGGCTCAAAAAGAACCAAAAGTTGCTTTCTTGATTATTATCTAATGTTTTAAACAGTTGTTCTTGTGACCAATACTTAGACCCCCCATAACATATTTTCGTAAGTGGTACATAGTGTTTTCTTTAAGGTCCTCCTGAGCCAGGTGTTTCTCACCTGACACCTACTGATGCACTCTCTGATGGAAGACATGGAACTGTTGAAGCAAGTCCAGAGGAGACTCACAAAGTTGATAAAAGGCCTAGAGAATCTCCCCTACAAAGACAGGCTGAGAAAGCTGTGGCTGTTGAGCCTGGAGAAGAGAAAGTTGTGTGGAGACCTCATAGTAACCTTCAAGTGTCTGAAGGGGCCTACAAGGGGCCTATTCTCCATCAGGAACTGTAGTGATGGACCAAGAGGGAATGGTTTCAGACTGAAAGAATAAGTTTAGATTAGGTATTCGGAATAAATTCTTGACTATGAGGGTGCTGAGGCAATGGAATAGATTGCCCAAAGAAGCCACAGATGCCCCATTCCTACAGGTGTTCAAGGCCAGGTTGGATCGGGCTCTGAGCCATCTAGTCTAGTGAAATGTTTCCCTGTCCATGGCAGGGGGGCTGGAACTAGATGATCTTTATGGTCCCTTCCAAACTGTTCTATGACTCTAAGATGCCAGATAACTGCAAGTGTGAGTTTTGGTACTGAGCAGAATGAAGGCAAGACATCATCAGTGTCTTCGAACTCTCTGAGAGTAGCGAATTTATTTAGAGAAAATTCTCTGATTATTTAGCAGAAGTGAAACAGAAAAAGTCCCAGCTCTTCAGTAGTCCTTAAAGTGAGAATTTTGGAGAATTTTTTTGCATCTAAGATCTTGCAAGCAATGTAATGAGTAAAAGGCAAAGCATCTACCAAGGGAAACATTGTCCTCACATGCTGAAACTTTTTCAGAAAAGCTGGGGTCTATTTAAAGACCTGTGTAACACACAATATCAAAAAATCACGAAGTCAGCTGTCACTTGACAGCATGGGCTGAAAGCCAAAATACGAAAACACTGATTGATAACTAAGAATACTAAAGTCTACTAAAAAAATAATAATCTTCAGCAAAGTCGTAGCAAATGCAACCTTGGTGCAGAAAAAAATCTCATCCTTCCTGAAAACTTCTGGCAGTTTCTCTGCTACATCTATGTATGTGCAGTCACAGGTATTTATAAGGGAGCAAGGCTTGCACCAAGAAGTCTTCCTGTTCTTCCTGTAGTCAATACCTTGAAGTGGTTAAAAGGAGGGCTCTTCACACTTTGTAGAGACGTGTACCCTTCAGGTACAGAGTTACAGAGTCTGCTGTCAGTCTCCATCCCTGAGTTCAGACACACAGTAGATCTCCAGTGCTCCTGCTCTTCTCAGCTGAAGGTTATGGGTTAAAGCTAAATCTATCCATTTCAGAATTAGAAACACATAATTATGGACACCTTTATTTGCACTTAGATTAAAGGTAAAAATCTATAAGTATATGCAAAGAAAAATTCAATTTCTCAAACATTTCTGCAAAGACTATTTTCAAAATTTACTTAACCTTTTATATATAGAAATACTTAAATACTTCTATTTTACCCAGTTGCTGGACACCCAGAAAATCAATTTTTAATTGCACAGCTTGCAATGACCTCAAAATAAAATTTTATGCATTAAATTTAATTGCCAGTTTGTCTACAACATGCAGGTAGTTAAAAAAAAAGAGACTATCAGCATGTAAACAGCCTCAGCTCTGGGCCACAAATAAGTATTTTCGGCATGTAGCCGGCCACTGACAAGTGCCACTTCTAATCACTTAGTTAACATTGAAAGGGAAAATAAGCCCCAACAATACAATACTTCAATATGCTGTGTATGACCTCGGTTCTTACCTTTCACATACTGAGAATACTCTTTTGGCTAGAATCAATCTATTTTGTATTCACACATTGCTAACAGAATTATTTATGATAGCAGACTTCTAAGAAAACAATTTCAGGTTCTTCTTATTAGACAATTATCATTAACTACAAAGTATCAGATGACTACAACTCCTCAGCTAGAGCATTACATGCATATTGCATTTGATTCAGCTTAAATGTCACATGCTCCTTCACTCACATACTCACCTACAATTATATAAGTCTTAAGGACCAGCTCTCAATAAAATCTAAGGGAAAAAAACTCCATGAGCTTCCACATCTTGTGGAAGCTGAATCACATTTCAAAATATTTTAGTCTGAGGGAAGCACTGGAGTTTTTTTGGGGTCTGGTTATTGCATATAGTAAGGCGAGTAGAACAGGAATTAAGAGTGATGTAAAAGTGATCTATGGAATAAAGTTTGCATTTCCCTGTTTCAGCACATGCTAAGGACAAAAGTGTTTCTGATACTTTTCTCAAATTACATGCATTACACTTTACTATTAACCAGCATTTATCTAATAAGAGGGTGAAAGGACTCTTGTTTGATCTTACCTTATACCACTGCACACTAGATGATCCTATCTTTTTCTGCTGGGCACCTCATAGCCAGTTAATCCCAAGGCACTTCTTTAAATTGCCCATGGCATGAACAGGCAGCAAAATTACGTATGTGTGGTGTTCTATAGATGGAATAAATCAGTTGCACATGGAAATCTCACCTATTGACTTTTACTTATACGGCTTATATTTCCTTTTTCTCCATTTATATATCATAGAAAGAAGATACGAACATTGGTGCTTTGATCAGCCTAAGCTAAAGATGTGCACACACCTCTACAGTGCAGACTCTGATCATGGCTTTTACAGGGCCATTATGAAAGGAGTCAGAATTTATCCCAGCACATAGCTCCATGTAGCAATGAGCATGAGGGTACTGATGGAACAATATCAGAATGTGATAGAAAAATTTAATAAAGAAGAAGGATGCTTTGATTTGTTTCCATGATCCATATCATTATTCAGCATGGAGAATTCATCTGCTAAAACATTCAGCAGTACCTGGCCCGTTAATAGCAGCAGATTGCTGCTTTCTGTGCAAGAATGAGACACCTGTGATTTCTGCTCTGTACCTGCTGCCCACCCCCATCGCACCTGCAACAGCATCAGTTCTACTTGTATTGTAAGGGTCTAATACACAACTCAGAAAACATTTTCTCTTTAGCTCTTGTAGATCTGAGATAGTCAGCTCTCAATCACTTTAAGTAAGATCTTTTTACTGCTGGCTTTGATCTCCCTATTCTTGAGAAAGAAAAATTGAAAGTGCTGACATAAAAAGATTAGATCATATTAAACTGAATCAAAGAAAGTGTCAGCTTTACTACTTACTAGGAAAAGACCAGGAAAGCAATATCCTTACCTAAATTGGTTTTAGACAGATCTAGGAGTTAAGCAGCTCCAGAAAGAGTTTGATTCAGCTTCCAAATTTATGTGATTTTAGACCCCAGTGATTCAGATTTCACAAGGACAAGCAAGTTCAAAAGGCACCCAATTCCTTTGCTGAAAATCATATTATACATCTTGCACTACCCTGGGCAAAATTTATCATCTGTGGTCATGACTGAACCAAGCCAGAGAATCAAGTTCTTTCTTTCCAGAAGAAAAACTCTGTACAGAAATTTAATATGCAGCCATATTCGAAGTGCCATTTGTACACTAATACTATCATCCTTCCACCCCCACTGAATCTGTGATACTTTGATTTAAAGTTCAGATCTATTGGGGTTTTTTTGGTCATACAATTCTATTACTGTATGAAAATTACAAAAGGGCCTGAAACAATCTGCTCAAAGGTTGGCCAAAGTTCTTCTTTTGACTTAGGCTGTGGAATAGTCCCTTAGAAGTATGACTATCATCTTCCCAGTTTTAGTGTTGAGTATTTCAGATATTCACTTGATTTTATAATTTTGAGCTTAATTCTAGTTTACTGTTCAGGGTGAAGAGCTTGCTTTCATAGTCAGAGAAATTTCCAGCTGAAATAAAATGAAACTTTCCTAACAAGAATCACACAAGAGAAGTATTGTTTAAAATCCTCAGCTGTGTTTGATTCCAAATCCAGAGGTGTTAAAAGAAGATCTATTTCTTCATGAATTATGAATTCAAGGATTCTTTCATCATTAATGTATAATTGACCTTTTCTGTCCAGACTCCTAGTTTAGTGATTTATTTTGATAAATAAATTAATTAGAAAAAAAAAAAACTTCAAAATACTTTTGTTGAAACTTTCATATGTTAGGAATGCCACAAGTTAAAGAAAGGGAAAATATCCTCTGAGACAGAACCTGGTACACTGGCACTCAATTAGATTTTGACCTTCTTTACCCATAAAGGACTGGTAGACAGACATTGTTTGCTACTTGCCTGAATTAAATTGGGTCTCCTGAGATGCATATGAAGTAATTTAAAAAAAGAAAAACACTATTAACTGAATTTACTCAACCATCAGTCTGAAGCAAACCTTATTTACTGTATTCATCTATTAAAGTAATATAATCTTTCATATTTTAATCAGAAAAAAAGTGACATTTAATTAGTGTTACACAGCCAAGACTTGAAGAAGCTCCCCTATCTGAGCATTCAGCTAGGCTACCATTTTTCAGTCTCACCACAGTGAGTCTTGTATGCTTTTATGCTTCCCTTGGTCAAAACAAACTGCAGGATTGTTTTATTGATTCAGCTGCCTGACACCCTTCCTGAGCAGGAATAAGCACTCTTTTCACAAATTCATAGAAATCACATCTTTTGGCTCAACTGCCTTACACTGCAAGGACTGGAAGCATCTCCTTGTGGTGATTGGGACAGTTTATAAAAACAAAACAAAAACCAAAGAAAGTCAATCAGTCATATCAGCAATCTACCAACATAATAAATGAAATCTACCAACAAAAATAAAAGAAAAAAGCCAAAAGCCCTGTGCATGTGACTGCCATACATTCCCTTCTACTTTTTTTTCAGTTAAGAGCTACAGAAACATTCTTCTGTTGAGTGGTTTCAGAGTATGACTCAGAGACCCTTGGCTGTTCCTTGAATGCTCAGTTTCTTCCATCTTGAGGTGCTGAAATTAAGCAGGCTACTTCAATAATGGCATATTTCTGTTTCTGCCCAAATTTCCTGCCTCTGCCTTCTTTTTTCTTTCATGTCCACTACTTCTCTCACATTTGTAAAATTGACCAGTTTTTATTCTAATTGGGGACCTTAGAAGCCTTCCACTCCCAGCTTCATGAAGAAATTAAAGATAACTGTTTTCACATCAAATATGGACATCACATTGTGCTATGGCATTTCTACCAGGGTGGTGGCTGTTGGAGTTTAAAGGTTCCTAGGTACTCTGAGTCCTGACTAGCTTGGCAGAGTTCTGATATTATACCAATCCATTCTAATCATAAACTCTCTCACTCTGACCCACATGTACATGCAAAGCCTGTAAATCTTTAGGGTTTTATTTATTTTTGAAGGATTTAATTTCATCTTTTTAGAAATAAGCAACCTGTATTCCTGATTTTAAAAAAGTGTAATGGTCCAAAGCAACATGAACGTATCAAGCCTCAATAAAGAGTCTTCTGAGTCAGCTTGCAAAGCCTAAAACACAAATATTTTGTTTTTAATATTTCATCATTGTACAGCAGGGAATTATATCAGCAGCTCTGCAATATTGGCCATTTAAAATCAAATTCTTCCACCTCAAACTGAATTTCCCTCACCATTGCCCACCCAAAATCATATTGCAACAATTTACTTCTAAGTCACCGGTTCCACAATTTTAGCTATTTGATAATATAGTCCAATAAAAGTGGCATAAGCTAATTTTATAGGAGCTTCAAAGACTTGTTTTGGATAAGGGAACCACCTACTACAAAAAAAATGCATTCCTTTTTTTCTCCAAGCACAATACACAAGGAGTTTTTATTCATTAAATGTTCACTTATTTTAAACAAGTATAGGCTGAAGACCATGGTCTTGTCTGAAGTATGTAGCATCATATTATATTTATTGAGAAGTTTATTGATCACAGGCTGAATGTTTATCTTATTTTACTTTAACATTCCCATTAAACAGTATTTTGACATTCTTTTTGGAGAAAAAGGAAACTAAAACATGAGAAAAACAAACTAGTCATTAAAAAGGTACTTGAGGATACTTGCAGCAGCAACCCGCAGGCTTAGGGGAAAGCTCATTGTCAAGTATGATTTATGAAAACTTGTTAAATTTACTTAAGAAAACTGGGAGGCAGACTAGGCTAGTACACTAATAACCTCTTTAACATAAACCTTATGGAATACAGTACATCCTTTATACATTAAAAAGGTTAATTTAGCTTGTCACAACACAGAACTGAATTAACAGGGAAATCTAAAAGCTCTCTATTTGTGTGATTAAATAAAAATATTGGGTGACAGCCAAGCCATTGCTACCATTCAATTGCTTTTTCTTGCCTTATCATGTAAAAATTATATATTAAGTGTGCATGCAAGAAAGTACTATAGTCAAATGAATGCAGAACCACCATCAAAAAAAAAATCTACTATGCACTGACATTTCAGATCAGCCTTTTTTTTCTCTGCATTAATTAGGCCATTTGTGTTTTCAAATTCCAGTTAGATTAAGAAACCATTACTTTTTGGCAGATTTTTGGTCCACATATAATCAGTTTCTTCTTTAACCAAGAACTGGTACCATTCCTTCTGGCCTACAGATGAAAACTCACCTCTGTTTCTACTATTTGTTTGTTATAAAAAATTGTTCACAGTTGAAAAGTTATTGCATGTAGCTTGTGTGTACATGTATGCAAACACACACACATGCTATGTTGCAGCTGTGTCCTGTTCTGAGCCTAGACAGGGAGACGATCATGATGAACAGCAGATCCTTGTGAAGAAGGGGAGACTCCTTGTTGCTGCGTCACAAAATTAATGAATACCTGTAAGACATGATAAAAAGTAGCATCTTCAAAATAAAAGTACTTGAATTCAGACTTTGGGGATATAGGTGATGGTATTTTTTAGCTGCTCTCATTAACTTTTTTAACAAAATAATTTATGACTCATGTTGAGGGAACCCCTCTACAAACATGTTTTATAAACTCTAGAAATAATCCCTTTTACCCTCTCCAGCTAAGAGAGGTTGATAAATGTGATAAAAATTATGGTAAAATGAGTTACAGAGATATGAAAAATACATTTTATGCACAAGTAAATGTGAAACAATGATTTTAATTATTTTTTTTTAATGGCATACCTAAAGAATCTGAGTCTGTTGTTTCTGCCAATAAATATTACAGATGGGGGTGCAAATATTTCAAGGTGAAAGCACACTTCTGATTCAACAACTAATGTGCCTCCCTGAATTGGTTTTTTTAAACACAGATCTTACTATGTAAATGCTTGTTTCATTTTTTAACACACAACTATTTCACAGCAATGCATGTAAACGGAAAAATGATTCTTCTTTATTCAAATGATCCTCTATCATCTGATGATATATAAACAAACTTAGGGTCCATTATAAGCGTGTTAGTGTGAAGAACTGTTTTCCCGTTTAAAACTGACAGTCAGGGAGAGGAAGCAGTGGGTAGGTGACTGAGATTATGCATCACCCTGAAAAATGGAGAGGAAGTAAACCTGAGTGAACAATGCCTGAAGAAACAAGCTGAAATTATCTTATACTCAGTCACCCAGAGAACAGATCATTTACAAGTAGTTAGTAGACCAGCACAGAGGAGAATACTTCAATAATGATTTGCACATGGGAAAAAGGAACAAATTCACACCATCAATCATAGAAAATTAATATTTTGACTAGATGCACTTCTTGGTTTGCAGAATGAATAACAAGCAGTTGCATACGGAGATGCTGTAACACATCACAGTCACCCAGAAATCCCATGCTTGCCATCAGTGTTCTTTTTTCTTTTTCTCATAATAGGATTTCGTGGTCTTTAGCAGTCAGGTCTCTTCCATCTGTTTGTGCATTTAAAATTCTCACAGGAGAATGTTCTGAAAGTCTAAGGTCTACCACAATTTACAGAGACCGGTTCAGCCTTTTCAAGGACATTGGTAAGATCCCAACTTTCGGATTGTGGAGGGGACAGTTCAGAGTCCCACCTTGTCATCCCACACAGCTCCAGATTCATCTAAGCACAGATTATGTCTGTGCACACTACAGGTATGTGGCTTGTTGCAATGCTTTACTATGCTCACCTCCAGTGTAAAAGCAGCATGGGACATGGAATTACTGCGTGATCTGAGATGGAACTGCTGGAGTATTGCATATATTCAGGTAACCCAGCAAATGATAGAATATTCTACCACATCAATAACTACAATATACAGCACATTTAGATAAAAGAAAAAAAAAGTATAGGGGCTGGGAAGAAAAGAAAGAAAAAAGGTAAAATACCTGCTCTAATGTGGTTTGGCTAATGGAGTAGTGTTTGATTTGGAGAAAAGTTTTGTGATTCTCTAGGACTCTGAAGAGCTCTGCTAAACATCCCTGACTTCTTGGTACATGGTACTCAAGCAGGTTAAGATGCTGTCCCTGAAAACAAGCAAAAATTATAAAAACAGATAAAAGTGAATGTACTTTGTGATGAAGCTATACTTGCTTATAATCGGTCTAACTTCAACAGGCTCTTATTGCAGATTAATATGGAAAACATGAGCTTTTAGAAAAGAACACATTTGTCTACATTCGTAGCACAAAGAGCTGTTCATACTGAGATTACAGATTTTGTGTGTATTCTGAGGTAACAGCTTGGTAATCTCATAAAAGATATTAAACTTTAGGGCAATTTTAATCTAACAGACTGGTGCTGTTCCAATGTAGTCTGGGAAAAGGCTGAGCATATACAGACACACAGCTGCCTGAGCTCAATACAGACTTATACACACAAAGAGGTTTGTATCTAAGATAGACATTGTTTTCCACGATTCTTTTCCTAAATATAGTTAAAGTAAAAGCCTTTGAGAGCTTTTATTGAAATGTAATTGCTATAGGTCTTTTACAAGGCTTTATATTAAATCAAAGAATCTCAGTAAAGGCTGAGACTCATCAACTCCAGGCCTTATCAGAAAGTAATCAAAGCAAATACTCTTAGTGACTACACTGTAGTCCTATTTCAGGTGAACACAGATCTGAGTTCAACTTCATCAGTAATAAAAGCAAAAGGAAATTTTCAGTCAGAGAAAAGGCCTTTTTATTTACATTGCCTAAATGCCTGTTTGGAGTTGATCTAACCAGCACCACAAGTCCAATTTTTTTATTAATTACTTAGTAGAAAAATAAAAGGGATATTCATATGCACTTTTTCCAAGAAGATCAATATACCCAAACATGTAAATATCCAAACATGTACATACTGTTCTTACCAGCCCCAAATTAATCCTGCCATATACTACAACAAGGAGTTTCACCTGTACCTTAAACTGTGTTCCAGGAAAATGCAGTTGTAGACAGTCCAAAATCATTCGTCCATAACTTATTTCTTTGCTAAGCCAAACCTTGACAGAATAACCATCTCCAAACCTGGCAATGAGGCACAGAAACATAATCCATGAAGACACCATGAAGACAAGGAGAACATTTGGTTCAATTGATTTCCCTATGATAAGATCAAATATCATGCATGCCTACTGCATGATTACTGTGATTTTACTATAGTGCTCTTGAACAACAGAATTCAATGAGAAAGTTTTAAAATTAATAATAACAGAGACAATAAACATGTTATGCCTAATTTTAGTTACTAGTGTGTTCCACTACTCAACATACCTGAACTTTTGTTAAGTAAACTATGCTTTAATTGCTATATTGCCTCAAAAGGTCAGTATAAAACTATGAAGATTAACAATCACATAAACAGAAAAAGAAAAAAAAAACATCCTTCAATTTGTCTAATGAGAAAAATGGGCATGTAGCACTATTTTTCAAATCTGTTAGCAAAGCTGCCCCTCCAAAAGCAGATTTCAGCAGTGTGAGTACAATGGTGTTTTGAAGATATGCAAAGGTAAGCATAGGGATATTTAGGGAGACAGCAAAGATAACAACTTTTCTTTGGTTCTAGGACCATGTGATCTCTCTCAGAATAATTTAGGAAATTAAGTACTCTTTCTCAGCATAGATGTGATACATTTAAATACTGACAATCTAACCAACACTATATCTTTTTATTAGCTTTACTCACTGCTGATGGCTATTTGGGAAAGTTGCCATAAACCAGTGAACACTGAAATGACAACCATGTTCCTATGCACATTTCTTAAGCAAGGGAGGTTGTACTGCACCAGGCCCCAGAGTGGGGTGCACAGACAGAGGTCAGCATAGACATGGGACAAAAAGGAGCTGTGCTGTGCCCTTTCCCTCCTTTGCAGCTACATGTTTTCCTTCTTGGTTAATTGCTAGGGAAAAACACCAGCATGAGCCACATCAGAAGAACTTTCTACTGCTGCTGCTGTATCCTGTTGCCAGTGAGCAATGGAAAGGCACAGCTGAAAGGGGGACAGGGAGCTTGAGCAGCACTGCCCATGTCTCCCCAGAAATCTGTCACTTCCTCTATCTTTCCACTGACCACCACTTCCACATCCTTCATTCCAGCATAATTCCCTTTTCTTCATTCTCAAGCCTGGCAATTACTCATTGCCAAATCCTTTATTCCAATGGTTTAGTTCCTAGTGATTACCTCTGTAATATGCCCTTGTGCCAAAACCCTCCTCTCCCCTCTCTTTGCTGTATACAACTCATGATTCAGGGCAGCAGCTGGCTTAATTGGGTCTGACTGGTGAGAGGCACATTTTCATGTCATCAAAGCAGAGGATATATCACAGCACACTCTACAGTGTTGGCCTATTTCAATGCATTAAAAGATGTCTACAGGTTATCAATCAAAAGGCGAAAAAAAGATAGAACTATTTTGAGATATATGTCCAGTTTAACCAGTGCATGAGTGATTCCCAGCAAAATATTCCACATGAAATACCTCATGTTCCTCACCTATAATAAGTATATAGCAATATAAGGGCTTTAACTTTTATTTTGAGTTGGGTCAGAAACTCTGTTGTTATGAAGGAACAGTCTGCATTGATTTAAGAGCACTGCAAGATTCCACAATGAAAAAAAATAGACTTCAGATTTTATTCTATTAAGAATTGCACATGAATTCAAAATACAATTTCCAAGGATCTCAAACAAAAATCCTAATTTTTTTATGTAGCACAAAACAGTGGCAGCTTCTGCATAAAAATGAAAAGCCCCATTACATATAAATGAGTGCAGGGTTTTTTAGTCTTTGGTTGGTTTGTCAGGTTTTTGTAGGGTTTTTTTTTGTTGTTGGTGGTGATGGTTTCTTTCTTTGGTTTGTTTATTTTTTATTGAAGTCAAATGCAACCACTGAATTACTTGAAATGGAGTAAGAAACATCCTGATACAGTGTCCTGTCTGTTGGTTCATGAACTAAATTGTATTGAGTCCAGACAGTAGGGTACTAAATATTTACTGGAGTGTGTAGCCTGACAGATGAGCAGTGCTGATTCATCAAAGAGATGCAGAATTAGGTGGAATCCAAAGCAGTGTCTGGCAGATTTGCTTTGCAATGATTTACTAAGTTTTATATAGATCTCTAATTAAATGTTTTAAATGCATAGCATCATCCCTGAAAAAAATACATGTGACAATAAAAAAAGTAGTTACAAAGATGGATATAGTTAACAAGGGTTTTCAATTTAGTTGACAGCTAACCTGAGGCAACATTTTACAAGAGATCATTGATTCTGACCAGTTTTTTGGCATTTCTACACAACGACCATTGAATTACAGTTTGAAAAATGCTGGTTTATGGAGACATCCAACAGTCTCATAAAACAAAATTACTATATGCAATGAAGTTTCCAAAGAAAATGAATCAAAATTCTGATTAGCAAAGACAGAGGAGTCTGTGCAACTTTCGTTTAGTTCTAAATTGTGAATGGCATAAATGCCAGCATGGCACCAATAAAAAGCTTTAAAAGATTCTCTTCTTTTCGCTAGTCGAATTATGATGCTTCTATACCTTGATTTTATACTTCATTTTAGTACAAGAGCTCCCCATATCGAGTAAGCTGATCAGCAATAAACATTTCCCCCTGCTATAATCAGCAAGCTGCTTCCGGCAGTGCTCTGAGGCAGTGGAAACTGAGCTGACCATTTTGTTCACTCTGTTTTCCTCTCTGATTCAGACAATTTAATGAATTCAGAAACCCAAAGTGGAATTGCAGAGAAAACCACAATCTAGTTTGATTAGCACTGTTAGGATCAAACCTTTAGCACCTGATAGCTCAAGACCTAAAGAGGAAGACATTATCATCAGAATGGCCTAAGTTGAGCCAGCAGACTCATTCAGCAGCCATCTGCTGCAAAAGAACCTTCATTTCTTCAAAGCTATTCAACAGAGAACATGTTGTGCACTTCCATGTTACTTTAACAACACTCACATTTCTATTTTTGTATAAACAAACACACAAGACCACATAATCTGACAAAATAAAATATTTTTCTTCTCTCTATCCTTCCTCTTCTTCCTCAGTCAAACTACTAGTTCTTGCTTGACCTTCACCTCATTAGTGGTTCTGGGAGTATAACTTACTGAGTGTTTTTTCCGTTAAAATGCCAACATGAGACTGAAGCTAAAATATAAATGCTCAAATAAACTAATTAACTTGACTATTTAACAACAGCATCAGCTGCAGAAGCAGGAGCTTACAAGAACTACAAGAACTCCACACTTTTAATTTACATAGGTCCTCAAGGTATCTAAGCACTCAGATAACAAGGTAGCAAAAGGAACATAAAAAGGTAGCAAGAAATGGAAATATTTCCATAACAAGAATTACTAAATGGGCTAAAACTTTTCATCGTGAAAAAAATATGATGAGGTAGTCGAAAGGTATTTTTAGGGAGCCCAGAATCATGACTAAGCAAAGTAAATCACAAATAATTCTTCACTCATATGTTTCTCATGCAAGAGCAGGGGACATAGAGTAAAACTATAGGAAAAGAAATGCCAAGTCAGTAAGACGAAGTAATCTTCCTTACACTTTATAAAGAAACTGCACAACTCGTTGACATGGGATGTTCTAGATGTCAGAACTTGACATGAGTTGAATAAGAGACCAGAAAAACTCACGTTGGGGATCCACTAAAATCACCTCTGATTTAAGAAGCCTCTAAAAAAGAACCTCCTGAAGGTGGTTGGGTAATATGGTGAAATAACTTCCTGTGCTTATCTTGTTCCTGTACTTTTCCCTCTTGACCACTTTCAGAGAGAGAATACTGTGCCAGCAGGTGTTTGATCTGACCTCAGGCTTCTTTTGGTATAAATATCAAGAGGAGGTCAGCCTGGGTAAATCATCCAAATGGTTCCTCAGTTCCCAGAAGGGTTTTGCAGCTCCCCACTGCTAGCAGTATAAAAATAGTTTATGTAAATCGACTTCAGATATGTGTCTACGCAAGTTCCAGTCACACACTGAAATAAAGTGTAACCAGATCTATACTGATGAGGAAGTCCCCTGGACACTTTCCTGGTCCTCTTTTAATCTTGCAATGGTAATGGAAGTGGATTTAGCAGCCCAGAGGCTGAAAATTATCATGAATATCAAGGAGAGGAGCTGCTACTTGGGGCAGAGTAGCCCCTCAATCTTCCCTTCTGCCCATTCCTTAGAGGTCCTCATTCAGAGGTTTGAATGGGGACAAGGATCTGTTGAAACACAGCTGAGCCTGCATTTGGTCCCAAGGAGTCCACAGAGGAATTAACCCAATGGGTTTTCTTAAGCTTGACCCATGAAAACCTGTTTTATGTGAAGGGTGAAAAAGAAAGCACACTATTAGCAGACTTATTTGCTTAAAAAAAATAAAAATCTCTGTTTACATTTAAAAGCCTTAAGAGTTTGCTTGTCTACAAATGAACAAAACCAAACTTTGAAGTCACTGTTTTAAGTTACAGCAAGTCCAGAATAAACATCTCAGAGAAATCACACTCTTCCCAAAGCCTATTTACCAGCTCTCCTCTCCCCCAGTAAAATTTGCTGAATGTAACCTCAGGAAATGAAGAACATGGCCCCATTTCCTAAACTTTGAGGAAAAAGAAAGGCATCTAATCACCCATGTGCTTTTTTTCCCCCACTAATCAGAGTACATTTCCTGGAGAATATTGTGCTATATTTTTACATATATATATGTATATACATCAAAAAATTATGGCTCACAGAACATTTGCTGATGGAAATATAGTGTGCATGCTTTGTGTATGCACTAGCTGGATCAAAGGATTGCTTCAAAATGATATCATTGGATTAAAAAAAATAAAACTGTAAAGAGAACATTGGCACTTAATATCTGCAAGGAACTGCATCTTTTAGAATATATGCCATAAATTGAAGAGGGGGAATAATATTCTACTGTGCTGTTTATCCCTCTGCTTTGGTTTACACTCATTTGCAGGCAGATATTGCTCTACTTCCCCTAAGTGAGTAGAATCATGGAATAGTTTAAGCTAAAGTAGGCCTCATCTAGGCAAGATAACTGAGTTACAGCAGTATAATTGCTGAAGCATGGGATACACATCCAGGTCATTCCTCTCACAGCCTTCAACACAAACACCATTTACAAACAGAACAGATCTTGAGCAACACTGAAAACAAAACACTTTGAAAAACATTGGGAAAAAAAGAAAATAAAACTGAAATAAATTTATTAAAACAAACTCATCACAGTTTAAGATAATTTAAAATCACACAATGTATTTAATTATTTCATGTATTAAAAAACAAGCAAAGTCAATACCAAGGAATGAAAAAAAACTAACTAATTTTTAAATACTTGTATTTTTTTTAAAAAATGTTAAAATCAAATGCAAATACCCGGTCACTTGTAAAATGGATTTCCTTCTGCATTTATTCAGAACCTCAGCATTGCTGAGCAGATGAACTTGATTAGATGCAAACAAACAGACATAAATAAATTATAAAATCTTTCTTCCATGTACTATTCACAGAGCTTTTTCATCATTTTTTAAGTTATCGTGATTTTTCCAGGGTAACAATATAAAACAAAAACAGTTATTAAAATGATGACTAACACTCATTCAGGTATATTGTGCATGCACTATTTGTTCACACACACTCAGGCTTTCTTATCAAACCATCTAAAGTTAATTTCTGTATTCAATAACATAATTATCATAACAGTGGAAGTCCCAGATTATAAGCAGTGCAGGGCACAATTTTGCCTTGCTCACTTTGCTCTTGTAAATTCTTATGTGTTATTTCGAAATATTCAGTGAATCCCTCAACAAATCTTGTTAGTTGTTTATATATATGCATACACAAAAATCTCTCCATATTTGAGTTGTTTATCTGCACGTAGTATCAAGGATTTTTTTATTCTTGTGTTATTTATATATTTTATTCCCAGAGAAACAGGAGCAGCAGTGCTGTAAGCCTGGGTAAAGCTGATGGTACAGCCTATAAAGAACACAAACTGTTTCCTCAAAGCACCTTCTGGGCTCTACAGTGAAAAAGGCAGGAGTAAGTAACATTATCATTGCGTTGCTATGACAGGGTTTCTGTGTACTGTTTTTTAATAACATAATAGTCATGGTATTACGCACTAAAATATCTATTAAAAGACCTTATCAACACCTCAAGGCCAAATCAAGCTAAAAAGTATTTCATGGAGACAAGACGTAAAATTAAAATTTAAACCACAGTTATATTTACTTTATGTAATAAACATAAATTACATCCTCACACAGCACCTTGTCATGAAATCCCCCTTGTGACTGCCTTACAAGACACACTGGATGTACCTGCTCAGGCAAGTGGCTTTATTTACCGCAATGCCTAGAAAACATTGCAAATAAGACAGCAGATTGATGAGAAAAGGGGAGAAAAAGGAGGGAAGAAGAAAAAAGGAGGGAAGAAGAAAAAAGGAGGGAAGAAGAAAAAAGGAGGGAAGAAGAAAAAAGGAGGGAAGAAGAAAAAAGGAGGGAAGAAGAAAAAAGGAGGGAAGAAGGTCCTTCACAGTTCTGGAACTCCCTGGGGAGCCAAATCTTCCCCTGTCATCCTCATACACCTGTGTGGTCTGTGGTAACTCACTTAGAGCACATCTTTCTTTACTGCTTTCCTGTCTTGTTAAGGGCCCACCTGGAGATGAAGGGCTCCAGTTGGCAGGAGGAATTCACAGTGCCTTCTGGAACACCCACAGCTACAGCTGAAGTCAACAGGAGTTTTGCTTTGAATGCAGTGTTGAACAAATGTAACATATTTAGTCATAAACTACTCAGATGGACTACCCAAACCCTTTTAACTTTAGCAACAATCTTTGGTTACCCCTCCATAAAACGGGAATAATTATTTCAAATCCAGTTTCCCAGAACAGCTCTGGAAAAAAAAGATGCTGATGTTTGTGAAGCCTTGATCCAATAAATGCTGATAATACTGTATTAAAGGACAGGTTTGAAAAATTCCTAGTAAAACACATACTAGGGAAAGAAGAATATGAAATCTTAATTAGCTGGTGCTGATTTAATGATTTATTTAGAGATAAAATGCATCCTGTGGAAAAAATAGCCTAAAATGACAAAAAAAAAGCATTCTAATGCACATGCGCAGTAGGATTGAATAAATATTGCACAAAGTTTCAGGAGAGTCAAAAGATATTGTTCATTTCTGAACTCTCAATCTGTGTGTTTTTAAGTTTTAAGAATTCTTTTCTTCAAACTTGTCTCTGGAAAGATAAACTAATAGCTATATTACATGATTACACATCCACTACCTTAATACATTTTTCATGTACAAGAGGAAGGCTTATTTCAGTCAAGAAGAATGAAAATTATATTAATTTTTATATTTCATAGCATGTAAGAAACTTACTGCTAGTATGCCAATTAATAACACTGTGTCCACCAAAGGCTGAAATATTGATGAGAACTATAATTTTAACCCTCTTTTCCATTTGAGAAATCTACATGTGTGGGTTTGAGGAAAACAATAAAATATTCCCAATCAACCTTTAAAAAAATGGTAAAGTATAGTCTGCCAATACATTTTCCATTCTAACCCAGCCATAGTAAATGAATTAATTGTTGGGTAATTTAATCAAATGGCTTGCTGATAAAATTTGAGCAAAGACTTGATGTCCAGCACCTGACAAATTGGTATGGGTTTTTCTGATATGAGAAGCCTGTCCAGATGGCCCTAGAATGAAGGATGATATTCAAAATGTTGTTCCCAGAGAATTGGCCAGCTGTATTTCACATGAAAATGCTTCTGTGAATTTTTAAAAAAAGCATTAAGGATAATGGAGAATACTGAAGAGAGCATTTAAATGTAATCCATACACAATTTAGAGTAATTGACTCTGTTGGCAGGAGTTGTCTGAAATTAGGCTTTAATGGGCACAACTGTTAACGTATCAATCTCAGACAAACTACATCTAGAACTAAGATGCTAACTTCTTGAAAATTGCCCGTCAGTCTTTTTTCTTCTACCCAATAAATTTCTTGATATTGTTCATAAATTTGCCACCTACAATAAAAAGCCTTTCTAAAGAAGTTTTACCTTTATTATTCTGCTGAGAAACATACACAGGTACTTTAAATTTGTTTAAACATATATAAATATAGTCAAGGTTCAGCAGCTGGGAGCAGAAACCCAAACACTGACATTTGTAGTGAGAAGACATTTTTGGATGAGCATTTCCTAACAGGCTTGCAGAAGGGCTGGAAAAAATCACTTTTTATACCCCTATGAAGCATTTCTGTTTCACATTAACATCTTTCTGGAGTTCACCCATACCCTTCACAGCAGAATTTTGTCCTGCCATCTGACAAAGCTGTACTCAGTCCAAGATTATAATCTTTCACATCTGCCAAAGGCTGAAAGTGTAGCCAGAGAAAAAAACCTGTATTGTTGAACTTCCCATCACAGCAAAGAAGCAAATTTAACAGGCCCCAAGGAAGACCCATTAAAACTTCATCACAGCCATCAAAAAGGTGGTCATAATCTGAACTCCATAGGCTGGAATGGTACTAAAGAATAAACAAATGAAAAAAATTTGAGTACCTCCATCAAGACAAACAGAATTCAACAAGAAGGGAAGAAAGAATGTAATTTTAGCATATGTGCCTACATTTGGAAGAGGAAAAAAATTCTTCACATATACTAA
Source organism: Rhabdornis inornatus (assembly GCA_013397075.1). NCBI lineage: Eukaryota > Metazoa > Chordata > Aves > Passeriformes > Rhabdornithidae > Rhabdornis > Rhabdornis inornatus. Next base: position 192,265 of record VWZS01002165.1, on the reverse strand, counting down.
TAGAATGACATGTAATATCAAAATATGTTTCTATTTCTTACAGTACTGGATTTATTCTTTTAAAAATAAAACTGCATGAAAGTTTTAAGTATATGATTTAAGTATTCATATACTTTAATTTGTCTCCTTGAAATCTTCAAACCCAGATGAGGACACTTGTTGATTTTAAAATATTTGTTAAATTTGACTTGTAGAAACAAATTGAAAACAGACTAAGGATGTCAAGAGCTTCTTATAAACAAGAACAATTTAAAAAACTCAAGTTTTAAAATCTAACAAAGAAACTATGATAATCTACAAGTATCACCCCATTAATTTATTTTATTACCATTTCCCCTGTTAATATGAATGTGTATACCACTAGCCTGATTCATTCCCAGACATAGCACAAAAAACACCATCCAAAAATACAAATGTTTAGGGTATTGGTAATTAAATTAACTCAAATGCAACAAAATCAGTTTTGTCTATGATTTCCTTATATTGCTTCATGGAACTTTTTTTTTTTTAACAAAATGTAAGAGGTGATGGGTTTTTTACTGTGAGATGGAGCATGGAACAAATATAACAGACAGTGCTAATTGCAGGAAACACTGAAACACTAGGAAAAGATTGGTGATTATATCAGTGGAAGTGGCTGTTAAGGAAAACATCCTTCCTTCCAGGTAGCTATTTCCTAATAGCAGTTTAGATTTACTAATCCTTGTGGTCTACCACTTTAGATGAAACAGTATTTTCCTCTGTATGGCAATGAGAAATGAAAGGGCTAATAAATCATAGGGAGGGAAGAAAACAGGAAGGAAGAATCACTCAATACTCTTCCACATCCTGGAAGCTTTTCAGGATGTTCACAGAGGAACAGAAAGTGAGAAAATGAAGATTTTAAAATTATTTAAAGCTTAATTATTTCAATGGATTTCTTTGGAATTCTGCTTCTCTGCCCCTTCCCCATCTCATGTAGATGCAGGAATCCTCCATATGTTATATGGTAGCATACCATGGAAATTGTCTTCAAGTAAGTTTGGAACTCGAATCGCATAGAATCTACAACGTTTTTTTAATCTCCTAGCAATTACTTTAAGTGCTAGGTGTGTGATAGCCTGGGTTTTATGATAAAGGATAATATTGGCATGTGTTGGAGTGATATCTGGAAGCTAGACTAAGCAACAAACTAACAGGATTACAGGAAGAGTCTGACTTCTCCCCAGCAGTTGTCAAAAGATTCCCAAAGAAAACACGGAAATGTCTTTTCTGCAAGCTTCAACAGCTGTGTGTATGTGATGCCTTAAGACTGTGCTCTCTACAGTGGTTTTGTTCTTTCCAGACAAGAAAATGTATCAGGCAGTCAGAAAATTCAGAAAACTGCATGATTTTAATCAAATCCTTTGATAAAGCTCACAGCTATTTTTTTGTAATAAAGGGTTCTAAAGTTTTTTTAAAAATTCAATAGGTTCCTGAGCAGTTAGTGTGGAAAATTTGGAGACCAAATCAATCAATAAGATAGGAGTTAAAGGGATTTTAGTCCTGACTTAAATGAAAAATCTTCATGCAGCTTGAGATACACAGTTTGTGTAGAAAGTCTCAGCAATATTGATCTCAAGTGCACATATTTTCCCATGTGAACGTCACTGATGGACATACATTAAAGAACTGCCATGGAACACAAGCCTGCTGATAGTATGAAATATTCTAAATATAGAGAAGGTGTGCATTTTACAAAGTTAAAATTACTTTAAAAAAAATATTTACTATGAATGTGACTGCCAAATATTCTTATTAAGACCTTGCTTTGGAGAATTTGAAAGAGATACTCATATAGCCTTGATTCCTGAATGGCTAATCTGTTATTATCTCTACAGTAATAATAGTACCAGCATCATCTCAATAAGAAGCAATATGATGACACTTCCAATAGGATACTTCTGCATTGATTTGATAACTGTGATCCGGAAAAAGTTTATCTACAGAGGCAGAGCAGCAAATTGAGAAATAACTGCCTTATTTATATGAATACAGTGCTTACTTATGAGTATTTGTACTGGTCTAGGGCAAAATTGGGAGGAAACCTCCAAATGGGGTCCCTCTAGAAAGCAGATTCAAGGGGCCCCTCCCCCAGCTGGTTCAGGAAAAGACTTCCTTGGCGAAAACTGGAAAAAAACTATTGATTCAACAAGCTTTTGATGTCTTGTTTCCATAAGAGGGAAGATGAAAAGATGCTGCTAAAGAAAACATCAGAAGTGGCAAAAAAGTTAAAGTCACTGATAAGATGAAGGGGAAGGTAGCCTCTGTGGACTGTCTGATTCTGCCCTCTCAAGGTCAAGCTGAGAAGACAGAGACATGTACTCACTCCAGAGGATCTGCAACATAAAAAGGACAGACTCACATTCATCCCAGCTGACTTTAAGCACTCAACTGAAGTGCCTAAGTAATACTATTTTTTCCTGACTGGGAGGACACACATCTTCAAAAAGCATTTTCACCTGTCCAAGATCTTCACTGTGCTCTGCATACTGAGCTACACTGTCCTCTACATATAAGCTGTTTCTCATATGAAAGAAATAAAGGATTCCTTCACACTCACTAATCTACTCCAGCCTGTGAGATAACAGGCCATTCTATGCTATGAAATTTGGGAAGAGACAGGATGGCAAAGGCAAAGACCTAGATACGAAAGAAGCAGAAACTGCTGCAGATAATTGACTTCTCATGCCTCCAGAAATTGAGGCAAATATGAACTGAAAGGTGTGTAAACATGAAAAGAAGGCTACAATCACATGGAATCATCAGAATTAGAAATACAGACATCAATATTTTTTCACTATCCAGATTACAAGATTTCAAAGCTTGTCTTCATGAAAAAAATCTGTAAGGAGAGAGCTACCGTGGGTCAGGCCCATCTTGCTAATGCAGCTGTGAAGCAAGGATCTATGGTTCTACCCAAAGGGAAGGCCAGAAAGCCAAAAGGGTTGTCAAGGGACAAGAAGTTATCCAAGGCACATAACTTCTGCCTTATAATCATGGCAGACAGCAATTCCAGAGCATTTCTGTAGAGCTTGTTCCCAATGTCAAGTGTGTCTGCACTTAAGAGAACTAAGTGCTGAGCTAGTACAAAGCAGTGTAGTTCTGCTGCTTGTAAATGAGCTGTATCATCTTACACAGCTGACTGTCTGCGTGTCCCAACAATTACATTCACAACTGAATGCAAATGTTCTAGCTATAAGTTGCAGCAACTTTCCCCTCAGCTTCTGATCCTCTTTCCTTTATGGTGGACTGAGCCCATCCTCTGAATTAAACATCCTCATTAATAGGTATTAAATTAACTCATGAGCAGAGTTCAAACAGAAAAGAGGCTTAGGCACACCAGGAAAAGGATGCAGAAAACAGCATAAATATCTGCAATTGTCAGTGAATTTGGTAGGAAGCAGAGAGAGTTCAAAATAGATGTTCTTACTGGCTGCTGACCTGTTAAAAATGTTTCTTCCTGTTATGAAAAACCCTCAGAAGGAACCAAATTGTATTTCATCGCCGTGTTGAATTCTCACAATCTATTCCTTAAGTTATGTGCAGAAGTGCTACATTTTAGATGCAGATTTGTCTCTTTCAATTACCAATGCAGACTACAAAGCATTTTAGCAATGTTGCATGTCAATTTAGCTTGCTAAGTCATCTTAGTTGGCTCTTTTTTAACTTCAGTGACAGCAGGAAAAAAGAACATGTTCTTAGCAGTTGTAAGTGCTTATGCCTTAGCACTACTAAAGCATCTAGCCAAGTCTTAGATTAAATAAATGTGCAGAAGGTTTGATATTGATGTATAATACCTGTTTTTAATGTGCTGGGGAGAACCAAGACACTTGAAAGCTCCATTGACCATAATAGCAAGCCTTGTGCAGAGCGCTTCACATTCTTCCATGCTACAAAATAAATCGAGGGGAAAAAATAGATGATTAGTAGTGAAAACTGAGAACATTGTTTATACCTGACTTTAGTTAAAGTGGAAGAATCTGGAGAGCTGAAAAACAGGCACACAAAACCTTTGGCCTCAAAGGGTAACAGTCAAAGTTGTAACCCTAATCAGCATATACCAACAGTTATTACCACATTGCAGCTAGAAAAGAGACTTAAATCATTATTTATATTTTTAGTCCATAACTAATTGGACAATTCTGGTCAGAACATAAAGGTATCATTACCACAGGAAATGTCCCATAAGCAGTCTCAGGAATCCACTGAGGGAATCTTTAAATCTGTTGTTCCCTTTAATAGCTGTTTATGGTTATTCTGAGATAAAGAGAGAAGAATGAAAAGCTTGCTCAGCCTTTCTTTTGCATACTATATGGCCTTGAAAAAAGTTACCTTCAGTCTTATTGCAGACCCATCATCTCAAAGATCCTACAATTCACTGTGTCCCCTCCCCAACTCTTCTGAGGCAACTAAACAAGAGATGTCTTGTGTGCCTCAGCCATGGGCCAGTCCAAATCAAAGTGCTTTGACTGAATGAACATTGGCAATTGAGTACTGCCCTAGGAACTATCTCTTTATTATGAGACAGGGCTGTGCTAAGAACTTCCAAAGTGCTGTGTCTGAGAGAGACAGAGAGGGCTGACACATCTTCCCCAAGTTAGGAAATTCACTAACTCCTAAGGCTCCCCTCGGCATAATGCTCTCTAGCTGTTAAAAAATTACACAAATTTAGGGCTATAGGGACAGTCAACAAAGCCTCTCTCCTCCCCAGTTAAAACAGAAGTCTTGTCTCTGAAATGTAAGTAAAAAAATGTCTCTGAAAAGTAGGTAAACAGTCCTCAAAGCCTGATTTTTACACAGCAAATCCTCTCTATACCTTTCATATGTCAGCAAATACATGTGTAAGTTCACTTCATATGTAAAATTCCTGTATTTATACAAGCAAATAATTTCAAAGCCCCAATGGCCTTCAGAAAATAGTATTAATAGTATAAAATAATTTCTTCTTTCTTTACCCCGGCACAAGAATGTGAACATCACTGTACTTATTTTCTGCCTCAAGTCATTCATTTGTATAGCTAAATGTAGTTAGTACAATCTGGTGGATTTTGTTTGTTTGTTTACATCATATTAGTAATGAGATCACAGATCTCTTCTATTTAGCTGGTATTTTGACAACTAAAGGTTCTAAATCTGGACTGAAAAGTCAAAGCATATTTTTTCTGAAAATCACTGAGCTGAATTCACAATGCATAACCCATGCTCCTTAAATCTGTGTGCACTTAGGTAAGCACTTGGCCATCAAACACAGGCACATGATTTTCAAAATTCAGCTTCCATAAATGAAACACAAGAAACTTTTTGCAGAATTTTTCCATCAATAATGGACTGGGACAACAAATACGTTTTAAGAATATCTAAAAAAAATCTGAAAATAGAAAACATTTGGGGAAGTTTGGCCACATTCCTTTATTAATTCAGCTATACTTCAAATCTCATTTGGCCAAATATTTCATTGCTGTTTTGAGTTTTGAATTTTGTCTTCTCTGGACATGTTTTCATGATCTCTCCCTCATTTAAAGAAATTTTATATATAATTATACATACTATATATATTACCTAAGGGAACATTTAATTTATTTCATTTCACTAGAGATATTACAAAACAGTATTGATGTTTCCCCCATTAAACCAGTATACCAGTGACCATGTCAGAGAACTGACAAGGTATTTAATGTAGATGGACTCTTCTAAGAGGATGGGGTCTCTCCTACCATTCCCAGTAATGCATAAGAGAATAGCTGACCCATCCATCTTCAGGATGCCATGGTTTACTCTTTTCATACACCAATGCAAAGAAGAAACTGAATAAAATCAGAAGGTTTTTCCCTCACACCTCCATTTGTAAGGATTTTTAAGGTAGACAGATACAAAAAAATAAACTGATATTCCAAGCATGAAAAGACACTAAAACACTGAGTAAAAAGAGTATGGAAAAAGAAGAATCAATTACATCATCTTTGCTGTGCCTGCAGCCCCTTGAGCAACACTCTATTCTTTAAAAATTAAATATGAAAAATATTTGGGATTTAAATAGGTTCCTTTTTCATGGATAGGAAGGAATTACCATAAAATTTCAAGACTTAATCTGTGTTTCACAACAGAGTGAGCATGCCTTCAGAATATACTCCTCTGCAGCACAGGAATATCTGGCTGCTGGGATAAGGGTCTTACCTATGGGATGTCAGCACAGCTGCACAGCCATCCTGAACTTCCCTCAGGATAGCTTTCCAAAGGTAACGTTTAGAGCAGGGATCCATCCCAGAGCTGGGCTCATCCTACAGGAGAAATGAAAATGACACAGCAGCATGGAAAAGGTATACCACAGGTTCTGCGCAGCAGGAAGAATTAACACAATTCACAATAAAATTGTATACTTTTCTCTTCAAATGTCACATTTTCATAGGGTCACTTAAGTGACACCCTGATCAATGTTTTGCTTTAACACATACAGTTTAATGTCTAAACTTACGTAAGGCACATTTTAGTAAAGAGGTGTATATACATACACAATATTTAAATATAATCTATGTGTATTTATAAATGCTTATCATACATATAATTTTTTATATATCATATATGTATAGTTTTGAGTATTTATTATATCTGTTTAATTATATACATATGCTCTTTTTGATGAGAGAAACTTGCAAGTGGTTTTTCTCACTTTCTGGAAACATTTGGTAACTGTTTATGGTCTGCATACACATCTGCCATGAACACAAACAACTGGAGAAGTCCTATAGCTCCCAGATGTCTACACTGCCCATCCCATACCCAGATGTTTGATAAAATGTTTGGATTTGACATCCTATACCAGTTACTCCCACAGTCCTTTAAAGAGGAATTTTCACCCACAACGGAGAGAATTCACAGGATTAAATAACATTAACTCAGTGCAAACCAACTGGCAAACCCATTTCCCACTTGGATGGCTTTCAAGGAGAAAGACATGATGCTACAAAATCTATATTTCCCCTGCTTATCTATTCCTCTTTTCCTCACTAAATCAAGATTTTACTTCTTCCACTCATGGAAACAAAAAGAATTATATTTGATTTAGAAATCCAGTCTCTTTTACTACAAAACTAAGAAGGAAACTCTTCCAGCTGTTTTTTATCCAGTGGGATTCCGTGGGGAGTATCAGCATCTGTTAGACAGGTATGGCTTTGGCCCGAGTATTTTCAGCAAGGAATTCCAACTGAAACCTGGAAGCAAAGTTTTCAAGAAACAAAGCAAACAAAACATCCAATTTGAAGCTAACTTTAGTGCTTCACTACCAATGTCAGAGGTTAAAAAATTCAGTTCAGCCTCCCATTATCTGTGGACTGCTAACAGAGAAAACATAAAAAGCAATAAACATAAAGCAACCCACAATATTGCTCAAATTAATGGCTACTATCCTGGATGCAATTTAGAAGCAGATTCAGTAATTTATATTGGTGTCTTTGCTTTCAGACAAAATAATAATAAAAAAACAGTCCTTTTAAAATACTGAAAAACTCCTTTAAAATCTGCTAGCTTTCTGAAGCCAGCAAGTGTTTTAAAGAATTTGATATGTTTAATTATCTTTCTTTCCTCTTTTCATTCTACATGCAACAGTCTGTGCCCTGCAGCAAGAAGTAGGCTGAAATGGATACTTGCAGTGGTACACTGTCATAAAGACATTCAAAACCAGTTGGAGCATTTCCTAAGATCAGGAAAAAACACTGATTTAAGATAATCTCCCCCTTTTACTAACTGAACCAGGATCAGTTAAAGCATAAATGCAAATAAAATGTCTTTGCTTAGAAGTGAGGCAATGGTAGGCAGTTAGAAGTAGCAAAATGTGTCTAGTCTTCTGGAACACCAACCCCAGAGAATATAAATTTTATCTGGTTCAACTTAGCCTGTGATCTCTTCCTAGAAGCCCTGGTTACCCCCTCAACTCTGAGGAGCAGCTTTCCTACCCCTGAATGTTTTGAAAAGTTTAGTGCACTACTGAACTGGTTTAGCTCTTCCCAGCCAAGTTTTAAGAAAGCAGTGTTCAATATTCTCTAGTGAAACAATAGGCAATGGTAGGAAAGAGAATGCAGTGTTGTAATGATGCAGTTCTCAAAGCTTTATAGCTCTTTGATCTTCAATACAAAAGGCGTTTACACTGGAATGGCCAGTGTCAGGCCTAAATGGGCAGTAGGATACAAGAACCAAAACAACCTGGGATAAGTAATTCAAATTAATACAATTCATAGGTATTACTGGATTGTTTGACTTGTGAATGCAACGAAATGTAAGAACTAGCCGGGTTTATGAAATAAATACAACCTAGCAAGAATTAGGAGTATCCTGAAAGAACATGGGTCAATTACCCAGATATTTATTGGGTAGATTAAAAATATTTAAATGTATTTGGACCATGGAATACTACAATTGTATTTGTGTTGAGGGCTTTTTGCTTTGTGCTCACCCAATTGCTTCAAGGAAGACAAAAATAGGAAAGAAAAAAAAATTTCACTTTCTATTTTTGTGAGCACTGGAGAATAAAATTAAAGCCATTCACATAGCAGAACAAAGAAGACAGCTGTACATTTGTGTATCAATTACTCCCTGACTGATCAGGAAACTACCTGATTTTCTTTAGAGCAACATACAAGACGACAAAATTCAATGTAGCCCATTTTTCATAAGCACAATATTACTTTTACTCACCAGTAAAAGTATTTGGGGTTTACCAACTAAAGCCACAGCAGTGGAGAGCTTCCTCTTTGTGCCAGCACTGTATGTTCTCACCAGTTTGTCAGCATGAGCATTGAGGTGTAACCGGTCAACAAGGTCCTCTGCAACCTGCAAATTTTTGCAAGTTTGCAAATTTGAAGGCCAACAAAAATGACCCAGATTAGGTAGCATTTGTGCATAGATTGTGCAAAGAACATTCTGTTCATGACTGTTAAGAAAACATACATATTGTTTATTTACCCACACTTGCTGCATATTATTACTTTTGTATCTTAAACACGGACAAAAAGCTGCTCTGGGCCCCTTCATTCTTCAAAAATGATAAGGATTTTCTCATATAGAAATCTGGCTTTGTCAGTGCTCAGTACAGTCATTTGTATTTGTTTTGTGTCCATGGGTCAATGATCTAAAAACATCTCTCATTTCAACTTATTCTCCACTATTTATTTGATCGAATGCCTGAGTAACTGAAAATTCAAGTGAAAAAATTCTCCATCAGCTACAAAAAAAAAAAGATGAAAATGTCAGAAAAGCAAGTTACAGTTTTGGATTTCAAGTTTAAGACAAAACGTAACAGGAGCAAATTAATATAGCTTTTTAATAACTGAGAGGGGCAAGCTGATCCTAGCTGAATTAATTTTAATTGCCTTAACAAGAATTTATGATCAGAGCAAGCTGGGAAGGCATGTGAGCACAGCTGGAGACAATGCTCATGCTCTCCCCTACGGCCTTTCCTTCCTTACCCTGTCAGCTACAGTCCTGACATACAAGGCTCCCTAAAATACTGGTGCTAGAGAATATTAAATGTAGCAATAACCTCAATCCATCTATATCAGCTACTACTGCTGGACTGCCCAAGGAGGTATTGCTCAAAACCATGAGGGATACAGCAGCAACTTTTCTACTTGCTGCTGCCAAATGCACCCTGCCAAGCAGCAGGTGTTTGGCATGGACTGCTGGGGGCCTGTGTAATCAAGGAGCGATCTGCTTTGTAACAGAGCAAGCGTGTTTTCTACCTGTACCTAGGACAGCTGGAAGATTCTTGTAAAACAAGGAGTTGCATGGTGCTCTTATTGCCCAACATAAACTGCCAGAGCACCCCAGCAACATGGTTCATTCTCTTTGCTTCTTCTACATTGCCTTCAGTAAAAAGCAAGGAGGGACTTGAGGGCTTGATCATATCAGATGGGCAGCCTCCAATTAATTCAAAAGTCCAATGGGAAAAAAATTCAATAAATAATATTGTGAATTAATATTCACTATCCATCATACACAAACTGCCACAAGCATAATAATACTTTCTATAGGAGAGTTTTATGCAAACACCTTTGGAAATTATCAAGATATTCATGACCCTTTTAGCAAGATTTTTCAGGCAGTACTTATCAAAGTAAGAGACATCTCTGAGAGCAAGTTGTCTGTAAAAAGGAACAATGCTGCAGCAGTGAGAATCTACAGTATTATTGTGATGATCCTTGGACAGTATCCATAGTCACATTTGGGGTACCTGGATATATAACCTGACAGCAGTGCATGCTCTCATACAAAGCCACATTTCAGAAATATTGCTCTGTCTACATTACATGCAGAGAAGATTTTTTTTTTTTAGAAAAAGAAAATCTTAACAACTAGCCACAGTAATATTATACTTTAAAGTTCAAGGCTTCTGCTATATCTGAGTTCATTCACAGTAATTTACTCCCAATTAGAGATTATAGCTGTGGCCTTAAAAATGGTTAATCACCTAAGCTATATTCTAAGATGAGATAGCTGAGCTTTGTTTCGTTATGTGTTTTTTTTTTCTCTTTCAAAAATAGGTCTCATTATACACCAAAGCAACACACAAAGTTAAGTCCTCTAAAGCATATAGTAGACAGCTTATTCTGTCTACAAAACTGGCTTGACTGCTACCACTGGGAATGCATGAATCTTAGTGACTAAAGGATTATCCTCCTACATATTCACCAACAATCACACAAATTACACAGAAAAGCTCACAAGAATTTAAGACCAGAAAGTAAAAGAATATATAATCCCATGTTTACACCAAATATACATTTTAGATTACAATAAGCTTCAAGAGTTATTAAAAAAGTGATCAAGAGAGGACTATGCATCCCAGCTGAAATGTAGTCAAAACTATCCTTTAGCTATGACTAGAACCACTATTTCTAAGACTGCTTTGAAGTGTCACCTAAAGTCAGCAAATGCCTTTTTTTTCAAAGAGACAATGAATACTACATGGGGAAGAATTGGGAAGGTCAAGGAATAGTGCCAGAGAGAGAAGAAAGTAACCATTCAAGTTAGATGGGTCTTCTTGTAGTCTGTAGCCCCCAAGGAGATTCAATCGTGTCAGGTATGAACATAAAGCCCTTTGTAGGGAGCAAGATTAAAAAGAACTGACTTTGCAAGATTTGTGATTCCTCACCTTGAATTCTCCTCTCTGTGATGTGTGCTCAAGCATTCAGCATGACTCCACAATCTCCTGTTTCATACAAGGAGATGAGGCCTGGCAAATGTCTCGCTATAGAAATTTTTCAGGACAAGGTTTAAAAGCTAAATAGGTAAAAAGAGAGGTGTGGGAATCATTTCATAGTATCCACTTTGCATGCTGCTTTAAATGTGGAGAGTTTCCAAGATAAACCTTGCAGATCATCACAGAGCACAACATCATCTGGCCTGATACCTAGATACACTCCTTTGGTACAAAACGTATCAAATTAGAACTGATTCGGAGCTGAATCACATCAGCAACACAAAGACAGAAGGAAAGGACAACTTTCTTACTCCTAAATATTTAAAGTCAGCACCTAAAAAAGTCTCCTGTTCCTGCTACCTCCCTCAACTCTTACATTTCAAAAGAGCACTGCAGACTATGGTTCAGCATATATAAGATTATAGAGCTCAATCTTCTTTCAAGAGATGACCCTAAGACCTTTTTCTTTAATGTATATTATAAGACTTCCAGTAATGTTTCAGCTTCATCAATAATACCTAAGCAACAACAAAAGAGTAATTTGAATGAAATTAGAAATATTACATATTCGGTATATATTACATATTAGCAATATTATAGAGGAGCCTGAATATCTCCATTATAACTTCATTTGTCTGTAAAGCCAGTGGTTTGCATCATAGTATACTGTAAAACAAATACAAAAATCCCTCTTGAACTACTTTGAATGAAAGTCAGAATTGAGCATGTGATCAATCCTCAGATACAGATACACACATTTATGCCAGAGAATTACAGTTTTAATGGTTTCCTTCTTGTAGGCAATGTGAGATATATACACAAGCACCTTCTCTCCTTCCTTGTCATACTCAGCATGATGCTCTACTGAATAATGTTTCAATGACCAGCAGCAAAGAGTGAGGAAATACATCAATTTACTTAGCAAGTTGGTAACATTGAGGCCAAATCAAAAGCTACAGAGTTATATGCAAATATATTGTAAGCACACTTGAACCATGAAAATATGTAATGTCTATTCCTGGCTGTAATAATGTATTTAAACTTTTTCCTTCCTTCCTCCCCACACAAGCAGTAAAAATTATAACAGACATCAAATCTATCAGCTAGTTATTTCCCTATTTTCCAACATTTCTTAAAGCTATTTACTTTTTTTTCTCATCAATTCTAATATATTTAGCAAAAGCTTTTCCCCAAAATTAATTTAGGCTAGTCCACCTAGCTTTAGAACAGGCATTGGAATGAGCCCTTCAATCTGTAGCATCTAAACAAAATCCCCCAATACTTTGTGGAGTTACTAAAGACAACATTCATTCCAGAAGAGGCTATAAGATAACTCAACTTTTTCCACAAATGCCAGTTTCTGTGGGAGTAAAGGCCAAAACAGGCATGGTCTCCTCCATCCACCAGGGAACTAATAGGTACATCCACTCCACTGAAAAGTGGTAATTGTGTAACCACTAATGCCTATGGCTTTCCCCTCCCTTTAAAAATTACTTCTAACATTCAAGTAAAAAATTAAGTGGTGCTAAAGACTTTCAGTCTTTGTATTTTCCAGAAAAACTTGGAGTTAGTAAAGACTCAATCTATTCAAAGACTGGAAACATCATAATGTGTCTCTCTTGACTTGAAAGGCTGTATCCATCATTGCGTCAGTTTTCATAATTTCTGACACAATAAATAAAACGCATAACTTCTTGCTATTTATTTAAATGAATCCTCTTAAAGCAAATCTGACCCAATACTGAAAGTGTGTATTGTACCCAGTATAAGTGATAATCAACATGGATTGAATTCTAGAGTCATCTGAAAAATAACTTTACGTGTCCAAAGCAGTAATTTAAAATGTCATATTCTGAGCAAGTGGAGACAGTGTAGTTTGAACATCCTAAATAGCAATTATTTATCTATTCCACACAAAACAGTATTTATTTGACTTTCAAGTAAACTCAGGATTGTTAGATTTCTTACATTTGGGAAGTATATATCCATGGTCAAGCTTCTAGGGAAACAATATTTTTTTTCCCCAAAATCTCAAAAAACTATACACACTAATTCTGCTTGGGGTCCAAAAGAAAAGTAAACATACAAAGACTAAATGGATTTACAGATTCCCATTTCCAGCACCTATAGAATACAAAATGTAAAGAAATAATTGAGATTCTAGAACCAGAGCAAAATATTCCTGGAGAGTTAATGAAAAGAGAAAGCATACTGACATTCCAAAAAGTTACCTCAGAAGACCTGATAAAGCTTCTTTTGAGATTTGCAACAGAAGTTTTAATGCTAATGAGGAATGCCATTTGATGCTATGGTAATAATTTTAATATTTTAACAAGCTGAGTGCTGTATTTTGGAACAAATTGAGACCTAGGAAATTGATATATTAAAGAAATAAAAATAAAAAGTACTATGTTTAGTCAGTATCCTTCTAAATAACCCAAAAGCTTTACTCTAATTTTCCCAATTTTTAACAAAAATAAACTTTCAGAGCAGATTTTTGACGTATAACAAAACTTCACATTATATGTGAAGCTTAATATTGATAGCAAATGACCCATTTTTCTCCTCCTTTCCCATTCATTTAATTACTGTTTTGGAACATTAAGTGCACTCAACTTTATGTCAGGCACTTAACTCCTGCTGCTGATAAATCTGTCTAGCAAAGGATTTGGTCCTTGAATTTAGTGCTTCAATAGACAACTTCAGCAGCAACACAACCTGTAAGTCACCTGCCTGCTCACCAATTTCTTATAAAACAAAGTGAATGTATGTTTCTTTCCTCATCAAACCAGTGTGCTCTTTAGAATATATGTGTCTGTGCATATTAGTGCAATTAGTCACTGGTAAATATTCAGAGGCAGGCTTGGAGTGCTGTATCATAGGCAGGAGGGAATGATGAGAAAATAACAGCTTACGTTTCCATACAGCTGCTCCTCTAAAGCATTCCAAAGCCTTATTTTCTTTATAGGCAGCTAAAATGCTCACTTTCTCCAGGCACCAGCCATTTCTGAGTTGAAGCACAGCAGCTGTTGGGTGCTTGACAGCAGTGTCACACAGGAGGGCCCGGTGACAAAAACATTTGTTTTCCTCTGAGATAGCTGCACTTCAGTTTTTGATCGAGGCAAACCAGAGCAGCTAAATATTATTTGCAGGAGCACTCTGATGCCTTGATCGCAAGCATATGACAACAAAGTCTGCTCTGCAATCTATGCAGACAAAAAATTAAGACAACTGAAAGGAAGAATGATCTCTCTTTCACAAATGTGATGCTAAGGCACAGAAGGCTGACTATAAAGAATAGTCTAAGCTTATACCTAGATTATCTGAGGTCCAGGAAGGTTAATGTTTGTCTTCTCTCAGTGCACACAGTACCATAACTCATATATAAATGAATTATTTTCATCCATTTGAAGAGGGATGTGTATGTGAAGTACCATACCACATGAGCAGCTCTTCCCTAACTGCTATGGAAGAACTGTCACTTCATGAACAAAACAGGTGATTATAGTTGAGGGCTTTAGTGCAATAACAACCATCCCTTAATATATTTCTTTTGGATCGAGGGAAATATATGCAAGTTTTTAGTACTCTGCTAGTAGTCTGAAGTAAAAATTAACACCAGTAAGTCATGAAGGGTAAACAATCAAACAAAGGACTGCATGATAATTTCTGAGCAGTCTGCAAGTAACATGCTGTTAAAACAGGTAAAAGTCCAGGCATTGTCCTGGACAATGGATACTGCCTAAGACAAGGGGCAAAGACTTGCAAGAATTTTCCCCAGACTTTTATCTAGAAATACCCAAATGATCAGCTTAAGACAGTAAAAATTCAAAATATTGCCTGTCCTGATGAATACTTCATGTCCTTTACAGGAATCATACTTTTTTTTCCTGAAATAGCTGAGGAAAAACAAAACAGGCTGCAGAGAACCAGAAAGCAGCCCTCTCACATACAGTCAAGGAACTGGTAGCAAACCACTTATTAGACCCTGAGGCAACAGCCAGAAAAATGCTGGGTAGTAGGAAAAAAAAAACGAAACAAAAAATCAGTTCATGCAGTTTTGCTTCCAGAAAAATGAAAGGAAAACAACAGGCACTATTCTGGAGGTTACGAGGGCAGAGCTAGAGCAATAGCTACCACTTGGGACCAATCTATACAGCAGGAATAGACAGATATCAATTTCATATCACACTACTGTTTTCTCATTTTAATAGAGATGCAATTAAGCAGAAAAGATTGAGCAGCTCAAGTCAGGTCATATTGTAAACTTCCATTTGCTGATACAGAACCTAACCCCCCCCCATGTTTTACACCATATCCGTTTTGTACTTAATTTCTGGTATTGGCTGGCTGGTTGCCTTGTTGCAGAAAAAAGAGCTCAGACTGCTGATCAGCACAGCTACACCTGTATCTGTAAATCCAAGAGCCCCCAGAGCTATTCCCAGATATTATCAACTTCTATGCTAGTAAGCTCTCAAAGCATTTCCTTTGGCCTTTCTCCTTGCACAACCCCATGCTTCGTGTGGCAGCTAGAACATTTAAGAGAATGCTCCCATCTTGTCAAGTTTATGACAGCAGAGTGCTGACAGCTCCTATCCCAGTGCCCAGATGATTCATTTATTTATACAGAATCATACAAAAATTTTTAGTTCCTTCAAAGTTAAATCGTGTCTCTGAAGAAAAGTCTTTTCAGAGGTACAAGACTAAAAATGTGGTGTTCTCCCACAGTTTTTTAAGTGTGATAGCGAACACATTCAACCATTCATAAATTTAATTTCTTTTAGGATTTTTTTGCCTGAGGTTTCATTTGCAGTAAGGTTATTTTACTATCTGCAGTGATTTCATTGTGTTTTGAACTGGCATAACTGACAGTTATGCCAGACAGAAAAAATCCACATTATTTAAATAAAATTATGGTAATGAAAAACCTTATTACTAAAGTTGTTAAGATGAAATATTAGACAGTTTCTCATGTTAAAAAGGTACAATAGTTCTATAAACCCCACAATCCAGCCTGGCAATAGTTCCCTCTGCAAATCTGTTCAGGATAGTCACCTTATGCATATCCTGCTTTGGAATTCCACGTAGCGTGCAGTAATAATAAAGATGCTCCCAACCAGTTAAAAGTTCATCCAGGGCATCTTGCTGTGGACAGTATCCAATAAGAATGCTTTCAGAGCTAGCAGAGAGTATATCCATTTCAGACCTGTTTAAAGAAAAAGAAAAATATTTGAATGCTGCTTAACAAATCCCATGGCCCTGGGTTCCACCCCTGGGATACAAAACAAACATACACAACCTCAAGTCTGCAGATAAGTGGGTTTGAGTCTCTCTGCTGTGGCTACTTAGTGCACCACCATCCATACACAATGCACACTTTTTGTCCCTTTTGGGTTAGCACAGCCACCAGCAAGTCACTGTTGTGACAGCATGTGTGTCAAGGTCAACACACCAACACATGAAGAAGAGACACCCACGAGAATTAATGCTCACCAGTTTTACTTCTGTTATCTTTATGGTAGTACCTTCTCTGAGGGGAAACATTTCAAACCATACAGTGCCCATATTGGATATTATGCTATATACAATATTATATCCATATCAATCACGTTGAATATTGAAAAGGAAGGATTTGAGAGAGAAATGTTGCTATGTATTCTTTGTGTGACTATGACCACATGTACGCATGCGTGCATTCTCTGAACAACAAGAGTAAAACAAAACACAGGATATCAAAGCCTAGTAACTTAAAAGACAATACAAGAAAAAGCTTAAAATTATCTTGATTTAAGAGACTTTGGCCTTCACTTTGTAGCTCTACAGCATTACTTGAAATTACATTCATTGCTAAGAAGCAAGCTTGATTGCAAGGGTGTCTCATTACCCATAATGACACTAAATCTATCCTATTTATTCCAACATCTAATTCAACACTCAATGATGCTGATTTACATGTACAGAAAGACCTGTCAAAATGAAGATACTTAATAATAAAGAAAATCTGAGCTTTGAAAGAAAAAAGTTTCCAAAAGATTCTGAGTAACAGAATGTTTTTCCTCTTAGTGGTTTTCTACATTTCTGATTAAAAGAACTAAATATATGATTAATCATTTAGACACAAAGTAAATGCATTAACTGCAGGATCTACAAATACCAGCACTAGTGAAAATATAAATATGTATCTCCTGTTAACAAGATTCAGGAGTCTGGGGAGAAAAAATTCTGCATTTTACATAATGAACCACAGCATGAAAATATATTTTAATGCTATCAAAAGATAAATTAACATGATTATGACAAACTTTGCCATGGAATAATTAGAATGTTCCTTTGCTGTTAATGGTAAAGATATAAAATCATGGTATCTTGGTTGGTTTGGATGGTGCTATGTAAGTTATCTGCCTCTAGAAACCTCTCTAAACAATGAGTTAGCAAAAAGTAGAAGGGACATAGGGGAAAGAGGATAACAGAAGTGTTCCTAATTCATTTATATCCACTTATAGGATATTTTCAGTGAAGTACATACAGAATATTTAGTGTCTCTGTTTCCAACCATACCTATGGCTGGAAAATTAAATCCTTTTTCTATAGTCATCTTTACCATAGGATATGGATTGAATAATGCTGATCTTTTTGCATAACCAGTCAAAAGCAGTGGATTCCTTATTTAATTAATTCTAACACAGGAAAATACTATTCACAGTGAAATGTTATCTAGATGCTGCCGAACACAGAGAGATGTGTCTGAGGTTTGTTTTGCAAGGAAGATTCATGCACAAGGTTTTATTTTGGTGCAGCTGCTGTCTTTTGAGAAACAAGAGACTGGGCTTTTGGTAATATGCCAAGTTCAGTCAGAAGAGAACAAATCATACTCAGGGGTAATTTCAGTGACATTTACTCAGCACGAACCCTGTAGCTGGATAGAAACATCTTGTCTGCAATGGGCCCCCAGCACGGAGAACAAAAAGTTAAATATGGATAGCTGCAAAAAAACAACAGGCATCCAATTTTCTTTAGCTAGAACTCTATTAGAGCATCCTTACTCAGTTTACATCAGGAAATAAAAAGTGTCCTCAGTGCTAATTGTACACACAGGCTTCTAGTGCTCTGCCTAGGTAAAGCACCCTGTCTTAGGTGAACAGTATCCCACTCACTGACCTTTAGCTTTCATGAAGTGAGAGCAAAGTGAAAATGCATCATTTAATATTCTTATTCAGTTTTCTCCCTTATCTTGCAAATTTATCCATTAGTGCTGACCCTGAACACTTCAAGACTTCCCATTAACACAGAGATTCTACTGCATTCACTAAAGAACTCACGGACCTTTCCACCTCACTCCTCCCCCTCATCTCTGTATCTGTCAAACCAAAAACAACCCAACCAGAAAACAAGCAAAAACAATAAAAAAGTCATATTAGGATTCTTATCCTTTAACCAGACTTATTTTTATGTGCAGTATAATGCCTCTTCTTCCCTCATCAACAACACAGAGTAGATTTCCAAATCAAAATTATGGACATTATCATTCAGTTAGCCAGGTCCTAAGCTTTTTCTGAAGATATAAACAATATAAATAAACAATAGATGAAAGAAAAATACATTATAATTTTTAATTATAGTAGGTATTGTACAACAGAAAACAACCTCTCATCTTAGGAAATTGATTTTCCTTGAAATTCAGTTAATGTCTCAGATTTCATTTTTATGGGTCTGAATTAAATGAACATTTCAAGTAGTGACAGCATGATACCAGAAAATCTTCTCAGTAAATTATATACTGTAAATACTTTTGCTTTTCTTTTTTTTAAATTTCTGATTCGATTCATTAAACTAATTATAATCTTCCTCTTCTTCCTTAACAAACATCATCATATATGCTATTTTTAGAATCAAATTAGAAATACATTTTTTAATATTTTATGAAATATAGTATAGCATGCAGCAAAATGCTGATTCTTTTTTTCTCAAGCTAGAGAAAAACAGCTATTTGTTTTCTGTCCTATTATTACCAGGATTCCAGCATTTTTCACTAGATTATTCACATTAAAAACAAGACATACAGGAGGAAAAACTCAGCTCATTTTATAAATAGAGAGAAAGAAATGTAAGTATGGATTCCAACCCCTCTCAGGCTTTTATCCATGGTATAGTAGACACAATGAAATCTAGAATAATATCTAAGAACTGCAGGGAGGAAAACAAGCTTTTACACTAATACACAACTTTCTGTATCTTTCTAATAACACAGCATACTCGTCATCTTTAAATTCTGTAAGTAATTTTGATTACATCACCTGATCAAGTTAAGATATAGAACATGTTTTCTCCTTAATCTTTGGACTACATCCTTATGCTCAGGCAACACTTCCCCTCTTTAGTTAAATTTTCCTGTAGAATGAACAGCTGCAACAAATGACATCACCAGAATATTTCCAGAAATCTTTTTATTTTAAATATAGTTTTAAAGTTGCAAAATTGCATTTCTAGAACGCCTTTAGAAACAGTCAACAGAACATCTGGCATCCACAAGAAAAATAGTGGAGTCTAGCACTTGAAGCATGGAAGATTTTCTATTCCATCCCTGTCTAAGTACTTTGGTGAGAAGCATGATATTTTGGTGCAAGACATCCTGAGAAACATCCAGGACTCAATCAGACTTTCCTCGCTATGGAGTGCTCATCTCATAATTTTGTACTATTGAGAAAACAAACTTGCCAGACTTTCAAGATACTGGGATCATAAACTAAAATCAGAGTATAGAAAACTTTTGATTCAAAGTTGTTCCTCCAGTGACCATTTCAAGGCTTTTTACATTAATCTATTCATTCTAAGTGCTTGAAGAAAGCCCTGCAATCTGATTACAGGTTATATGGGGGTGGCATGGGGCACTCCAGTCAGAAAGCCTTTGCTGACACTGGAAAGAAACATGAAAGAACATAACCCCTGGGATGAGTGAATATGATATTGGATGAAACTTCTTTTCTTCTCCTGTATAAACTGGACCTGCAGTTTCCAGAAGGCCAGAGTGGCTATTGCAGAACTAGATTTGGATCTTGCATGTTACAGTGGTTACCAACATTGTTTATAGCTAGTTGTGGGCTGGCATTCAAAGGTCACCCTCAGTGCAGGGTTTCCAGAGACAACTTAGTACCCCTAATATCAGTCTTATGGCTGGTTTTGAAAAAATTGTTTCACTTTTGGCTCTACTGTGCACTTTGTTTCACTTTTATATGCTTTTTCTGCTGTTTTTGAATGCAATTAAATGCAGTGATATATATGGTACTTACAATACCACAAATATATATATATCTGCTTCTGCAGAGAGATAAATTCCATTAATTAGTCAAAATGAAATATAAATTTACAAATTGCAAAAGTACTTAGACATTTCATTGTACTCATAACTGCACATTCAGTTCAGCGCATACTAATGCTCAATTAACATTACAAAAAATCAAGGTTAAAATATAATTAATGTAAGTATAGCTTCATTATAGTTAGACTAATTATATTGATATACAGTGTAAAAACAGCCATTTCAGCCATTATATTGATGCAAATTTATTCTTCCTTTCAAGTTAAGCTATTTGAACTACATTTTAGTTATTTATCAAGCTGAATATCATACCTATCAAAAGAGTCAAAGTTCTAGCTATAAAGAAATACTTTACTTTTTCCTCTATGTAGAGGAGTTCTTTGGTCCTATGACTTTGTAATCCAACAGCTGACATGACTGACGCTTAATTCAAATAGGACGGGGAATTGCTGTCATGGAGGATCCCTGTGCAGAAGGAAGATGGAAATTCATGGGAGATAGATTAACTACATGAGGAAGATTGCCAAATGCTTCAGTCCTTGATGGGGCAACTTAGAACAAGATGTCACCTGGTTTATCTATTTTTTTGCATATGCACCCCACTATACTCTAAGTATGAACTTAAAGTCGTCTCTATTCAGCAAAGTACAACAGAAAAGATTGCAAAACAGAGAGCACCAAAAAGGCAAACAAACCACCAGTCACATTATTCGTTATTTTACATTGACCTTGCCATGATGCTTAAAAGGATTTTGACACTTTCTCTTCAAAGCTGTGTTTAATTCTCTTCACTTGAGAGAGGTTTTATGACAGAGTCACTAAAGAGGGGTTAAACACAAGTGCAGAAAAGGAAAGAAAACAAAGCTTGGCCAAAGTACACACAAACACAAAAAAGTGGAACAGATGTACAGTATCTGCTGGTATGTTAGCCCAGCAGACATTCAAAGACTATGAGGAGTCACTTTGTTCTCCTTTGTTATACCATTTTGTTAAGTGTCAGCTTTTCTTTTTACATATTTAATGCAGACCTTACTTCTTCAAGCCGTTTGACAGAAAAAGTAACTACAAAAATGTTTACAGTTTCATATACCTTTCATTTAGACAGCTCCCACATTGGTGGCAATCTAGTTATGGCAGTCGAGCCAAGCATGAGATAATTTTAGTCGATTTTTACTCTTGTAGAGCAACAGCTGTGCTACAAAGAACACAAAGAACTCTTCTAATTGTCAAGCAGATCATGCAGTTAATTATTAAACATATTTAAGCTTTGCAACTCTTTAAAACCCTGTCAGTCTCTTAACGTCTTATAAAACCATACTTTGGAAATACAAGGTAACAAATGTTATTAAAATTATCTACTTTCTAGTAATTATCCTTTTTGGTTTTGATATTTCTGCCCATTATGAAAGATACTGCTGGTACTTTGCTATCACTATTTTGTTTCCAAGCCTTCTGAAGTAACTGTTTCAATGCTGCATGTTCCTTTGGTGCTCTTCAATACTGGAGCAGCAAATATCCCTAATATGGAGACTAGACTTCTCTAGAAGCTAATTACTTCTCTGTTTCATTTGCATGGATATGTCACTGATAACAGCAATATCAGTGAGGTACACAAAAAAAATAAAAAAGTAAAATCCCCTGTGAAAGGCATTATCTTCATAAGATTGGCTGTGGTTAGTGATAAATTCCTATTATTTCTTTGACTGGACTATTTTAATCACATAACAGTAACAACTAGAATAGGCCTTCAAAGGTTATATAAGTTGCCTAAAACATTTTCTGCAGAGAGATATGAAAATTTAAAAACAAACAGGTTTAAAAAAAAAACTGCTCAGCTTGTATATTATACATGTGCATTAGTCACATAAGTTGTCGGATGCAAAGTTCAGGCACATAGTGCATTGAAAATACCCACTTAATTTGAAGTATGTAAAAAATAGAAAACCCCAATTAAAACAGATCAGAAGACTTCCCTCCCCCAAAATCATCACCCCACCAAAGAAGACCAGGAAAAACCAATTTGCAAAAAAGACGAAGTTGGCTCTAGTATTTAACAAACATTTCCACTTAATGACGTAATTACTTATGAATCCCAGTGATACTGAAAACTAACATATGTAATACCGACCTTCTATGGATTTTATTAGCTTTTGTTATGAAAACAGACACAGGTCTCAGATTTTTAGGAATAAGCGCCTTTTTTTTTTTGTGGTATTAAGCATTCAGTAAACAACCAACCTATAGGCCAATAAATCTTTCAAAAGTACTTGAAGATGTGAAGCTGCTCTTATGCAGTGTTAAAAAGGAAGTTAGTTCTGAGAAGTATATTTTTAAAATTTCTTTCAGACTAATAGCAGCAGTTCCTTGAACACAAGTTGATTATTGGTGTGTGAGGCTCTTTCTCTATAACCCTCTGCACTTCCAAGATGTTTTAGGTTGAATTGAAAGTAGAATTTCAAAAATTCTACTTTGTGTTCAACTTATTCCTTTGAAAAATTCCATCTTCCATTTCTAGATTTATGTTGTTCCAAGGTGCAAGAGCTGTGCAATAAAATTCAAGACCATTATCAGGGCACCAGCCTCAAAAAGACATGCCTGAATTCATTTTATATTCAGTATCAATCAGGAAAATGTATGCATGGACTTGCTTGGTTTTTTGTTTGGTTTCTTTGTTTTTTGTTTTTAAAACAGAGACTTTCAGGCATAGTTATCCAAAGAAATGGAAACTGTTATGAATTAAGGATTTTCTGCATGGAATAAAATTGGCATCATCAAGGTAGGGTTAGATTAGATGTTAGAAAGAAGTTCTTTACTGTGAGGATGGTGAATCACAGGAAGAGGCTGCCCTGAGAAGCCGTGGATGCTGCATCCCTGCAAATGTTCAAGGTTAGATGTAGTTTTGATTAAGCTGGTCTAGTGGAAAGTGTCCCTGCCCCTGGAGGGGGGTTGGAACTACATGATATTAAAGGTCTCTTCCAACCCAAACCATTTCTTGATTCTGTGAAGGATCCATCAGACCACAGTGTCTGGTGATTTCACAGTGACAGAGGGCAAAAGACATGCTCTTTCCAGTCAAACCCAAAATCTACATCTAAGCTGCATTATTCATCAGGAATAGGTATCAGAGGTAATGCTTTTATGGAATCTCCTTCATGATATAAATTTTAAACAAAAAATCTAGTTCTGCTGACCAAGAAATGTTCTGCAGCTGTGATCAGCAGCTGCTTTCTTCTGCTGACTGTAGGCTCTGTGCCAGGAACACCAGGCTTCTGAGTACACTACCAGAGTAAGAAAAGGACAAGCCTTCTCATCATAATACCTCCCTTCCTTCATTTATATGAATCATAAATGCAAACCAATCCACCCAAAATTCCCTGCAATTACTAATTTTAGTCATTCTTAGCTGCTGAGGAATGGTTCTCCAGACATGTTTTGGTTACCACCTCACCTCTGGAAGAGCCAGCAAACTTGCCTCTTAGTGATTTTCAGAAGTACAGCAACACAATGCACCATGATCTGCTCAAGAGCAGTTTCCAAAATATGAGGCAAGGAACAAAGTCAGGAGGGACATAAATTTCTTCTCAGAGCCTCGACTTGTTTGTTTCTCTAAGTTTAGCTACTGCATAATAGCAGCTCTTGCTTAAGGTTGCCTTCTTGAATTAGCATTAGGTTTTGAAAACTTGGGAATATGGGATTTACACTCATTTCAGCCGCTGCAAACACAAAATCCATAAACTGGATTGACAACACCATAATACAAGGCAATAATTAACACTGTCAAGAGTATTTTGTGCACTGAAATTCAATTGTCTAAGGCTTTCTCTCAAGTCTCCTAAATGTGTCAAATTTCATTACCTATGTTTTAGTATATGGTAAATAACATTGCATCTTAATATTTGTTTTCATGTTGAATTTATAAAAGACAGTATGGGAAATGAAAGTGACACACACAATGTCCAGGGACAGCATTTAGCCTACTGCAAAAAGCCAGTAGTACATTAAAGTTGACCTTAGAAACATTTTTATTTGTTTAACCACAGGTACATAGCAACACAACTGATAAAAGGAATCCATGCATTGTTCAATTGTTTTGTAATTTTTTTTAAGTTATCTTAGGGGATTCAAAAATATATATAGTAGTCAGCAAGCATATTGTAAGTATCAATAATGAATTATATTCTTATAACTTTATATTTGCTTTCAAGTAGATGTTAAAATTTTGGAATTGTCACACCAGACCAAATAATTTACCCAGATACAGACCTGGGACCACATTGCACAGGGACAGCCATATGTGATCCATGAATGCACAGGTGGGACCCAAGGCAAGTCCCATTAAAATCTACAGCAAAATACTGCTCAGAATCTAAACAAAACATGGGAGATTGAATGTCCTAAAGCCTCAATGGCAATATTTTTGGAAAAAAAAAATATTACAGATAATTTTATTTCTCCAAATCTCAAATCCTCTTCAGACTCATGCTATAAACTTCTGACCTTGTCATATCTGGTACAAAGCCATCAATCAGTTTCAAAGAATAACAAATGTTGATTTTTATCTAATTTTAAATCACTTCTATTATTTTTAAATTTGCTTAATGTCTGAAAAATTTTGTCCTCTGTTTAAGACAGAAAATTATAAAAATGAAAATGTCTGAAAAATTATAAACGAAAACAACCATCTAAAAGTCTCTCTAACCATTTTAAAGTCTCACTCACACCACTTCTTCTCTTAAGAATATTTTTTCCAAAATCTGTTTGGTTTTTTAAAATTATTTCTGCTTTATGATTAACATTTTTTATTACGTGCTATGAAAGATAATGAAAAAACACACTGAAGTAAAATTATGTTTGATAGTGGTGATATTGCCCATTTCAAAAGTGCAAATTTTCCAGAAAACTGTTTTGTAATAACTGAAGCTACTTATTCTTTGAAGTAAAATCTGATGATCATTATCTTTGTACAGAAGTAAGGAAACACTGACCTGTGAAGGCATTTCTAAACCAAACAAATGTAACTTGCCATTTTGAAAACTCAAAAATATTTTCTTTAAAAATTTCTTAATTAAACTCTTGACCTGTTCTTGTCCAAAAATATTTTTAAATGTACATTATTTAGAAAAAGAACCCAAAATCCATTTTTATATGTGTATATACATATCTACTACTGACTGGGAAAAAAAAAAAAGCTTTCTTTCCCCTCCATTTTTGCTGGGAAAAATTAAAGTTATTGGTTGCATCTAACCCAAAGTCCATTATTCATTTATCACTCCATCAGAATGATAAATCTCACCAACACGACCTCTTATCCTACTTACATAGCATATTGCTTAAGTAATTAACTAATGAATCTGAAGTGTAAGAAGATATTTTAAAATTACCTGTTTGAAGCACCGCTCATCTGCCTAAGCCTGGAAAACTTGTGTCCATGCTTTTCAACATATGTTAAGATTTTTTGTAAAGTTTTAGAAGGAGTATGTTACCCTTCTTAGAGTTTCTCTTTTGCTACTAGACAAGTTTATTCTCAATTAACAAAGCTGTCAAACAGAATTAAATAATGCTAAAATGCTTTTCCACAGAGACTTAACAGCAATAACGCAATATACATTTAAAAGGGAACAAAATAGGTCCCCAGAGTACAGTATAAAGGACTGAAGATGTGCTGAGTCTTTGATCGTGTGCATTATCAATTAGCACTGTTCTGATCAAACCCTGTGTTATTTACCCAGTAGGACTCCTGATAACAGCACGTCCTGCAGATGGGATGATATCTCCAGTCAGCATCTTAAACGTTGTGCTTTTCCCAGCTCCATTTGTTCCCAGGAGTCCAAAACACTATCAGAGATATTAAAAAAAAAAAAAAAAATCAGAAAAAAAAATAAATATTACCCCTTAACATTTCTTCCCTTTACACACTTCCTACTATATGTCTATAAGAAGCTGCATATGGATACCATGTGTGTGCAAATTCCTTTTCCCACGGAAAATCAGTTTAAAAACCCCCCCATATATATAATAATATAATAATTTTGATTACCCCCTAAGTACTAAAAGTGATTTATTTAGGATTCTAGCTGTCCTCTTAAAACCCTGTCCAACAATTAAACTCATTATTTATCCATATTATTAATAAATGCTACATTTGAACAGGAGGAGTTTAGGTCCTGCTTCCAAACCCTGGCTATCAGTCCATAGAGTCAATATTTCCAAGCTTATCATGAGCTGTTTCACTCTGTACAAGTGAACACCAAATATCCAAGAGACACACTCATCTTGAACGCTTATTTCAGGCCCCCAGCTGCAATAACTTAATGCTAAAGCTGCGATAGGAGTCATATTAAATCTACACATAGCCCTTTATGATTTTGAAATACTTTTTTCATTAACTTTCTTATTGATTGATAGGCTTTAATCAACAATAACATGCTCCTGGTTACCTCAGTTACCCAACAGCTGATCAGTAAGTAGCAGGACATGTGCTGCCATGTGCAAGTTTCTCAGATCTTCCAACTTTATATTAGCAACCAAGAAAAGTAATTTCTTAGTAGTTTAGAAATTAATATCTGTAATTCCCCAAAAACTCCAAATAATGAATAAAGCCCCCAAACACAAACATGTTCAGCACTAAATTTCAATTTATTGAAATAGTTTATTTGTATATGCTATATTCAAATGTACTGTGATGATTTCAGCATGGGAACTAAAAGTGTGCTGTGGTAATGAATTCAGGATCCAGCCCATAGTTTGCTATTGAGTTGGGTATATTCTGTTTTCTCTTTGAGCACTAAACTGTTATGCTACCTTACTTGCTTTTTATGTTAGCCTATAATACAGTCATTTGGTAAAGATAAGCAAGAAGTAAAAAAATTAAGATTCTGTTGAATGTTTAACCAAAAAAACCCCCATGAACAGTTGCTTTTTTAGAATCACCAGAGTTTCTGGTTTTATCCAGTCATTGATTTTCAGAAATTACTACAACGGAAATTTTTCTGCTGCTATCTACAGGCCTACAGCATGTCGATACACTAAGTATGTCTCAACAATTGCTCAGAATAGTGTTACTTTACAAAAGGGGAAAAAGAAAGGCCCCTTTACCTCTCCCCTTGGTATGCCCAAGCTTATGTTTTCCACAGCTGTGTTCTTCTTACTGAAGCCTCCATAACACTTCCTGAGGTTGTACAGAAGTAGGACATCATTAGCAGTTCTTCCACCAAAGAGTCTCTGCCGCTCCATCTCTACATCAACATCTTCTGGAGGGCTGTCCATGCTGTTAACTGAGCAATGACCCCTACAAGAGAGGATGATAAGTGACACATGGCAAACTGGTCATTGCTGCGCTCTGCATAACTCTTACTTCCCTGGTTGTAATCCCTTAGCACTTGGTGATCAATTCTGATCAGAATGCAAGGGGAAAACAACGACTTGTATTTTTTTTTGTAGTTTGCATTAATTCAGGTACACCATGGTATCAGAAGTATCTATCTTCAGTTGTTCAAAGCAACACACCCCATTTTCTTTCTCCAAAAATTAGTTTCGTGCCCACTGTGGCAGAATACAGATGATAACGCACCTTGGTTTCCAGAGGAGATCCCAATGAAGGAAAAGACGTAAAAGAAGCAGTAGTGTTCCCTGAAGGGACATTTCCACAAAAATCCAGCCCAGGAAATCCATCTCAAAGGGGCTCACGTAAGAATCTATTCCAAAATTCCTGGTCAGGTCAAACTTGATCTGATTGTACGAAAGTTCTATTAAACCCTGGCCTAGGCAGAATTGTGGGAATATGATGAATGCCCATTTGAGGATATCATAGATGTTCTGAAAACTCTGTATTAAGATGTGGCAAGGATGGGGGGGAATAAAGAAAAAAGGAAAAAGAAAATTAGTTTTCTCCGACAGCCTAATAAGCACACTTGCAAAACTGAATACTGCATTCAAATCTCACTCATGGTAAACTGAATTCTAAAGCGCGTATTGTGAACTATTTTGGGGACAGGGTTCATATCATATTTCATTTTAGACTTTCTACATCCATGGCATTCTAATCTTAGTTGAAGTTCACAGAGGGTATCAAAACACATGAAGCCATGACTCTTCTATTTCCTTAACATTTTAATATTTGAATACTATTGAATCTAAATTACTAACTTAAACCTAAGTGAATACCAAATTTGTTTACACACTTGCATGACACATAATCCAGATTTAACTTCAAACATCAAGTTTTTGACCTGTACATGAACAGAGAGTCATACTCATTCTGAAACTCCTTTCCATCAAGTTAAGTACCATCATGACTAATTAAAATTACATACATGGCATTAGAATGCAGTGTATAAATTACTA
Organism: Rhabdornis inornatus; assembly: GCA_013397075.1. Lineage (NCBI taxonomy): Eukaryota > Metazoa > Chordata > Aves > Passeriformes > Rhabdornithidae > Rhabdornis > Rhabdornis inornatus. The sequence goes on along the minus strand of VWZS01002165.1, from coordinate 163,394 downwards.
TTCCTACAGTGCATTAGTGATCCTAGGAATATGCAGCTCATCTCTTATGTCAATATTATTCAAACACATTTTACAACGCATATAATCTATTTAATGGACCAGAACAGTTCCCATTATGTGCCAATTACAACTTAATGGTCTAGAAAATGTCAAAGTTTCAATTAACACTGTTTTTCCATTATTACAGCATGCTTTTTTGGGTTATAGACGAGTTAAAATTCAAGATGGGAACAGTTGATACAGTATATTCTAGGACTGAAAAATAATGAATATTTTAAAACCATATTTTTTTTTTTCCGGAAAAATCTTATCTGTATAAATATGCAAACACACAGTATATGAACATTCTCAAATGTATATATGCACGTATGTGTGTGTATACATCTCAGTTATGAAAAAGTTAAACCAAAGATTTTATACTGACCTGCACTTTGGAAATTATAGCTAACAAGCGAGGTAAGAGGGTCACCAGCATGGTACACAGGCCAAACACAAAATTTAAGGAGATGTAAGAAATAAAAGCTACATCTGAACTTGAGAAGAATCTTGATACAAGATACATCCAAGGTAAAGTTGCATATCTGAAAGTTTAAAGAAACAAAACTGTCACAAATAAGTTATGTTTTTGCCTCACCACCCCCAAAAAAGTCAGTTATCATGCTAGAAAAAACCCACAATTATTGTTCATTATTTTTAAAACAAACAAACAACTCCTCAGAACAAGTAAATTTTAAAAAGAGACAAATTTGGGATACATATTATTTTAAAAATTGGCTTATACTTCCATAGAAGTGTAAGATGTACAAATATTTACTGCTATGTTATGCATAGATATAATCCATTTTTGCATGTATCAGCTGCAGATATTTACTTTGACTGTTCCAGACAGCTCGCAATCCTGATTTCTGAATTATTGTAAATCCATGCACCTTATCAAGCCTCTTACATAGATATAAAATTAAAACCAAATATTTAAAGCTTAAATAATTGATGCTAAGAAGTTATCTTTTCCGAGAGGATTCTATAGAAAGAAAAAAAAAATGAGGAGGAGGTAAGGAACAAAGAAAGAGAAGAAAAATAAGTAAAAAAACAATAAGTTTTGAAGAAAAACTGATATTTGTGCCAGTGATGTGTGAGAATTGAAAAATCCTACAGACCATGTTATTACTTTAACCAGGTTGTCAGTAGAGTAATAGCTATCAGAAATGAGTGCATAACACTATGAGCTATGAGGATAAGACAACATATTGTTATAAATGACGTTCTACTCATCCAATTTATCAAACAACAAAATTAAATGTAGTAGCAAATTTGTAATAGTAACAATTATAAATGAATACAATCAAAATATTGGAAATTAATACAATCAAAGTGCATATATTTGAGAATATACAAAATTTGGCAGTAAGTAATTTAGTATAATTGAGGTTTGTATAAAGCATAAGCAAAACTGACAGGGGAGGGGCCCCCCCTCTCCGACCGGGGATACAGGGAGTGGCTCGCCATTCCTCACGTACCAAAGCATCCAGGCTAACAATCCCACTTATATACTCCACGCTACAGAAGTTTCTAGAAAACTCCTCCTAGTTTCTATCCCTAAAATCTACATCACTATGTTGTATGGCACATGGTCTACTAATGGGTTAGGGGGTCTCTCATCCTTTCGAGGGTCTTATTTCCGATGAAGGCTCGTCGTCTTCCTCAATGACCGAGGTGTGACCTGCAGGTAGCGCAGGCGCACTATGTGACTGAGCAGATGTTTTCCATAACAAGATTTTAGTTGGGTCCCATGACTGGAACTATCCCATTTTGGCCCATTTCAAGGTTGAAACTTTCTATTTCTAGATGCTGCTTGTCAGACCTATGTCCTTTTACTATTCCCTTCCACCATTCCTCTTTGACTCCCAACATCTGGAAGGTGTCCTTTGCCCTGTCTCACCCATCTCCCCTCTCACTCTATAACAATTGTCTTCTACTGATCTAAGTACAATTTTGCTAATATAGTTACAATTTAATTAGCATGAATCACATTTATCACAATATCCACAGCTACATCATCTTCAGTGAGAAGCTCTAAAGGAACTAGGAAAGCACCTCCATTATGACAAGTCAAATTATGCCTATCCAGAATGGAGCACACACATGTTTTTATTCATAAAGAGATGTTTATAAAGATTAAAACAAGGCCCAGGCAATCAGAGCATGCATACCATGTAAGGAAAATTTATTTTCCATTCAACATAGTGCAAGATATATCTATCAAACAAGCAGTATATAGAATGCAGGAGCATAGGTATCAGCATACACTATTGCACAACAATAAGTATATATGCAGTGTATATATAAACATTTCCTATATAATAATAAATATGTGTATAACTTGTTTAATAGTGAGCTCAATGCAAGAGTAACTAGCCAGAAAATCTGTGAATTCGCTTCTTCATTGCCTTAAAATATAGTTTAGATTACTAAACTAAGCCATAAAAGTAATTTTACTAAATGACTTCAGAATACTAAACTAAGTCATTCCCTTTTGAATTCAGTATTCTGTACTTTATAGATTAATCTTTTGCATTGGAGAATGCCAAAATCCTTTACCTCAAAAAACAAAATTGCAAATTCTGCTGGGAAATAATAATAATGTTATCTTCAGTTTGTAGGAAGATAAAGGTTAAACGACTCAATGTTTGGGTCTCAAATGAAATTGTAAGTATCCAAGATCCCATTATACTTTTCAGCATCCTTTTTCCAGTCTTCATCACACAATCTTTTCTTCCCTTTGTGCACATACCAAAATCACTGTTCTCAGAATAACAATATCATAAATACAAGTTCATCCTTGGAAACAGCTCAGGAAAGATACATGACTTACAGTGCTGTTGCTGTGCCTTAAATGAAAGCAAAATTTGATTTGTTTGCTTATAGCTGCTAAGAAATGAGTAAGACTTTCAGAATCCTAGTTACATGATGTTCAAAGGCAGCCTTTAAAGTTGCAGCCAGTAACATCTACATTCCTATCCTCTTTCTCTTCCTCCGGCTGCAGTTGCAATTTAGTATTTTCTAAGTATAAAAGACAGAACATTTTGGACAAAATTGCTTAAGCATTTGGACTAGAAAACACTTCAGCAATCATCTAAAAGGGAAAAAGATGCAGTTTAGTTATCTTTTTAAAGGAAATCACTTTTAAAGTAGCACACTGTAAGAAATTTGATAATTCTTAAAAGTACACCCTCTTATCTTTAACTTTTTTATATAACTGGGCCCTTTTTATCTTTGTTCTAGATAAGAAAATCTGCACAAATATACCCTGAAGAGAAAAAACATTTTTAAAGGAAAATAATGCAGATTATGATGGCATGAAGATGAATGAGGATTATATGCACAGTATTGGGGAAGAATAAAATGGCCACAATAGTCTTGATCACATTTACAGTGTAGTTAGAGTGAATAAAGGAAGTAGATTAGGAAGAGTGGTAACTCTGAAGTTTATCAATGTCCTTGAGACATGTTAAACTTACAGACAGCTATTGGATCTTTAATATATGTTAATACACAGTGAATACACAGATTTCCTTGTTAAAAATCACTGAAACATCTGTTTTGTCAGCCAAAGCTGAAGGAGTACAGGAGGGATTGTGTTGAGCTGATTAAGCTGCATCTGCAGTCAACAAAATAAGACCCATTTTCATTCAATGACTGTTTTTCTAAAATACTCAAAGTTTAACTAAACATTTTGGTTAAAACAATGCCAGCATAACTGGCACTTGATAGTACACTGTGAGCAGGGCCAAAGCCCATAGCACACCGGAAAAAACCTGTCATGACTTCAGTAGACATACAGATCTGTACTGTGAGTTTCAATTGCTGCTTGGCTAAGATTTCTATAAAAGCCTATGCCTTGCTAACATGACAGCAACTGGAGCACAAGATTCAATGTTGCAAAGCTAATTAAAAAAAGGTGTGAGATTTCATTGTGCGAAATCTTTGCACTAAGACTGGTTAGAATTGGTGCCTTTAACTTGAAGGAATCACTGGTGGATGTGCAGAAGAAAGGAAGTGAGTGGGATACAAAAGATACAGAGAGGAGGAAATTATGACTTTGGATGTTTCATGCAAGTTATTTACAACATCCCAACATCATGATCTCTAGAATATTTCATACTAGCTTGGCTATTCACATCCAGGAAGATAAGCTCAAACTGGAATTACATGGAAGAATGATAAATAGAATTATGCAAAGAATTTTGAAGGTTTTGTAAGAGAGGACTTGGCTTGGTCTGGCTAGCAAAAGGCATCTGGTGAAGGAAAATTATGTAGTATGCTTCTGCATAAACTTATGCTAGAATTTCCAAGAAAAGATCCAGCTTTGAGGATACCTAAACAGTTTCCAAAAAATGAGTTGCTGAAGGCACAAAACTTCAAAACTGGTTTTAAGAGGCAATATAGTAAATTGGGGTTTTTTTTGAAGAGTTTATCTGATACTCTTTCTGGAATAGAACATGTCCTGACCTTGTAGAAAGTCCCTTCTTCTTTCCTTCCCTACCATTCTCTCATGAAGCAGCTATATTTCATTATCTAAACATCTGTCATGTAAGATATGCCCTACAAATGTACCAACAATTAGTTGCTTGAAATAAATAATAAACTTCTCAGAAGCCTTCTCCTTTAACAATTAATCTTCAGCATTTCTAACATCACCTTAGACAGCTCATGGGAAGAGTTATGAGTCCCAGTATGTTTCAATAGACCTGGGGCTCCTGTCTTTAAATAAATAAATAGATTTAAAATCAAATTCTATTGGAAATCTTACTCTGAAATCATGATGTATTACAGAATTTGTGCATGTACAACAAACCTTTAATTTTGTCCCTCTAGTGACACAACAGAATATACTATTAATTTGACTGATCCCAGGGCTGAACAGGAACAGGCTTACTTTTCAATGCATATCCATCCTCTGTTCCTCTGTTTAACCAGTTATTTTAACCTTCTACAAGTGGTTTTTTGGTTGTTTTTTTTTTGTTTGTTTGGTTTTTTTTGTTGGTTGCTTAGGGTTTCATTTTTATTTTGCTTTTGGTTGTTCTTGTTGTTGTTTTCTTGTGAAACTAAGCAAGAGAGTAGCATGGTAGAACTTTCCTCTCTCACAGTACTATTGGGAGACAAATCTCCAACCAGCCCTGTACTTCACATTGCACAGCCTTCTCACTGGAAATATAAACTCCTGGAGCTATGTTGAATTACAGAAAACGTATAGAGCTGCAATAAAAGCTGTTTCTTACCTTCTTGATTATATTCTGCACAGCTAAGCACTGAAATTCTGACCTATGTTAATATTCCCTCATTTTCTGGAAGATAACATACAATCAATTTCTAACAGCAAACTACTGTTACACAGGCTAAGTATCTTCTGAGACATTTGCACTCTTTTTGTGCGTGTGTGAGTAAATCTCTCTCCACTTTTTGTGTTTAACTTTCAAGCTCACATTTCAGCCTGTTTCTCACTATATTTTGCTGAATCATAATTGCTTACAAAGACAGAAAACCATGCATCCACCAGCAGGTGCAAACTACGTCTAAAGATTTGTTCGTTTCTTAGAAGCTGTAATTCCATAGTAGCATTTCCAATCACATACCCAAAGAGTATCAGCAGGAGAACAGTGGCTGCCAAGTTCCTTCGGAAAGTGAAGGCTGATAGCTGGAAGGCACTAATAACACCAACACACAGCGTGACTGGAACCATGTAAAACAGCTACAAGCAGAAGGAAAAAAAACAGTGAGTAGGTGAGCATCTCTTACTGGTCTTACGTAATTTGCATAGAAGGGTTTTACAAATTAACTTCTCCATATTTGCAATACAATTATAGTATAAGGTAGGAAGAAATAGGCAGAAGAGCTTGGAGATTTGACAGTCTGCACTTGCTGTGAAACTGCACCCTACACATGAAACAACCTGACAAGATAAAATCTGACTACAGAATATCCCCCTTAATCCTATTTCTATTGACCTTTCCAATACATCCATTTAACAAGCTAACTCTTCCAGATAATGAGTCTGTGTGGGGCTATTGCTCCAAAACATCAAATTACACTGCGAATACAGAGGCTTGGTTTCAGAAACAGCAGTTTCACTGATTGGTGCGGCAATCATATGGGATAATAATAATGATGCAATTTTAAAAGCGATTTTAATGAAGGACCATGTGTGCTGATGAAGCAAATGACATCTTTTATTGGGAATGGACACAATAAATAAAAGCATTACAGCCATTAGGCAACAGGAAACTCTGTTTAGTTTCTTGACATAATGGCAACCAAATACTTAAGGGTAGCAGGGCTGGAGTGGTACAGGAGATTCGTATCAAAGAATTCAAAAGAGAGGGGTTCTACTTGCAAATTGCAATGTCAGGATGTGAAAACCTATGCTCAGTTCCACTTTCAGTGTCTGCCTGCTCTGTGCACTGAACCTGAGCTCACTAGGGTGCTGACTGCGTCCATTTCTGCTTGTGTAATATTTAGCTTTATAGCTTTAACCTAATAGAACTGAGATTCTGAGATACGACTGCAATAGAGGTAGTAAATCAAGGTCTAGCTAAATATTCAGTGCAGAAGAACAACATACTGTTAAAATTAGACTTTCATACTGGAGTACAATGAAAACCTGTTCCAAATGAAACCAGAGGCCATCATATCTCTGCTACTGGGAAAACATACTTTCTTTTAAGAGAAGGGCAATGGAGTAAATTGTAGATGGCTGTAATGTTCTCATCTTATTCACAGTGTACCTTTTCTTTGCCACATACAAGTATCATAAAGTGCCACCCACAGATATATGTTTCAGTTATGCTGGAGCTGTTTAAAAATATTGTAGAGAAGTCACAAAGCATTTGAGTCCCAGTATTTTTCAATAGACCTGGGGCTTCTGTCTAGAAATAAATAAATAACTTTAAAATCAAATTCTATTAGAAATCTTACCCTGAAATCATGGTGTATTATAGAAGTTGTGCATGTACAACAAAACAACTTTAATTTTGCCCCTCTAGTGACACAAGCTTTATCTGAACAAAATGTCTCTATTTCTCTTTAAATTTTCTTAGCACTTACACTTTTTCCATTTGTTGAACATAGTAATGAATATCATTCATGCCTATAAATACAGCAAGAACAGCCTGATTCTCATGAGAGCAATTTCATAAATCAAATACTTCTGCAGGCCTAGTAAAGATTCTGCTAACAGTAATACAGGACATAGCCTGTAATACTTGAAATACATAGAGGGATTTAAAATTTGACAGTTCATATATTCATGTGTTCAGTGTCCCTAAATGATCTTCAGCACAATTAGCATTTAAAGCAGTGTCTGTTCTTTCCCACATCATGATTGATCATGCTGTACTGTGTTGAATTTGTGAGAACATTTTGGGAGATTGACAGAAAATAATGAGGAGTTGACTTTGTTCACAAGGAGAAACTGAATGATGAAGGACTGTTTTTAACCAAGCCTTCTTATCTGAAACAGCAGCAAAAAGAAATAGCAAGATTGATTGGCCAAGTAAATAACACTTGGGAAAATGTCCTCTTACCTCAAGATTGCTCAAGGATGAAAATTCTGATTTCAAGCATGGATGGGTGAAGATCTAATGTTTCAGAATTAGAATGGTCTAAATGAAAACAGTGTTCCAAAAATTTCTGTTCCTGACCAGGGTATCATAGAATCCAACCTAAAGGTTGGAAAGGACCTTAAGAGCATGACGTCCAACCATTAATCCAGCACTGCCAAGTCCACCACTAAACCATGTCTCTCGGTGCCATATCTATATGACTTTTAAATACCTCCAGAGATGGTGACTCCACTACATCCTTGTGCTGCCTCTTCCAGTGCTTAACACAAATAAAAGGTACCAATTATACATATCTGTCATATTATCCACAACAACACATTACATAATTAACCCTTAAACTAGCTGACTAGTATTTTCAGTTTTCTCCACTTATCTGTAAGGTTTTGCCTGTGCATGGCAAAATTCAAAGCATAGAAATTCCTGCTATGAGCTGCTGTGTGGAAGATTCTTTCTGTCTAGGCTGATTAGCCAACTTCCTTCTATTTGTAAAACAGCGTACATAGCTAAAGCTACCAAATCATTTACAATTCAACTTTGGGAAGCAAGGAACACAATCCCTGCCCTGCATTAGAGTAGGGATGGTGACTCAAAGTTTGTTAGCATGTCAGCCAAGACCTGTGTCTCTTTGCAAGTCAAATCTTATTCGTATATCTTGTGACCATACCTCCTTTTGTTCATTTATAAGAAATTAGCCTAAAATGTATACCTGAGCACATGCTGCCCCACACAATACATACCATATCACAGCAGAAGTTAGCAAGCCAGTAAGTTTTGTAACCCAGGCCTGAGATGTGTTGCAAGCGTTTTGTCCCAGATACTCTGTCTTTCACTGTGGCAGTTCCAATGGATGCAGTGAGGATTGAGAAACCCAGCATGATACACAGTGCTACCCCACACTGACGGACGTTCTCCATTCTAGGGTAAGAAGCAAAACAGTGCAATAAAAACACAATGGGGAAAAACCCCTCAAATGCTAGCATTTTTCAGGCCAACTTCTCACCAAAACACTAGACATTAGGACCTTAATCCTGACTGTAAACACCGTAGAATCACAGAATGGTTTGGGTTGGAAGGGAGCTTAAAGACTGTCCAGTTCCAACATCCTGCAATGAGCAATGCCTCTACACTGTCAACATCTAATTAAAGAACAGGAACAAGATGTGTTATGTTACAAAACCATAGGTGAGTTACAGAGCACAGCATGCATCCGAGTTGTAAAGTGAAGCTTGTGCAAATATTTCCCCTTTACAGAAAACTAAACTTTAAACCCTCGAAAATCATTTGAAAGTTACCCTGTTTAAAACTGTTATGACACATTCAACATAAATTCAGTATATTTCTTTACAAAATACTGCAACCATTTTTGGCATAAACAGTGGACTTGACAGACAGACCACACTAAAATATGCTTCCTTCAGTAGAACAGAATTGTGCCTATCAATTCACAGCATCTATTCCAGGAAGCATATATTCTTATTTAATTGATAGTTTCAATTGTCTGCTGTGAAACATTTTAAGAGTTTGCTCACATTTTATCTTCATCCAACAAGGCTCCTCCATATGGTTGGCTGTAGAGTGTTATCCCTGTGAAAAGAAAAATATATCATAAAATATTAAATCTTTTTAGGTACTCCAGGTTCTGGAGTATACTGTTAACACTTGTTACACATATGAATAAAAAGGCTAAATACTTAGTAATCAACAAAAAGAGGTCAAACGCTGTCTCCCATTGAGTGATTTCCAGAGTTTGGAACCACTAAAAATTCATTAATAAACATAAGTAGTAGCTGTTTTTCTGCGTTCTGAAGTTCAGAAATTGGTTCAACAATGCAATATATTGCTACAGAATCTACATCACAGAAGAGACCAAATATAAAACCTAAAGTAGAATTTGTTCATATACCTAATCTTCTGGGGTAAGGTATATTGTTACTGTAATTTATACACTTGGTTTAAATTTTAGATTAGACCTTTCTGCAATTTTTAGATTACTCATGTTTTGCTGAGAAAAACTGTTTAGCTAAATTCACAAGAGAAAAAAAAAAAGTCACACCTTTGATTGAAATTTTAGAGCTCTACATTAAAAACACGCACAGCTTAGGAGACCAAGAAAAATCCTGAGCAGACAATGCATTCTTATGCTTATTTTGTTTCTTGGTGCACCCAACCTGTAGTAATCTAGCAAAAGTAACTTTGAAATTGGAAGGTAGTTTATGAACAACGACTGTGTCTTTTTGCTTTTTTCTTTTCAAGTAAAAGAAGAAAAATGGTGGGGGGTGAAGGTGCAAAACATTGTCACAGCAAAAGTTGCTGTTCCACTGGACTTGACGCTGTTTGTGACTTATCTCTTCTGGTGTGCCTGACAGATGTGCCAGCTGCGCTGTTTTTGTGCTGGGTGGAATTAATTTCCTTCACAGTACCTGATATGGGGGTATGTTTTGGATTTGTGCTGGAAACAATGTTGATAACACAGGGATGTCTGAGCTATTGCTGAGCCGCCCTTGGAGCCAAGATATTTTCTGCTCCTCCCCCATTCCACCAGTGAGGAGGACAGGGAGGGTGCACAGGGAGTTGGGGAGGGGTCACAGTGGGACAGCTGACCCCGACAGACCAAAGGGACATTCCATACTATATGGCATCGTGCCCAGCCTGTAACACCGGGGAAGATTGAGGAATTGGAGGAACGTTTGGAGCTATGACATTCACCTTCCTAAGTCAATGTCAGGCATGATGGGGCCTTGCTCTCCTGGGAATGGCTGAACACCTTCCTGCCCATGGGAAAGGGAGAATTAATTCCTTGCTTTGTGTGTGGCTCTTTATTTTTTTAAGTATTAAACTGCCTTTATCTCAACCCATGAGTTTTATCACTTCTAATATTCTCTCTCACACGCCACGGGGGGAGAGTAAGCAACAGGCTGTGTAAGTGGGCCTTAAGTTAAACCATGACATCAGCATTATTTGATTACTGACTAAATAAATCTATGCTGTTCCAAATTAAAACAAAGAAAAAAGCTTAATCCTAACAGCAATTATAATTGTTCCACTATCTTCGGTAAAGCTATAAATTGTTGGTAGTCCTAGATTTTCTCTGTAGGGCACCATTCAATTGCATTTGGTAAAGTCCAGATGCATAAAGACAAAAATGTCTTCGTTCTAGTAACAGGTGCAGTTTGACTAAGCACGCATTTATTTTGCCCCTTTAATTTTTCATTCCTCATCTTCAGGACAAAGTAACCTAAACATCACTAAGTCACTGCATGGTAGAAAGCTGAAAAAACAGGATGATAATTAACTCACACACAAAACTTGTACAAGATAAAGAGTTTTCAAATAATAGCTAAACGCAGTACACTGAAGCCCAATAGTAGTTAGAAAAACAAAAGAAGATTCAAGCCAATAATGTTTTGATGTATCACTAGTAGATACCTTGCTATTTGTAGAAGTCTTTCATGTCATGTGCCTTCAGGCACTGTTTAAAATTTTCCTTTGTTTTTCTTTTAAAGCATTAATTTTTTAAACAATCGCTGATATTTATTCTGAAGCAAAACTGGCATATCAAAGAAAACTATTTTCTCCCACTGGAACCAATAAATTTCCATTTATGTAAAGCAGAAATAGCATGACAGAAAAAAGTTTTGTTTAGTTCCCAGGAAGGTTTTCTAGGCTTTTCTAATGCTTGAATAAATGTGGGCATATTAGAAGAAATAACCGTAGAATCTGGAGAATTGGAAGGGACCCACCAGGATCATCAGATCCAACTCCTGACCCCACACAGGACACCCTAAGAGTCACACATGTGCCTTAAGAACATTGACCAAACACTCCTTGAACTCTGCCAGGCTGGTGCTGGGACCACTCCTCTGGGGAGCCTGTTCCAGGGCCCAATCACCCTCTGCATGGAAAACCTTTTCCTTTAGGATACCCAACCTAAACCTCCCCTGGCAATTTCCTTGAGTCCTGTCACTGGTCAGAAGAGCGAAGGGATCTGTATCTGCCTCTCTACATCCACTTTTGAGGATGCTGAAGACTGCAATGAGGTCTCCCTTCAATTTCCTCTTCTCCAGGCTGAGCAAATCAAGTGACCTCATTTGCTTCTCGCACAGTGTCCCCTCCAAGCCCACCACTATCCTCATGGCCCTCCTTTGGGTGCTCTCTAATAGCTTAATGTCTTTTTTTTTATTGCGGCACCCAAAACTGCATTAAACATTTAAGGTGAGGCCACTCCAGTGCAGACCAGAGCAGGACAATTCCCTTACTTGCCCAGCAGCAAGATCTCAGGGGGGAACTAACAAAACTTTCAGATTACTGCATCAGTATTAAACAAAAGTCTACAGCAGTTGACTTGCGTTCCATATATGGAAGCGTGCTGCTTTAACTTTCTAGTACAGAATAAAAGGGAAACTGTGAAAAAGAGATAACTGCAGGGGAAAATAAAAATCCATGACATTAAATAGCATAATGCTCCTTGCAGTATTATATCATACAATGCCAATCAAAAGGCAAATTTCACTGAATTAATTTCCTTCTATGGAAGAGTGACAAAAACTAATCACACTTCTTAAAAGTAGCAAATATTTTTGACATTCAACTTCCATTCAAACCATGTAGATTAAACAAAGGATTACATTTTCTTTTAATTTACACTCACAGCTGAAATTAAATTTCACAAGGTCATGGAAAACAAGTAAGAAAAGTACGACTGTGCTAAACTAAGTTCAGTTAGTTTAGAATTCAAAATTCTGTCACTGCATTAACTATAATACTTGCCTTTACTTCAGTATTTTAAGTTTCTTCAAGTAGTCTGGAGCATGACAATATCTGAATTTGCTACATTTTTAGTATAATGATTTCTTCCCTCCACCCCATTGTCAAAAAATAGATTATTAATTTATATAAAGCCAATCCACTGGACTGTAATTCACAGAGGAAAAAAGTTCCCTTGAACTCAAGAAAAAATTTGTTAATTTTCTTCAAATAGCAGACCAAACCAACGGAATTAGTAGATGGTATTTGCTATTATATTTTTTTTTATTTTAAAATCCCTTCCATGTACTTCTATAACCTATCCCTTCCTACATTTCTTATAATCACCTAGACCATCTCTTTACGCATATCTCTGTCCCAATACAGCTGTTAACATGATGTAAAATGCACTTATTGATACTTTCTTGCCTTTATATGCCTTTTTACTATGTAAAGCTGTTATAATGAGGCTCATTAAGTTGAAAACTATCTGCCATCTTTGAGGACTTTAAAACTATAAATGACAGATAAACTAAGAAGTTCTAAATTATAAAGCTCCTATTAAACAGATGCTTCTGGTGTTTATGCAATGATTTTTTAAGGACTGTACTTGCAAGCCTTGTGTGAACAGCCCTCAGGGCAAATCTTACCATATCAGTATTCACAACAGAAGAGCAAGCCAGGCAATAACACCAAATATGCTATGATTCAGCACTAGCTCTGTCAGCTCCTTTTCATAAATTTCTCAGTATAAAAATTATTTCTACCACATCTACAGATTGCCATTATATTCTCCTGACTTAATCACAACAAAAATTTTCTTTAATGTCCTAAAACTTCCTTTGTCTATGTCCTCAACATGCAGTTGGTCACATTATTTTTACAGTGATGACAAGCTTTTTTACAAACACAGGTGAAAAATTGTAACAGACACCCATTCCAACCTTTCCAAAACTCTGCAAAAGCAATTCAGGAATGGGAAAAATTGTGACCATGTAGAATCTTACACTTTAATGCTCTATTCAGAGAGAACAAGAACACTACGATGAAAGACGACTTTAATATACAAATGAAGAGTTTTCAAAATGAGAGGCATGATTTCCCCTGTTTGAGCAGAGTGAAGAAGAGGGCATCTCAAAGAAAGGAACATCTCTGTATGCATTATAATTATGCGTGTATAGTTCTGAAAAGGAATGAACCCAGATGTCAATCCCAACAGAGAGAACAAGCAGCCAGTTACTTCGGTAATATGTTTTCTCAGCTTTTTTTTCCTCCTATGAATCTTCTCTCTCTTTCTTTTCTCAGTGGTTTTGCCAACAGTTAACTATGTTTTTGTCTTTTTTTTTTCCCTCATTTTTGTCTTTCATTAATTTAAAAGGCTCAGTCGTTCTCTCTTGCTCAATGAAAGACTTTGCTTTATATGACTGAGAACAAGGGCATTTTTACCAGTCCTGCAATGGAAAAAAGAGGTGAGAAGTAATCAGCTTTTCAGTGCTTTATGGTTTAACTATAAGTTTCAGGAGTAGCACAGCTGGGGCCTAGGCAGGAGAGTGTATTTACTTTGAAAATGTCACTAGGAGCCCCACGCTAGATGCTTAATAGTAGAAGTGGCAGTAAATGAATAGTCCCTCTTCAACTCCTCTATTAATTCCCTTTTGTATTCTCCCTCCCAGGTGGAACAATCCTACTCCTTTCCTTACATTGTTCGTGATTAAACAAATTTTAGATACTAATTTGTTAAAAAGGCATTCCTAAACTAGTGAAATAAATTATTTATAAAACATTAGAAGGATTGCAACATTTTCTACAATAAAATACTATACTTTTCCATTCTGGATAGGAAAGCACACAGGAAAAAGGAAAATGCATCCACATTAGACAAGTTTGCTATGAACATTCGGCATCCTGCCCTGTTGCCATTCAGGAGCTGCACAACAGCACCTTTCCTGATACCAACGTCTTATTAGCAGTCTGCAATCTGTGCCTTCAAGAGAAATTGCTCCAGATCTTTCATCTCACATCTAAAACAGTGACCCTCTGTCAGAAAATTAAGACATGCACAATTAGCATAACTTTAGAGAGTTGTTTGTTTCCATCCTGTACACAATAAAGAACAGAAAACACTCCAGTCCACCCCACCTGGTGCAGCTTTCCACAAACACATTTCAACATCTGTGGTTTTTCAGTAAAAGTGAGGAAAGTTATATGAACCCAGCAATACTTTTTCAGAATTAGTTGGAGAAATCTAGATGAAAAAAAACCTCAAAGCTCTTCAAGTTTGTATGCCATTACTGTAGATTAGTCAGAGCTGTCCTTAGGTATATTTTGTGATTCTGTGCTGTATTTTGGGGGTGTCTAAATCTTGGCGCTTCTTTATATACCATCTCTTATGTCAAGCTGAGTCTTGCATGCATAGATCAGTTTAGATCTGTGCTACTGATTCTGAATACCATGATTGTGGCAGACTTGAATAGAAGAGCAATCTAGCTGTCTTTATTCCAGACATTTTATTTCAGATTAAATGAAATATGTATAAGAAAAATTGAGGTAGTGTGTATATGTGTGTGTGTGTGAGACAATATCTCTGTTTATATAAAATGAGATATTACTATTAAGTGAAAATCACAATTTCTATTTTATGGAGAATTTCACAGGCAGCACCATCATTAATGGCTTCTATTTTAGTTTCCCCCACTAACTAGACATGGCTAAGGAGGTTCCACCCTAAGGCCATTTCACAGTTTCCTTTTTAATAAGGTTTAAAGTTATAATTTGCAAAGCGTTCAGAAAACTATACAGCCACTTTCCACCAAACTTAATGTGAAAATGACTCCCTTGATCTCTTCTGCTCTTTTGAAGAATTGAATCTGAAATAAATGAGAATGCTACATGAAAGCTTACAATGAATCCTAGTATTAAAGGTTTTTTTAAAAATCAATGACTTCAATAGAAATCCTATGATGGGGCGGCTACATTGCAAAAGGCTCTTCATTTTTGTTCTTTGAACAATGATGTAAGAATTTTTTTGACCGTTCTACTTTACAGACATCATTATAAATGACAACCACTCCTTTTTTCTTTATATAGCCTTAACCTAAGAGGGAGATTATAGTCCTTCTCCTATACTCCAGCATGCTAAACATATTCCAACTCAATGTTATACAATTAGGTGTGAAAAATAACATTTTTTCCTTGATCAAAATATCTATCTTAAGCTTAAGCAAAAAATACTACCTTTCAGTTTTTTTATTCCTCTTACTTCATTATTGCATTTTTATTTGTTCACAATTACATTACTTAGTTGTCAGAATGCAGTTCAGAAAGAGATTAGAAAACATCATTCATATAAGCTTGAATACCAGTCAAAGGTGAAGGGTTGTGACAAAAAATCCAGCACATCTTACTTTCTTTGTTGAAGAATCTTACTAACTTTTTTAAAAATTCATTTATTAACATATTCATTTTCATCATCTGCCACTGAATTTATAAACCACTAGAAAATAGAATGCATTTGATTTCCTCCACAGTTGAGACAGATGACTTTTTCCCACAATGGGATCACAGGCTTATATGATGATGAAGGTAGGGGTGGATATCCACAATATAGAAAAAATTACATATTTTTATACAAAAAGTATTACTGAACTACTGTTCCAAAAGAGACAGCTGATCCATTAACTACAAGAAACTGACATAAACTGACTGGGACAGTTTCTGTTTCTCCATGGAGTTATCTGCACCTCCAGCTAGGCATACACATTTTCTTCAATAGACACACAAATCTTTACATGAAAATCACAAAAAACAAACATTGCAACTTTCCAAGCATCCTCACAGAGAAATTTACCAATAATCCCAAATTGTTAAAACACAAGGGTGAGGAGAAATCTCTCTACTTGCAGAGAAATTATTTGAAGATCTGATTACACAGTAGCAAAAAGGACAGATTTTTTAATCACTAAATAAATATAATTTCCTGCTTCTGCATGCTGAAGAGTCAGTAACTTGGACTGACAGAACAAAAATTAATAATCAATTTTTTTCAAAGCTCTTTGAACAGATACACAGAAATCCATAGGGATTTGCAATTGAAACCAGTGCAAGGAAGCATATGTCCTCTATAGTCTTGGGTAAAATTTTTTCCTTCAAACTTTCATACCAAATCATAAGTCTATATTCCCTGTACCCTCATGACTGCAGAAAAGACTTTAGACAAAAGCAATAAGCCTCCTGCTCAGCTCCTTATTGACAAAACCTCCCACAAACTTGGACCAGTGCTACTGAGGTCCATAGGAAGTTACTGGACCTGTCCTTGTGGGCAAAGCAGGTAGAACTCAGCATGTGGTCTGTAATGACTCTTCCCTCCTCTAAAGATCTTGGGAGAACTCTAACTGGGTTCATGCTCAAGAAATACACATAGGATATAACTGCAAAGTGAAAGGGTTGCTTTGCTTTTGTATGAGCACTTAGGCTGTTGATCTCATTGACCCTGGTCAAGTTTGTTTCAATATCATAGTTGCTCCTCTTGTGTTTATGTCCATGGCAATGCTCTACTTTATTGTAGTAAGCTTCTTGCTGTAAAGTTTTTTTGTTTTGTTTCGTTTTTGTGAAGGAAGACAAGACTTTGTCCTTACAGTCCCTTTTAAAGGGCCAAATTATCTTTATGTCACTTAAAAGTAATACAGAAGCGCTGGTTCTGTTGAAAGGAATAAAGTTGTTGTGCGAAATAACATGTCATTAATGCAAGGCAGAACTACAAAGCCATGTTTATGCAACATCTTAACAAGCTTCCTCACAGCAATTTCCAACAATATTCTAGAACTGACCTTGTCTATAAACAGAGTTTATAGGCAGAAGAAGAAAAAAAATCAAAAATAACAGATTTCAGTGTAGGAACACAGCATGTGGTCTTCTGACTGCTGGCTTACAGGACTGCATATAACAATTTGAATAACAAAAGCACATGAATAGTTCTTCTCTATTAAAACAGTATCCTTAAATAAGAGAAAGTTAAAAGTCAAAGTGAACTGAGATCAAGTGGTCCATATGGCACTGGAAAACTGTTGAGTTTTTTAGAAATAAAATATACATATGTAAGGATATCCACAAAAAATACACACGTATACATGCATGTACATACACGCACACACATATACAAACATTTCTACACAAACAAGTACATACATACACATACATAAGTAGGTAACCTGACATCTCTTCCCAAGATTTCTGTGACAGCTCCCTCTGCATTATGCCTCAAAAGCATGATCAGTCCATCTTTATTGCACTTCTCCAATAGATGAAGACATAAATGGATTACTTTCTAGTTCTTAAGCTCTACTTTAGCAGGCAGCTAACATATTCTGCCACCAGATTATACAATGAGTCCATACTTGTACAGATGTCAGTACAAGACTTGAACTATTTCTTAAGCACTGTTGTGCTTGCTGTGTTACTGTGTCATGCAATATCAAAAAATACAGCATTCCCACAATCTTTGGGATAGCTATCATTTTCTCAGAACGTAAGCAGGACAGCAAACCCCGATTCTCCATAATAGATATAAAAGGAAGGGTACACAAACATTTAAGTTCCAGAACAGGATCTAATGGTATGGAAAAAAAGCTAGTCAGTACAACTGATGAAGTGCAGAGAAAGTTGATTAAAAATTGATTTATATTAAAAATTCTCATTAAAATATCTGATTTCATTTCATTCAAAGTTTCTGTGTAAACACATTACCTTAGATCCATTCTCATAATTCATTTAGAAAAATAAAACCCCTGCCATCTTGAAAGCAAGCCATTACTGTTTTTTCTTGCATGTCCCAGAAAGTTTTCTTAATGAATCTCTATTTTTAGATTCTCAGGATTCCTTTCCCATTTTCACTGATTTAGTCTTCTTTCTTCATTATAAAAACACTTTAAATCATTTTACCATTACAGACGAACCATCCTAACGTTACAAGAAGTCTTAAAAATTGGTCATAAGCTCTTTTTAAATTTCTCTAAACCAAATTCCTATTTAACGGAATCTTAAGAATGAAAGGAACTAGAATGAATAGAAGTTAACCTGAACTTCTGAAGTTAATCAAGGCCAGATTTCAAACTAGATTTCCACATCCTAAAAGTTCATCTGTATTAACTGTTGAGTCTTTGGCTGCAGTCATTTTTTTAGATGTCAGTTCATAAAAGTTTTACTTTAACAAATTTTTATAAATAATAAGACATGGTAGTTTTTCCTGTTCCTTGAGTAACTATGAAAGATGCTATGAAGCATCACATTGCTGTGTGAATTTACAGGCTAATATGGATTTGCCCTGGATATTTATATAAGGAGATTTAGCAAAGTGCCAAAGAAGACATAAATCCATAGTCTGTTGTGTCTTAGTCATGCCATTTAAGTAAGCCCTAGCAGTAGTTTCAGAGGGACTAACATCCCAAACCAATTTACACATAATTATTCCTCAGGAATATCTTTGTAAAGAATTTATATGGCATGTTGAGCTTTGAAATCAAATTTTACATTACTTATACTACATTCTCCACATAACCTTTCTGTGTAATTAAAATTTTTACTTTTCAGTCCTCCAAAGAAATGAGACTCTGAAATCCTACTGTAAACTGAAAGATTTTCACACTTATTATAGTTTATTTAAAAACTACTTTCCAAAATATATTAATAAATAAAAAGAAAGACTATTACCATACTGTCTCCAATCCACATTAGATGGTAAATTCTGCCACAGAACGAAGTTATTGAGTTCATTTAAGTAGGATGGCAGTGAATGGGAACCTTTTTGGTTATACCACACCTGGAAGAAAGAATGGAAATTGTCAATCAAAATCTAGTTCAATCTGGATGCTGATGTGCAAGCTTATATACCTTTAAGAATTTCATGAAGGATATCTAATTCCTCTGTTATGACATTTATTTATAAAAGAAAGTCAACCAGGCAGAACAGAATCTGTTGATTTGCATAGGTCTTTCAACAGTATGCAGCAGTTTTCTATTGATGGAGCTGTACACATATGTTTATTACTAAATTGAGATTCTCTGGATTAATGGAGCAGTGTCCCCCTACCTTTAAACACATGGTTGAACAAATAGAGGGAGAACAATGTGAAAATAACACCTACCAATTTGCTCAAAAATACAAAAATATGAGTAAAACTAATGTTAAAATTGGAAGAATCGTTGAAATTCCCAAGAGACTTCTAAATAATACCTGCATGTGACACACAGCATAAAATATCTAGGAACAGAATATTCTAGAAAGAGGGGAAAAGAAAGAATCAAGTAGGCACTGTTTACAAGGTATGAAGCTGTTCCATAGACAAAGATGTCTCCACCTTCAACAAGCATCAGTGGCTTGTTAACCATGGAGGAAATTGATGCAGACAAACTTCAAGGCTTTAATTACCAACCAGTCTCTCCAAGGAACACAGGGAAACAATTCTGTTGTAACACAATTTATCTTCAGATCACACGGATTCACCCTGACTTGATAAAATACTCTTAATCCACACTTCAACTTGCAAGAACCATTGCTGAGACCTTGATATGTCCCAAAACCAAATGTACTGAGGTTTGAGTTTCCTCTGCAGTTAGAAATTTATTCTTATCATTCATTACTGTTAATCATAGTGCCTTTGAATCTATATTATCCATATTTAAAACTAGGTCAAATTATTGTGTATGTTTATTTTCAGTTTCAGTGGCATTTAAGACCATCTGATTACTATCCATTTGTCACATCATAGCACCCTTTCTTCTCCCCTTTTTTTTTACAACACTTGAAAAACTCCTAACCTTTCCCTCTTTGATATCAGCTGTTTGTACATCCTAGGTAGGGCAATTCTCACTGTCTCTCTGGATTCTGAATCATAATGCAAAGTGAACAGGATTTAATATACATCTTTATTGCCTTAACAGTCTTCTTCTAAGATTTCATTTTTCTTAGATTATTTCTAGAATTACCATTTATGCAGTTACATCTTAGAAATTTCGCTAAAGATTTTCTTATCAGTCCTTGGATGCTTTTTTCATTTACTTGTAGATAATTCTGCCTTTTTTTTTCCCTCTTTTTCTCTTACACTATTCAACTACAAACCTTATTCGGACCCTAGTTCCAGACTTCGACTATTTTTTCTGACACATTCTCCTCTATAGTTCCCAGTGCAGGCTGCCTAATCTTCAGTTCTTTTTCCCTTTCTTAATAATAATTTTCTTCTGATTAATTCTCCTGACTACCTACTTGTTTGGATCTCCACATTTTTGTGAGGTGGGGTTTATAATACTCTGACTCTCCATTTTATTTCCTACCATCTATCTAGATCATGTTTCCAAGAACCACTCTGAGGTCCACTGTCATTTCTTCTCTGCCTCTCACCCTTGAATCTCCTAATCTCCTCCACCACAAGCTCTGTTAGTCATTTTTTTTAAATTGGCAGCTTTGATCTGTGATTATTCTTGCCTGCATTACCTTTAACATTTTCTACACTTCTTTATGTGCTGCTCACAACTGCTTGAAATATCAACAGCATCATCAAATCATCAAGGTTGGAAGAGGCCTTTAACATCATCAAGTCCAACCACTAACCCAGCACTACCACTCTAACTCCTAGAACACTAAACTACATCACCCAACATCAGATCCAAATGCCTCTTAAACACCTCCAGGGATGACTCCACCAATTCCCTGGGAAAACTATTCCAGTTCCGGACCCACATAACAGCCAATTTTTTTTTAATATCTGAATCTTGCTTGTTTCAACTCAAGACTATTTCCTCTTGGCCTCTCTGCAGGCACAGCTGAAGAGACCAGCCACAACCTCGCTACAGCCTCTTTCATGGAGTTGTAGAGAGGAATGAGGTCCCCCCAAGCTTCCTGTTCTCAAGACTAAACAAACCCAGCTCCCCAGACCCTTCACAAGCCTTGTTGCCCTTCTCTGGGTACGTTTCAGCACCTCAGTGTTATTTTCAAGTGAAGTGCCCAGAACTGAACACAGTACTTCAGGCTCAGCCTCACCCATGCTGAACACAAGGGGAAAATCATTGTCCTGGCTACGTTATTCTTGATACAGGCCAAGATGTCATTACCTGGGCACACACTGGCTCATATTCAGTTGGCGGTCAATCAGCACCCTAGGTCCCTTTTCTGCCAGAAAGCTCTCAAGCCATCCCTCCACTAGCCTGCATTGGGTAGCTGGGACACAAATGCTGGACACAGCATTTCACCTTATAGAACCTCATGCAGTTGTCCTCACCCAATGACTGAGTCTGTCCAAATCTCTCCGAAAAGCCTTCCTACTTTCAAGCAGATCAACACCCCTGTATAGCTGAGTGTCATCTGCATATTTACTGAGGGTGCACTCAATCTGCACATCCAGATCACCAACAAGGATACTAAGTAGGACCAGCCCCAAAAATGAGCCCTAGGGAACACTGCTAGTGACCAGCCACCAAGCGGATTTAGCACCACAACTCTCTTGCCTAGCCATAGAGTCAGTTTTTTACCCATCAAAGAGTCAGCCGTCCAAGCCACAAGAAGCCAGGTTTTCAAAGAGCATGCTGTAGCAGACCATGTCAAATGCTTTAAAAAGTCTGCACAGACAGCATCCACAGACATCCTTTCCTTCATCTGATAAGCAGGTCACTTGGTTAGAGAAGATCAGGTTGCTCAGGCAGGACCTGTCTTCGATAAATCCACATTTTCTGGGCCTGATCACCTCCATGTGCCATGTAATGGTACTCAAATGTCTCAAACTCTTATGTCCCCACATTTAAAGAAAAGAAAATAGAACGAACTCTAACATCTTCCCCTCTTTGCAGAGTCATGAAATTCCTTTGTTCTTCCCCAGTTCAGGTCCCACAACTTATTACACAAATTATATCTCCCATTGATTAATCAACAAGAGCAGTCTTTAACAAAATGTAGTGAAAGAGAACCTAAGATTCCTGAGGAAAACTGAAAATCTTTGCACTGCAGGACCCTCTGTTCAAACAGCAACCAGGGCAAAAAGACAGAAATAAGTGATCAAGGGTAACCTGTCTTTTTCGCAGCCCCATATACCCATCTGTAATTCTATCATTTTTCAAAAGGTTTTCACAGAATAAAGTTTTACATACATATAAAATGAAACTCCACTGCAATTGTGTCTGCTGTATTGGGGAAAAAAAAGGCAATTAAAAAAAACAACAAAGCAAACTACTGACAATACATCCTCATTTAATTCAGGCAGGGGAAAGGTCACAAGTATTCAGAGAACACCTCTGAAATATAGTAACGTTACCAGTATTCAAATTAATACCACAATAGAACATTGTGTGTGACAGTATATTTCAATAGCCAACATGTTAATTAGAATTATCCTCCAACCTGCATTATGTAGCTGAACCAAACTATGAGGAAATAACAAAATTGAAGATGGATATTTAATTTATTATTAACTGGAAAATGTCACATTTAAGGTTGTTCCCTTCATCAAAAGGTCTTTTTTCTAAAGACTTATTTCTTATTAGAAATTGTTAGCAAAGGTAAAATATAAAAAAATGAAATGTATTAGCTCTCGCTTAAATACCTTTCATATTTCTTTTGTGCCACACAGGTAATTATTTATAGAGGGCGGAAAAGAGCTGAGGAACAGAAAACTACATATATCAGTATAATTAATTTTCATTTTCTATTCTATCCCTAGTTAGGAAAATTCTTTCCCAAGGAAAAACACAACCCCTCACCACATCAGACTGAAGTTCTGTGGAGGCATGTTTTACATTACTACATAATCTTTTACTTGCCGTTAATATTCCAGAATAAATTTAGACTGACATTTCAGCTAACATATGACCTGCAAAGAAAAAAGAATGAGAAGGAGCAGAGAAGTCCCTAAGCATTGTTGGACCAGATCCATGACTGATATTAAACTAGAAAAATGTAATTTTTTCCTCTGGACACTCATACAATTACTGTACTGTAAAGCCTCAAGTCCAAACTTTTGGGATTGGAAAAATTTACTCTTTCAAATGACAAGTGAACAGTACAATTTGCCTTTTGGCAGTATTGAAAATTACCACATGTTCTTCCTATATTTCATTATGCTATAAAAAACAGCAATTATGAAGCTATCAAGGAAAAAGTTTTTGGCCATATTGCCAAAGGAAGCCAAAGAATGTATGGTCATGAAAATACAAAAAAATTGAGCAGTTGTGCTTTTGCTACATAGCACCAATCATCAATGAATGCCAATAATCAATGTTTTTAATCAGTCATATTTTTCATGTCATAGATATATTCTCTCCCTTGTGTGCAGATATACACATTCTTTATGTGCATGCATATACTATATATGTAGTATATCAGCACAGTACGATTAGGTACAGTAAAATAGTTACTAAACAAATATTTTTAATTTGAACGAGAAAAATTGTTGGCTTTTCAAGTACTGGAGAAGAATGTATAAAGATTCAGAAATTTTCTAAAATGAAGTGAATCATACAGTAATTCTCTTCAAATGCAAATTTCTCATTTTCTTTCATACCAGGCTATGTAAATGGTACATTCACTGTCTCATGAACAAACCTGAAAGGTCAAAGTAAAAATCCGGTCATTAGTTACTGAAAGGTTAATGCAATAGCTTGACATTGCATCGCTTGAAAGACATTTCCAGCAGATGCTTTAGATAACACAGTGCCCTTTATAAATTTACTCCACTATTTGCTTTGGTCTGAAATATGAAGCTTACTAAGAGTATGACTATAATTTATCCCTGACCTGATGACAGGTGGAGCTCTATACCAAATACACGAAAAAAAGGGACCTGACAAAAACCACACTGCGAGCACGTCAAAACAAGGGTCTAAAATGATTGAAGATAACACAGGAAAAATGGAAGTCAGAAAAAAATCTTGCTGAAAACTTTCAGGTTTCTCATGAAAGAATGATGGAACTGGAGTTCAAAACTATAGAATATATGGGACTAGAAGCAAGATTACAAATGACCAAAATGAAAATCTATATATGCTCAGATTTGTATATAAAATAGTGAGATTTCTAACAAATTATATGGAAAAGACATTAGAATCAGGAAGTGATTTTGCAAAACAGCATGAAATGACATTGGACTGGAGAAAATATGTGCTTTTTTCTAACACTTTGTCTCAAAATGTATTTTGGGATGAAGCTTATTTATGCTGTTCCTTGTTTTCTTTTTTTTATAAGAGCAAATAAAATCTATATGTATATTACAAAAATAAAGTCAGATATCCTAATCTGGAATCTGGAAAATGCACAGCTTCCTCTTAACAAATCCTGTTTGCTTCAAATACAAAAACAAAGACCTCTCACTGATATGCATCAATACATCTCTAAGACTGCTGCTCCTCTACTTGTAACACATCTACATCTAAATGGATCCCAAAAATCAAAGAAGGATTATTCTAAGCACAACTGAAGTAAAGGGCTTTTCCTTAAGGCCTTTTGGTATGCAGTGGAGAGGTACAGTATATATTGTGAAAACTTGGGATTGAGAATTGGAGGTTAACAAGCACTGAGCAATGCAGAGGATTTTATTTCCCTTGGAACATTTTAGAAAAGTTCTTTTGAGAAAAGAGAATAGTATATTTGTTATGCAGAAGGAACTGCCCCTTGAAGATGTCTTTACTCTTATGGGGAGGGTGGTGAGAGGAATGAAGCAAAGTAAAGTATCCCTTTTAGGCATGAAAAAGCATCAATGGCAGCACATTACTGTGATGTTCAATGCACTGTGGTCAATTCTGACATTGGCTTTTTGTACAAAACAAACAAAAATATTATTTTGCTGACCATCTAAAAACAAGTTTCAGACTTAGATTCTAAAAGTAGTTTACTGGAAAAATAAAAGAAAATGTATATCATTTGACTCATTTAGAACTGTTTATCAAATACAAGAGAATACTTCAAGAATTATGAGTAGAGAGACTATAAGAGAGGATTTTTTCTCAAATATTCAAGTGCAATGATTTCATGTAATGATTATTTGCTAAGTGCTGTGATGTCTCAAGCCTGAAAAAAGTAATCAATACATACATACAGATGTGCACACATACATGCAACTCTTACCTTAGCCAGAGGCTGAGATTTGGTGCTATTCAATTTTTTATCTTGAAGTTCAAATGCTTTCATCCCTCCAAAAGACCAACCACCATATCTGGTAGTAGAAATTAAAGTAACAAAAAGTTATCTGCCTTAAGCTCTGCAATTTTCTTGCAAGGATAAATTTGAGATGGCTATACTAGTGCTTTATTTTTCAACTGAACGTAAAACTTCACCCCTCACAAACTCCTTCCTTGTTAAAAAGGAGGGGCACAGTGTAGTTTTTAATCAGGTGAATAGTACCAGCTTTTTTCCAGCACAGGTATTCCCTTTGATAAGAATTTTTGCTTTCTGAAAGCTGAAATCTTTGAGCAACAGGAAGGGTTGTGAGCAAGTGAGGTATTACTGACTTCCAGAAGCATCTTAAACAGCTTTATTTCTTCCTAAAACATTCGTATACTAGCTCAACTCTTTCATCCAAAGATGCTTACCTCTATTTATATAAAATCAGATGCACCTTTTAATACATAAGTGGCTAACACTTTCTTCTCCTCGATAAAGTCATACCTGGTCTAATATTTCCACTTACATTATCAGCAGTGGTTGAGTCATAAAGGCACAAAAGTAAACTTCAAAATACAGCAGATAAACTCTGTTGCTGATATCACAGAGTATGAAGCATCGCCAGGGGCATACCAGCCCTTTTTACTTCAAAGCAAATATTAATTGGAGCATATCCACCTCTATTTGATTGAGTTCTCTGAGGAACGGAATTGTTCACCTGGTTTAGATACGCATCTCTGAGATGCTGAAATTACTCACTATGCGGAAGAAACTCCAGAGTCTTGGAGTAATCATCATGCCTACAAGCAATCAACATGCAGCTACTGGAGGAAGTTCTGAGATGTGACCATTGAGGGTCTTTCATGTTACCTTGAATCACAGCCTAACTCTACACCTTGATAACAAACACCAGATAAAGACAATGACCCTTTACATTCTCTGTGACAAAGGTCTACGCTTTGGATCAGGAAGGACTGTGGGGTTGATACACAAAGGATAAACAAAGGCTAGACATTCTAAGGTTACCTTGTTTTGTTGGAAGACCTCAATAAATACTCTTCTACAGGGAACCCTGAAAGATTATACAAAATATGTCCTTTCTTATTCTTCACATAGGGAGCAGAGGTATTGAAACTTGGGCACATCTGAAAAAAGTATACATAAAATAAGCACTTTTTAAGAAGAGTGGCACTACATTTAGCCTTATTTTTGGATTTTTATGTAGATTTTACAGCAGTTCTTTTTAACTGGATTTGCTTTAACAGATTTTCAATAAATTATGAATAGCTTTATGTTTATAAGGCAACTCAAATGATTGTGCCACCTACATATTAGAAATCCCTTTGATTTCCCTTGCAGCCCTGTCAGTCAGTTTGTTTTGAAAACATCAAAACTAGCCTATAAGTTTAGGAATGTTTACAGCAATGAAAAAGGCAAGACTGCTTTTTATTTGCTTTTTCTGAGAAGAAACACAAAATTGGCCCCAGATAAATATGAGATGAAAGCAAAACTCTAATTAATGTTATAAGCTTCTAAAAATTTCATTGATGAGCCACAGAGAAGAATAAAGCAAGATGTCTTCTAACGATTCAGTGGGACATTCTCATGACCAAAGAAAATGTGACAGATATTAGATTCAATTATCTCAGAAGCTTTACAAAGTACTTTATGCCAATCAATTCAAAAATTTTAATGCTTTTTTGAGGTCTCAACCCCACATAAAATAAAAATTCACTCTCGAAGATTGCTCTTACATAGCTCACACATTGAAGTTCTGCCTCCACTGTCAAGTGACTTCTCTCCTGTCAGTTTTCATGGTTAATAGACCCCTCCCTATGAAAGTTCCCATTTGTATTTTATCCTTGTATTTTAAGTATAAGTCTCATTACAATTAGACGCAAACTTATTCCTTGTCCAGAAAAGTAAAAAACTAGTTTCCTCCTTCCATGTTTCCCAAAAACTGTATTGTCATATTTCATATGCAACTCTTACTCTAAATAATTACATCTTTATAAACAAAAGAAACTTTTTTTTATAGGATATTCCCTTTTGGGGAAATACATTTGTCACCTCAGACAGTTTCATATTTTTGTTTATTACTCAACTCAGAGCAAGTCAGCAGGAAAAATCATTAGTCAAAAAGGTCAGAAATTCATTATGTCTTTCAAAATCTTTCATTTCTTGAAGCCTGTTGTAATTTGAAATCCAAAATCCAAACCAGAAGCAAACTCTAACAATTACATCTCATTCATGTGTAAATTCCCCAATGGGTTCTACCAGCTAGGTTCACCTGCCCTTCCCTTTGAAAGTAGGTAGTCTTCCAGATATTATGGAAGAATTATGTTCTAACCTTGTTTTACATGCTGGCTTTTCTCAACCAGAGTCCTATAACATATTTGAACTAAGTTGCATCTGCTGAAAATAGTTCATCTGTCTCTGATCCTGTTATTTCAGATCGATTTATAGCCATCTCTAGTGGCCATATGTGTTCATATAGATAAACAAGAAAATTGTGTACAATTTCGTTAGGTGAAACAGAATAAATCTCCAGTCATAACAAAGCGGACCTGTGAGGATTTATTTCCTCATTACTTTCACCAGCCCCTCAAAAACAGCAGCCAAGGAATTAGAAGTAATATACACACAAGTTTTTTTTACACATATCAGTAAATCAGAAATTACATACCTCCTGTTCAGACACACATCTGCATGAATCCTGAGGTGACATAGATTCCATCTGCCAGCATGAATTATTATTTCTAATGGGAATAAACATAATAAAATTATAACTAGCAAGTGAAAGCAACATGTCACTTAACAGAAGAAATCCAGAGAGTAATGAGCAAATGTGGCATGCTGAACACGTTCTTAGCATTTGATCACAGCAGCAGCTGTGTCTAGAGTGATACAAATTTTACTCATTTTTATCAAAGTTGATTTAAAAAAAATATATATATACAATCAAATGAGCTTCATGTCTCGTATTAGCAGCAATTATAAAACATGGTCACTACTGCATTCCTGAATTTGGAAATCTAGAATGCTTCCTAACAAATATTTTCCTTATTGTCTGTTCATCATCAGGACACCAGGCTTAATCAAAATCATCCTGAAATTAATCAGAAAACTGCCATTGATTTTAAAGCTGCATGGATCAGACCTCTAACAGTAAAGCCTATTTTGCTCTTCACCTGGATGCCAGCTCCTTTATCAGAACTGATTTGTCACTAATTCCTTGCTGCCAAAAAAAACAAAAGCCTAAAATAATCCATTACACAGAAAAAGAAAAATAAAATATTTAAATTAAGGTAATAGTTACATTAGTTACAATTACCTGTATTGTGAATGTGTGCATGTGTGGTCCCAATCAGAGAAGTATCCCAGCAGAACCTCAGAAAGTTTTCCTAGGTTATCATCTTCAGTGCTGTTCAAAGAGAGCCATAGGGGTATAAGGAGTGCAAGGGAAAGAAAAATAAAAAAAAGAAATACAGACATGTCAATGTGTCTAGCTCTATTAAGTCTCAGTCTCAAGGTCCCATGCATTTTCCAAGAAATTAAAGGACTATAAAATCCACGCATAGGAAACATGCCAAAATAATCTTGTTTCAAAAAACTCTGTGAACATGTACAGAAAATTAACTACAATTTTGGCTAAACAAATCTCAACATCTACCCATGGGCGTCCTTCTCCTCATAATCATGTATTCCCGGTGGTTGGCATTGCTAAAGTGTTTTTATGCTTATAAAATAAATTTATATTATATTTATAAATTCAAACAGCATCTTGTTTTGTTCATCTGTGTATTTGCACAGTAGAGAAAGTAACCTATATGTGTGATTAGCACTCTATACAGATTAATTCCATAGATACTGCACATTTTAAATTAATTCATTAATTAAATAGTCTAGCTGGTTTCAAAGCTGAACATGTAGAAATTAGTTTCAGTAAGAAGAGCAGCAGGCTTTGTAAATACTGTGTGGCATTTTTAAACTCAAGAATTATTTTGAGAAAATAACTTCAGACCTAATCAATTTCTTAAAATTAAGCATGCAAAAGCTTGTTCAAATACACTTGTTCATTTACATATAAATGGTCATGGCTAGTATTAATTTGAGTTCAATCTTCTCCAAAGTTTTTGCCCTTTCCTCCAGAAAACCCTTCACACAAAGCTTTTCTAATTTTATCTTACCCTTATAATAATCTATAAAAGTGTACTAAACATCTAAAAAACCCCCCACATAACTATTGTAAAAAGTAACCTTCCAGAATACAAATAAGTCTTTCAAATAGGAGAACTCAAGGGTAAAGGTCCCAGAACCCTGGATATTGATGATGATGGATGAGCCCTTTACCTAAAGAAGGATTCTGCATTATCGTAAAGTCTTGGTGTCAGCTTGAGAGGAGGATAATCGATAGCCAGCGGCTTCACACTAAACAAGGCCATTGCCAGTGCAACAAAGAGGACGGGCAGCAGCACATTGGACAGGCTTCCTCTCCAGTCTCGCCTTGCGTGGTGAAACCTCTTCATCAGAAGGGCAACAATCTGTGTGAGGACAAGGCGGGCTCCACGCACGCTCGAGGCTCCCGCAAGGGAAATATCTAAGTGAGACAAAGAAAACAACCTCTTGACCAACAAGGAAAAACAAATTAAACTTCTCCATGCTACATTGTCAAATATAGAACGTAACTGTCTTTTAGCCCTAATAAAATCAAACTATATAAGCCTAGCATGTTCTCCTGAATGGAATAGTATATCCTCATACCACATCACTTCCAAGTAGAACCAATTAACTCTTCCTATAAGGAAAAGATAATCAGTTAACACATCTCTATAGCTTCCCATGCACAGCTAATGGCTTACTGAATATTTTCCGTAGGTATTTCCTGTGGCACAGCACTGGTTCAACCATTCCTTGTGTATTACCACCTTTTTTCCTGGACAAACTCTGACAAACATGGCCTCTATTAGGACTAATGTCTTGATCTACCTTGACTGGAATGAGAGGCAACTTTTCCACAGAAATGTCAATAGATCCTCTTCAGGGCATCACAGTTGCTAGGTACATGGATTCTCATAAAAACATTCTCTTCATTTCCCTGCTCATATGGGACTGATAAAATTTTCATATTTGTTAGTCAATTCAGTTTTCAGAGCTCATGGGCCGTTCTTCAGATTCACATGGGAGTGTGTCCACAGCTTATTAACATCTCACAGATCAATCAGTTTCCCGATAGACTCTCTGAATTTTATTTCATTGTTCTCTGTCAGACACTTGTGAATCGCACTAATCACTCTGCCTCCATTTTAGCCCCTAGTACCTTCTAGGTACATGCAGGTTCTTATCAAAGACTCTTGCCTGTGGCTTTGCCTAGCTGAATGGCCTTCAACCTCTTTTCTTCCTCACAGCATAGCAGTGTCTGGCAGATTTACTACCACAAGTATTTGTACCGTAGCAAGACTGAATAGCCTGTTTATTACAGTACTCAAAGTCATGCTATATTTTATGAACACTTGTGATTTGCCTCTTATTACCTTCCCTTCTGCATATTGAGAACACACTAACCAGCATTTCCACATTCCATGTTTAAACATATACATATATGGAAGTTCTCAGGTAACCTCAAATTAATTAACCTTCTTCTCTTAGAAGAGTTTTTTTCTGAGTTAACAGAATTTTAATCCCAGACCCTTTGCATTGTTCTAATAGAGTATTTTTAGCCAAAAAGTGAGGCAAACAGGGAGAAAAACCGATCAGATAATAAGCCAAACTTCTGACCATGGTCATTGAACAAAACACCTCAAATTTTGCACTCATTACTCCAGGTAAATACTGGTTAATCACCCTCAGTCCCTGGGAAGGTCAAATTCTCCAGAAAATGACACCCAGGATATGAAAAACAAGAAATGACCAGGAATAAACATAATACATTTGAACTGTGTCACCTGAGAGCCCAGCATGAGTACAAGACTGGTTTGGTGAATGAAGGATGAGCAGTGTGAGCTGTTTATTTTAATTTTAAAAAGCCGGTGACGTGGTGTCCCACAGTCAAATGGAGCATGGAGGACAACAAGGACCACTGGCTGGACTGACAGGCACTACCCTGCAGGCTGGGAAAAGGGATACTGGATCCAGCTGATCCAACTCTCAATAGTTGTCACAATACAAAAATTGAGACACTCAGAGGCAGAAAAATTTTCAAGGTATGAGTGTTTTTAGAATAAAGCATATCCAGTAAGTGCTACCAGCTCAGCATCCCTGAAATTGTAAGGTATACCATCTCCCATCTATCAAAGTAGCAAAGTGCCAGAAAAGCAGCACAGAATTAGATATTTTCTGTAGTCCCAGACCTGCTAAAAGATCATTAGCATGAGATGTGAGTGAAATAGGCTTCAAAATATTTGACCCTTTGAATCTCTGAAAGGCAACTATGACATCTACTTTCTGAGACAGAAAGAAATCAGCACTGCCATTCATTCATTTTTCTTGACAAGAAGAGCAGAGGAAAATTATAACAACTTAATTCAGATTGCCAAGGGAAGGGAGACTGTCACCGTGTGTATAAATAATTGTCCATTTTATCCATTTTGTCCCATATCCTGACTCTTATTCAATATTCATAATGCCAATGAGCCAAGACATGTCCCAAGAAGATGCAATAAACCATTACAGTGGAAGTATATGTTTGACTGTGACTCAGGCACTTTTTTTTAAAGTGATTTATCATTTCTAGAACCTCATATGTTTATTGTTTAAAATTCTAATTGAAAAGGGTGCCAAATATCTTTCTGAATTATCTTAAACTTCCATCTTTGTGACCTTGAATTCTGTCATTTTTTTTGTGTTTCAGGTACAAAACAAAATTCTTGTTTATTTCTTTTGAATTTATTCTATTTGATGACACCAGATGGGCTCTTAAATCTTGCTTTAGGAGACAGGTTATCGAAGTTTTCAATCCATCTTCTGCATAAATAATCTCAACCTTTCACTCTCCTCTTATAAAAATCTTTATAGTCCTAATCAACGCCACTACTTGTCTCAAGTCCTCTTATATTAACACTGAATCAGTCTCAAGATATAATGTGTTCAATGCAGCTATCAGATGTGGAAACACTACTGATTTATACCACAGTATTATACATTCTTGTAGTGATCAACTTGTTATTTTCCATATGCATCATACCACTTCATCTGACTACAGCCACACTGTGAACAGCAGCCTGTATTGGGCTTTCCATAATAGACTCAATATGGCTTTCAAGATTCCCAAGGTATTCAATCATTCTTTCAAGTAGAACCTACAGAATTAATTTTTGCTTCATAAAGCTTGTAAGTAATTCTACATCCGGTATGTATGTCAGGATGCATAAAAACAGCATACATTTAGGGGAAAACAGCCTCTGATTATCACTGAGAACCATAAAGGCTAGAAGACAAGACCAGCTGACCTCTCTGTTATGAAGTCAATTTTTATGCAGAGAGCTTATGAAAATATCCCCATTAATAATTTAGATCACAGAATTAAAAACCCGACCCAAGTGTTAGAAGCTGTCTTGCTTGACTTACAATTGCAATTATCCACCAGAAGTGCAATTATGTTCACAATTAACTTGTACTTCCCAATTCATCCAGACTCTCCTTTGTACTACTGACAAGACTTTTGCTAGTTTCCAACATATATAGGTTAATATTAGGTACAGGGAAACAGAACAAGTCCTAAAATCCAGAAACAAGATTATCACAATCCTTGCTTATAGACTACTCTAGAATTAGGAGCAGAAACAATTATAAAATTACTATGACTTATTCTTGCTTATATATAATAGAGTAATGAGCTCTCTCTATCTAAAACTGATCAGAAAAATATTTATTTTGGGGGTTATGTCACAAGAGAAGTTCCCTTGGGGCATTTATAGATATAAATCCTCCTATTGCTCCCCTCAGGCTATTTTTAGTTTTAGGCATTGTGAACATTTCTTCTAAAAAGTTGATTCAAATTGTTTCCATCTCAAGAATTTCCTGTCTTAGAGTTTCTCCCTACTCCATACATATTGATTATGTTACAATTAAGTAACATTTTTGAAGGGAAAACCTGTAGGTTTTAAATTAAAAATTTAGTTTTACATTCGGAGTCCCAGATCCCAAAATAGGATTCTGCATGAGCCTGAAGACCTTTGAGACAGAGCAATAGAGATCTAGACAAATGTAGAGCTCATCAGTAGAATTAGCATATTTTAAAGCCAAGGAATTAGTGCCTGTCACTCCCCATCCTTTAAAGAACCCCCCTTCACAACTCAGATCTCCCAAGCCCTTTTCCTCAAGTCAGACAGTTGACTGATTAGACGATTTCCTTCCTTTATCTAAGATATTATTCTTGTTCAAGATCTGACACCCTTAATATTTTATCACACTGAAGACCACTGAAAGGATAGTGTGAACAATACATCTGATTCCTATTGAAAAAATCAAGAAAGAACCAGCATAACCAGAAAAATGTGCTGCATACTCTCACTGAAGAAACTCCAACACCCAAATCTCACAATCTAAAAACCTGTCCCTAGAAAAACTACTAGCAAACTCATAAAGGAGCCTGTTAAAGCTCTTTATTATTTTTTATTTCCTAGAATAATGGGTATGAGCAAAAGTTCATTTGTACACAAAAAGCTTAGGAAAATAATGTGGCAAACTCCTTTCAAACTTACCACTGTATTTAGAAGAAATACATCCTAATGTCAGGCCTAAACAGAGTAGGAATTATCTACTCCCAGCAATGTGTAAGGTGCTGAAGAACTGGTAGGATACAAGTGCACTTAACTCTTAGAGGCAGCAACATTTTAGAGTACCTTCACACTTGACACGTTGGAGAGGAGATATATTTTACTTTCAGTAGTTAAATGAAAGACAGAAGAGTAAAGTGGGTTTGTGCCAAACGAAAAGTTAAAACATCCAGGTGTTAGAGAGCAAAAAGCCTTCATCCATAAAATAAATTTCTTTACTCTTACTTGCTGCACTGGTCTGGTTGATATGGTGGTGTTAGGTTATAGGTTGGATTTGATGATCTCAGAATTCCTACCTAAATGATTCTGTGATTCTGATTCTGTAAATTTGTTAACCAAAACATGACATCCACTCTTTTTTTATTATTTTTGTTGGAACAGGAGGAACTGTTAAAACAAGGAATTTTCAGCTTACAGTTTCACATTAAATATGACTCATACAAACACTTCAAGCACCAATCTAAAATAATCTACTCCTCTTGGACCTTAACCCTACCATGGGATAGTTTTGGGATAGGTAACTAGCAGACAGGGGAATAATTACTGGGGAATAATTAAAATTAAGACTAATTTTTGAGTACTGAATAACCCAACTCAAGAGAATACATTAGGAGTATATAATAAAATGGCTCTCAAAATAACCTGAATAGAAGACATCACCTACATTCTCAAGAGCTCATTAAATCAACAAATGAGTATGCCCGTCCCCCAAATTCTCCAACTTTTGTAGAGTTTACTAAGTGAACTTGATCAGAGTCCCTACCTGAATCTACTTTTTTGACAGCCAACCACCATCACACTATGCTGCTGCAGAGATCTACAAAATAGTCAGAACAGATTTTAAGTGTAGAACAGAATACAACTCAAGGTCTCATTTTTTTCTCGAGGCATAACATAGCCTTGTTCACATTATGAATATCATCCTCGAGAAAATGCAAGTTCTTGAAATTAAAAGTTAGAGCATACTAGAGGTATGAACAATAGATGAAGTGACTAACACCATTGAAGGCCAGCAAAATATTTCTTCACAATTATACAAAGTAGATTAAAACTAAAAATTAGATTCTACTTTTCCCTCCCTTTACATATTTACAATCACAACTACTTATAGCCAACTATAATTCTATTATATTTAATTCTATAATATGAATATAATTCTATTATATGAAATATGAATTTAGGTATCTGAAATGCCCATTCAAGACAGAAAGAAGGTATGCCAGCCTCTTTAATTAATATAAAATTAATACTCACATACCTACAGAATTTCCTGACTGTCTTAACCCTCTATTTAATGCAAGAATATTCAATCTCATACCAATGCACAAAAACCCCATTAAGTTTTGTCATCACTCATATCAACAGAAAGTCTTCTAAAATAACAACCGCACTACATGTTTTGTAGTAGATAAAAACTTTAAAACAGATGTGCATCACAATCACACTCTGAGTGTAAATTTGAGGAAGCAGGAAAGTCCGAATGGCATTTAGCAAGTAAATAAAGTTGTAAGAAAGACAGTGAAGCGAGACCTCTTCTTTTAATTTATGGACCTGCTTTATACTCTTGCCTTCCCAAACCTATTTGTCTGTTTTATCTACCCATTGCATTCAGTCTTAAAACTAGACTGCAAGCTGTCAAAGGTGGTAAGGACCTGGGTTTTTTATTCTTACTATTAGTCTGTAGGGTGTCTGGAATGAGAGGACACGACTTTAGATTGGGCTTCAAAGGCACTGCAGCTCATACAATAAACAGGCATAGCTACCACAGCAGCTAGGAAAAAACAACACCCTGGTCTCTGCTCAAGTGTGAGCTGGTGTCGAAACACCTCTTGCTTTTACTAGTGTGGAAATGGGCAGGAAACAGCCACAGCAGAAGCTTGACTGAGTGTATATTTTATTTGGGAATGTAACGCTTCCAGGTTATAAAAGCACCACCATTACTTTCAATGAAGGGAATTAATTTTCTAGTGCAAAATACTGTTTCTTTGCCTTCTTCAGCCATAAGAACACAAACAGGACATGAGCATAAAGAAATGGGAAACAATGGTGCTGTCTTCCTATCTGTCACCCTACAGACACCATGGAGAGCCAAATACAGTTGCTACACTGACAGCCAAACTTATCTGGCCACCTAAGATAGTTTGGGCCTGGTGGAAGAGGAGGATGCACTGCTGAATGCACTGTTCCAGTAACTCATAAATTGAGGGTTTCAATTGCTCCTACGTTTGTGATGCCTAAAATAATCTCTTTTGTTACATTTCCATGTTTTTTTCTGCTTTGCCATAATTTATATCTCTTCATTCTAGTTGGGATTTTTGCCAGCTTAAACCATACTGAAAAAGAAGTTGGAATTAAACACCAAGAGGTTTTTTTTGGACTTGTGGTGAACTCTACTGTGGCCAGGGCAACGACATCATTATGGGATGGGAATATTCTTTGGAAACAAAAAAAAAAAAAGGCCATAGTGCCTTGGAAGCCCAATCTAATGTCCTGTTGTTCCAGACACTTTACAGGCTAAGAGTAAGAATAAAAAACCCAGGTACTTACCGCCTTTCACAGCTTGCAGTCTAGTTTTAATATTCTGAATATTTTGATATTTAATAAGTGAATATTCTTTGGAAATGAAAAGAAAAAAAAAAGACATGTTTCAAATATTCAGTCAGGTCAGATAGACAGACTATCATGTCTTGGAAAGGAAAATTACTGCAGATTAGAAAACCCTAAGTCTCTGATTTTGAGTTTCTGCATGGTTAATTTGCAACATTAAGAACTATGCTAATTTCAATTTCCAGGAGACAATTTTGCAAACAGATATCCTTTTATTGCAGTACTATCTCCCCTGCAGTGATGCACCTGCAATGAATTGCCACATGGAGGAGGAGGCAAGTAAAGGAAGAGTTGAAAAACAAGCACAGAACTTGGCTACAAAATGGAAGCCTATTAGCATTTTCTGTTTGTACTCTTTGAAGGCACAACAGTAGAAGTGAAGCACAGACTGTCAGAATTGAAAAAAAATATCCCAATTCATTTCGTATGTATCTATATATCTATGTCAGACTTGCCCAAGAGAAAGAATACATTTGTGGACACACACGCAAACAACCATCACACACATCTTGTGCACTAGAATATATTCTCTTATTACAATAAGCAGCACACTTATTGAGGTTGATTCCTTTTCTTTCTAGAAGCGTAAATCAACACTCAAAGTTGTTAGAATTTAAGCAATTGAATTCAACCTATAGACTCAAGTTACAACATTTCAAGATTGAATCCGATGCAGATGACAGGGCTACAGACCACAGTACTTTTGCTGTGTGGTGAAAAACTGGTGAAAGGGCAGGACAGCAATAAAATCTGAACGTTTGCTCTACCACTTCCCATAACATTACATGGGAGACTTAATGCTAAATATCTTAGTATTTCCAACTAGACAGATTAAATACAGCAAAAGAAGAAAGAACTACGTATTCAAACCAGGTGTTCTCAAACACTTCCCACTGGGTACTTGTTTCCCAGAAAGAAAACTTTTAAATAGCAGCTGTCCATCGTTGTACTGCAGATGACTTCTGTCATGCAGCTGCTCAGTTTGCCATGAGTGGCCTTTGAAAACACTGTGTACAGCACTCTGGAAGAAGACTCTTGGAATTGCTTAGAGATAACTCAGACATTAAACAGTGGAAACAACTTCAGCAGGGCCCAGATTTCACTGTGACAGACAAGGACATTCTGACCCACTTTAACTTTCAGAGTCTGTGCACGTATTACCTTAATACAAAGTACTTGGTCTAAAATACTGCAGGTCCCATAATCAGGAATATTTTTAGACTATATCTCTACTGGAGTTATTCTAATAATGAAAAAATCATATCAAAGTTTGTGCAGGGAAACAATTCAAAATGGAAAGTTCTGCAGGAGGCATGTTTTATGCAGACCTGAAGCTATAGCAAACAATTGAAAAATGTGTTTGATGAATAACCTCGTTCCTCAGGCATTCTGGTATCTCATAAATAGTGGTACTAAACAGCTTCAAGGATCCGGATTAGCAGAACCAACTGCTCCATTTTTTCTAATGTTTCCAATGAATATGGTAACCTAAATAAACTGTAAAATAGATCTAGAGACAGATAGAAAGAGAAAAAAATTACGTGTCTAAAAATTTCCATCTATACAGAAGTCCAACACCAGATCTACTGTCATGAGTCCCACTTATATTTCAAATGATGAATCAGCTAGCAATAGTGTAAAATATACTTTGTATCACCTTGTAACAAGTTTACCATATGAGAAGTTGGCCAAAAAAAGTGCAATCCTAACTGTTCCACATACTGCCCTTCATACTGAAGCTACTTTACGTGTTGCCCCTGTAACTCCTAAACCAGTTTTTCGTTAGTACTGCAGATTGTTACTAGCACTGGAAAAACAGAAGTGTGAATACTGCTAAAGGTTGTGTGGGCTTTTCTTGCAGAAAATGAATGTTTTCATGACAGAACAGAGACAAAAATTTCACCAAAGGAGATGCTTTTGAGAAGGCACTGGACAGGTGAAAATCTAGTTTCATGTAGAGGCATCAGCCTCAAAGAGAGTCTTACTAGCACAACTAAGATACGTAGCACACCTTCTATATACATATGGTATTTACTCAATAAATGAGGCAAGACATTTCATGAGGAAGATTTCATGAAGCCCCTTCCCTAAGCAATGTTCTGCTTCAGAAGAAAAAGTAAGCATCTCACTCTTGATAATCATTTCTTTAAAAAATTGGTCATTTGCATTACTTACATAATTGAAGTTAAAGTCTCTGTATTTGCTGGTGCAGCAGCATTAATAAAGCAAAACTTTTAAAAAATACTTGTATGCATGTGTGTACATACACACACTTTCTTCATCTGTAAAAATATAAATACACAAACACAAAAAGATCTTTAAAATATACACTCCACTTGTAAGCTCGAGGAAGGCAAAAAACAATCAATTCACTTTTCATATAAAACCTAAAGACTAACTATTAGCAGCATATACTTTCTGACACTATATGTATGACTTTATGCTGATTATCTAAGAGTGAAAATTTTCTCCAACACAGGCCCATATTATGAGGGAGAGAAATAATAGTTTATCTAGAATATGAGATGCACTATCTTTGGAAAAATCCAATTGCTGAACAGGAAAAAGAACATAATCTAAAAGAATTTAACTGTTTAAACTTGGAAAAAATTATTACTACATGAGTAGCAAAAGTCACATTACTATTATATGGGGAAACCCATCATTGTTGTTACACCAGGCAATCCATTGCTGTTCGAATTTCAGTTGCTTCTCACCTAAACCACATATTGAATACAGATTTTTGGTGATGTTGCAAATGTGAAAAAAGTGGAATACCTGCAAAAGTACATGCAGGTCATTCTCAAAAGCAGCAAATGAACACATGAATGCTGGCTGCCAAATCTCAATTATCTTTTGAGGAAGAGTTCTACTACCCTTTTATGGTTTCCTTTCTTTCCTGTTTTTTCCAGTTACTTAGAGATAATTACAGCATGAAATGGAAGACCAGCAGTCCTTCATACTGGAGAATAAGTCTTCTGAATATTTCTTTAAAAGACAGGATTTTAAGACTGCCATGAAAGATCATATAGGTTGTCTATGCTTTTTTCCAGTCTGTAGCTGTTGTAATAGCCTCAATTTATAGGAACTAAAAGAAAACAGCACATCATGGAGTGCAAAGGAAAGGCTGGAGGGAGAGACACACACACAGAAGGGAGCAAGTAAGAGGGACAACAGTTGCTTTATGAAGAAATACACTGCCAAGAAGAAATCAAAGAAGGGCTTATAGGCAAGACATAAGAGTTACACAACTGAGATCATTTGATCACTTGTTTTTCAAGATATTAAAGGGGCCTCGATGTTGCTGTTAATTAAAGATTAGCTGTTGGAACGGCTGTAATAAAACACACAGCAACATGGTCTCCTTTCAAGATAGGAAAGGAACGAGTTTATTGTAACACACACTCCTTATAAGCACTAGATCTCTAAACCAAGAACAGAATACAGCTCATTGTCACAGCGAGCAACACCTCTTGCACAGATGTTTTCATTATAAACAGCAGAGTTCTCAAAATACACACTCTGTAAACAGTAGCAGGTGCTTTTGTTTGTTCCTGGGAAAACCTCTGTTCCCAGGCCAGCCCTTGGGAAAGCTTTCTGTTTTCACACAGCTTTCCCAGGCTACTGTGTATCCACACCTCACGTTCTACCAATTACCTTTGGATAAATAAAGCACTCCTAATGCACCTACAACTACATGTATTCTTTATCCCTCAGCTCAAAGAAGTACCTGAACACAGTGGAAGAGCTACCAAGAAGTTACAGTTCTTAAGCAAGCGCTGTTAATAACTAACACATGAACAACTCAGATTATGACAAAGGCAAGAAAACAGGTTGTCAGAAAAAAATCAGTTTCACAATATTTTCACATTTTTATATATGCATATCAGGCAGTAAGAGCTATGAGATGTTAGTATCAAATACAATTTTTTGTTTAGAATGTTCTTGAGATATATAGAAATTAAATATATAGTCATAACCAGAAGTTGCATGCATACCTGTTCTGGTTACCCACAGCTTAAATTAAGTCTCCGTGAGGATTCTGCTTCCTCTAGGCAGGATAGAAGAGGCATCATCTCTTCCATCATAAGATGTGGCTATGCAACAACTTTCCTGAAGACTACTGACTATTTCCAGTTTCTAACTTGTTGAAGTTTGAATCTATATCTATAACACAATTTACTGGTCCAAGCAAACCTTCCACTCAAACTGAGATTCATACATATTAAGAACCAGCAAAAATACCAAATTACAGGAAATGGGCTACTAAGTCCATTTCATAAAGTGATTTTTATGAAACCAGCTCAATTCCATCAAGACAATATTTTCATGAGCAATTAATTTGATTTTCAAAATACAAATTTCAAAACAGATTGTTGTCTTTTCCTCTGGTTCTGTACTACTTGCAAAAATCTATAGTCTTTTTTTCAATTGAGCCCCCTTTTGGGAAGTGCCAAAAGGGCACTTTACTGACCATTTTCTTCTCTAGAGCTGGAGATCACAAAAAGTCTCTGTGAGGAAGGCAGGTAGAGCTAACTTCCTTCATGTCTCTGAAACAGGAAGATAAATGCTAGGACAAGGAAGCTGGGAATATGGATGAGCTTCTTGGCATTGTAAGAGTAGCACGCTTTACTAGAAAGCAGCTGTATTTCCATTCTTTTCCTAGCAATCCTCTAATGTCTGGGCCTACCTAAGAGAGTCCAAGATGTCCATACTGTGGATGAAAAGAAGGAAATAATCAGGCAGCAATCACAAAGAAAACAACTGGTAGGGAAAATATTTGGATGAGAGAAGAAAGTAGTGGGTAAAAAAAGTGTAGCAGTTGAAGAAGGAGGAAGAAACAGACCATTTGCTTTCAGAAGGACAGAAGGAGTTACGGTGACACAGAGAGAAAACAAATTCATATATAAACTTTAAATATCTCAAATGATCTTGTTTTTTAAATCAGCTTTGTGTGACAATTGATAGGAAACATTATAAAGATGCTCCATCCTTATTCTATGCTTCAAAGAATTCTGAAAGGGTGAAGGAAGAAAGATTGGGGTTTGAAGAAGATAAAGCTAAATATTTGAAGTGTTTATTAAATTAAGTTGTCAACACATGCAAGAAACATGGCATTTCCTTCAACAAACTAATTAAAACAACAGTAAAATAAGCCAAAGGAAAATATAATGTATACAAGATTTTTAGACCAGCTTTTTTGACACTTTTTCAGGGCTTAGTGCTGAATTTAGCTGGTAATGTTACCTATACTGTTAGACTGCCAGAAGACTGAAATTTATGCTTTATCTTTTCCTTATTGGGAGATAGCAAAAGTTTGAAAATTTTAATATTAGTGTTCAAGTCAGCAGCCACTTCTAAACAGAGACACTGATGCTTCATGTCTACAATATTCTTCTCATAAATCAAGTAACATTTTCCAAGGTGAAGTTCTGAAATAATTCCTAGGCTCTTTTATGCAAATTTTACAGGAAATTGAAAGAAATTAGCTCCATTTATAAATGGATGTTAAAATATAACTTCAAGTATATTGTAAAAATCACTGTCAAGTTTTTTTTGTAGTTACAAATGAACTCAATTTGTTGTAGTGGATTAAAAGATACTGTTTAAGAATAGAAAAAACCTTGATCACCTACATCAAATTCCACTCTGCTGCTCGTGTGCAGAAATCAATAGCACCTTTTACCATAGCATATTTTCTGCAAAGACCCAAGCCTTGTGTCAAATGCACCAGGAGAAGCAACATACTTCCCTGGGTAGAAGAACTCCAACTGCTAATTAACTTGCCTGTCTTTGGATTACAGCTATTTGTTTACTTTTTGCCTCCTTTATTTCATTTCTCTCTTCTGCCCAAATAAAAGGTAGAATTATACCTTAACAGACAATATTCTCCATGCATTAAAAAATAGCGTCTTCTCGCAAACAACTTTTCTATCTTATTTTTGATAAACTACATTAAAGGAGCCCTG
This sequence comes from Rhabdornis inornatus, assembly GCA_013397075.1. Taxonomy (NCBI): domain Eukaryota; kingdom Metazoa; phylum Chordata; class Aves; order Passeriformes; family Rhabdornithidae; genus Rhabdornis; species Rhabdornis inornatus. Next base: position 120,544 of record VWZS01002165.1, on the reverse strand, counting down.
ATGGCGCCTTTATAAGGAAACTGCCAACCTCCAATATTAATTCTTCTCTGCTCACTTTTTGAATTCTCGATTTCTCCCTAAAGTCATTCAAACTTAAAAATGTGGACAGAAAGGTTGTACTAGTTTTGTAGCATCAGTCTCATCAATTTTGAATGGATAGTCAAAATGAACTCTTCACATAATTTTGTACATTAAGCTCAAATATAAATCACCTTAGCTGTCTTAAAACGCTTCTCCACCAGGATCAGCAGATAACTCAGTGTTTTCCAGGGTATTACTCCCCATTACACAGACATGCCTAGCATTTGGCATCATTAAAATACCCTTTATTTAGAACAGATTCAGCTTTTCAAGTGATCTAAGTCAGTCCTTAGGACTGGTCTTACTTTTCACCTTTAAGCAGATGTCTTTTTTTTTTTTTCCCATCAGCAAGCTTATGTTTATTTCAGAGTCATCATGAAGATAATTAAAAGGCAGAGTTGAAAGTCAGCTGAAATTCACAAAAGCTCTTCACTTTGATGTTCCACTACTAACAACTACTTTTTTGTCAGCTACAATTTTAGTAAATTAGCTTTTAGATGAGCTTTATGAGTACCGTGTATTGTTGATCTCACCAATCCTAACAGGAGTAATGTCACATTTGGCCCAATATGGTTCAAAATGGCTAACACCAGATGCTTCAGAAAAAGGGTTAAGCAATGTTAAAAAGTAGTTATGCATCAACCTGCTTCCACACCCACACTTTCAGAGGCTAACTTATCCAAGAAGTTCAAAGGCACATAAGCTTTAATAGCACTTCTGTTACTATAGCTATTTATACTATACTTCCATTAATAACTTTTGGCTTTTTGGAACATATTGGATGGGATACACTTAGTCTCTGTAACATGGTCTCTGTGTCATGATATAGCAAGAAATTTCAAATGTTATGTATTACTGTGTGCACAAATATAAATAATCCATTTTGAATTTTCTACAGCTTCATTTCACTACACCTCAGGGGTTCCAGCTGTAGTTTACTGCCAGAAGGGACTAGATCCAAAGTTGGTATCTCCCAGAAATTTCTAAGACAATAAATGCTACAAAATGAAATAATTTGGCTCTTCAGCAAAACATCTGAGTATCTTAATTCAACAATATTGGTCCCTGAATAAGCCAATGAGACTGCTCACTAGGCTATAACCTGCTTTTACATATGTTCAGATTATTTTGCCATTTATCCATGGTTAGCAACTTACCTCTTGGACTTGCTCTTAGCTCTCCTGCATATTTCTGTATGTGTACTGCCTGCTGTGGATTATGATAATTTTATTGGCCCACACAGAGTTGGTTTCTCCATTTTCTCTAGGCTATTTGGCTTCAATGGTCTTGTCAAACAGTCATTGCAAGCTCAGTCTAACCATTTTTATGCATGCTCTGTATACATCTAGAAAACAATAAGTATCTATTGTGTGTTCCAACTGTGTAGAAATTAATAATGCATGACTGTATTATAATATATGCATGCACTATGTCTGCACACACAGTCATCCCTGAATTAAAAACAAAATTTTTACTGTTGTCACAAAAAGGTGAGTTTTAATCCAAGGATTTTTCATTGGAATAAAACTAAAAATTTTGAGAAAACCATCCACAAAGGAAACAGATACTAGAGTGCACTTTGCATCTTTAAAATTACCAATTTTAAAACTGTTACAATTATCTTAATTAATAGACTGCTACTTACCTCTAACATTTGCATTTAGAAATGTTCAAATAATTCTCAGTTTATCTTACATTATTTTTGTTGCTGACCTTAAGCAGCAGCCAAGCATCAGCTGCTCACCAACACTCCCCCTCCTCCAGCAGGATGGGGAAGAGAACAGGAAAAGAGAAAGTGAGAAAAATTGTGGGTCAGGATACAGGCAGTTTAAGCAGTAAAGGAAAAAGAAAGAAAAATAAACCCAAAACAAACAAACAAAAAAACAAAAACCAAAATATCCAACCCAGAAAATACAAAGGCAATCCCTCACCACCTCCCACAAGTGGACATGCTCAGCCATTGGTAGCAGCAGCTACCTCCTCAAAAAAAGCTTTTATTGCCAAGCATGGCACTCTGTGACACTGAATAACTCTCTGGTCAATTTAGCTCATCTGTCCAGGTCATGTCCCCTCACACCTTCTTTCTCATCCTCAGCTTACTCACAGCATGGAAATGGGAAAAGAGAGAGTCCTGGCACTGCAAATACTATTCAGTGATAGCCAAAACACTGGTGTGTTATCGACACTGTTTCAGTCACAAATCCAAAACAAAGCACCGTAGAAGCTGCTATGAAGAAATTTAACTCAATTCCAATCAGACACAGTACACAAAGACAATGTTAAACATGACTTCAGTGAGATACTGTCATATTTTGCTGAAATAATGTCTCTTGTGTGTTTTTGGCAGTGGTTCTCAGCCTAAATTTCTGCAGTTTCTTTTAAGAGATATACACACCTCTCTGCTACACCTCCTAGTCTGGGAGACATTAGACATAATTTTGGTTTCTGCACAATCCTGACATCTCAAGGGCTCAACAGCAGTAAAGGATAGCCAACACCCCTGCTTGTGCTCGGATCTGTGCTTTGTGAAAATATCTCTCTAGTCCAAATTCTTTTACAAATCAAATAGCAGCATCCTGTGATCTCCTCAATAATCCCAGCCGCTTGCTCTAGGGGGTTTTGAAAATCCATTTGACTGCTTTGACAACAGAAAGTTTGACTGCCTTTGAACCTGCTTTCAAAGACAAAGTTATACAAGTCAAACTATTGCCCATAGAGTATTCTAGTTAAGTTTGACTATAATGGATACCTTTTATGACCATTCCCAGATCTCTTATGCCTACACTTCACAACTGTCCTTAATAATGAATGACAGTCATATGCAATGAATAACAATTTTCCAGTATTCTCATCCCCAAAGAAATGGCATTATCATCACTTTTTTGCTATAACTTATCAGGCTGAAAAAATACAGAGTCTCTGATTACTCAATTCTTTATTAATGTAATAACTTGAACAAATACTAATTTATACATTTTGAGATGCAGATGAGAAAGTATATCAAGTTCTTAGGTAGGATATATTGTTTCATTACTTTAGGAACTGTAAATCTTAGTCTTTAATTAAAATGCAATTAATTAAATTGGAGAAGAATTGCAATGTGGAGAAGACAGATTATGATTTGAAACTAGTTCAGATGTCCTAGCTGAGTCTTGAACAAATAAATTGGGAAAAATAAGGGAAATTCAAAATTGTTTTGAATAGAAATCTCATTCTCACCACTGACAGAAGTGGCAATTCTATCGGCTTAGTGACGTTTTCATTTTATACACTTACATCTTCACCGATTCAAGAGGGACTGGAATAGCCCAGCAAACAGACCCTCTGGAAAAGGTCATCTATCCAAGCTTGCATTCTGTGAGAAAAGGTCTCACCTTAGGCCACCATTATTGGCAATGATTACTTATTACTGTCAGATACAATTGAATTTATCTTAAAAAATAAAGAAAGCTTGGCTGAAAATTGTTATTTCTGTTACAGTAACATTAAAGGTCCACAGATCAGGACTTCCCTGTGCCTGTACTTCACAGAAACAAAATGGAAAGTACTGCACATAGGACAAAATGCTTGACATCTAACCAAAGAAAACTATAATCTAAATGTCAATCTTCAAATAGAAAGAAACACGATAAGGACCGAAGCACAAAAATCCCAGAGCCAATGTGAAAACATTCATCAGCTTGATGGGCACTGACATTAGAGAACTTGAGTCTTGGATTTTGTAATGGCATCAACTTATGATATTTAGTAATGATTAGCAATTCTTCTTATAAAAATATTTTTTAAAAGAGAAAAATCTTCCTGGGTTTTGAGAAGTGTTCACAAGGACCTCCTCCCAGGCTTGCAGGGCAGAAAAAGAGAAAGTATGAAGCATTTTTCTTTAAAACAAGATGTAAAGGACTCTGAAATAACACGCCACTTTAGAAGACAAATGATCTCTCACTACAAGGGGAACTAGCTGTTTTTTTCTTTTGAATTGTACATGGATGAACATGAACGTACTTTTCTAATATCTTAAAGATTTTATATCTGTGGTATATGTCTGCAATATTTATCCATTTTCAGTATGGAACAAAGAGGATAATTAGCTTCCAGGGACTGGTACGAAGCAGCAGTAAGCCAATGTTCCTGCAGTGAGAGAATGCTCTGTGCACATGTACCCAGAAGGGTGGGAAGATGACTGAAGTGATAGAGGTAAATCACAGCAGGCATATAAAAAGCTACTACCCAAGGCAGACACACGACAAAGGAATTACTAGATGGTAGCAAACAGTATTCTCCATTTGCTTGTGCATTACTCAACTCTGTGCATGCTTACATTTGCATTTTTGATCTCTATCAATCTAGTTGCTTCAGAAGGCACATAATTTTTTACTTACAGACTGATTCAGCACCATTTGTATGGTCCGGGTGTGCTGCCTGTGGAACATAGGGCTTCTTCTCTGAGTCCTGCAGCAGCTTCAGAAAAACCTTCCATGAAAGTAGAAAAAAGTAATTTATAAATTTTTATAATTATATATACATATCCTAAACCATCTAGACACTCAAATTACTACTGACTGCTGTAGCCACCTTGCTTCTGATGCTTCAGCTAGAAATCTGTGGACACAATTAGAGCTGTTACCAAAGAGTTCTATTTGCACTAGTACAGAGAAATCTAATGTACAAAATGCTACAAAACTGAGAACCTACAGATTCCAGGGAATTCAGTGTCTAGGGACACTCAGGAAAAGTTCCTAGATATGTGCAAGCACATGGACAATAGCGTTACATAAAGACATTTAAAGGACAAGGCAATCATCAGAGACAGTCGAGGTGCACAAAGTCTCATAAAACTAATGCTACAGAGAGGACTGGGCAACAATGTATGTTTTATAGCAAAACATTAGTGTGCATACCCCAAATTGGGTAAAGATGATAGGATTCTGTTACCTAAAATCACCATAAGAAAAACTGAAATAATATTTTTATAAAAGCAACAATCTAAAAATATGCACCAGATTGAAATTGAAAGGATTGAATTTTCTTAATTAGGGGAACACACGTCAGAAGGGACTTAAAATTATAAAACCTAGCAGAATTCATCAACTTCATAATAATGAGGGCTATTTAAATGGTCTATACACTTTGCCAAACAGATTTCTGTTCAACCTACTATTTCTTGCTTAAATTTGTTTCACAGTTCTGTCCACATTAAGCCCTTTGAATTTCATAGACATGTATTCCGTTTATCCATACCTCTGCCTTGCAAAAGCTTGGAATGGCTTTCATAGTGAGCCTTTTTCACACACTACCCACTTGTAACCTCAAACTTAAAACACAGTTAACATTTTCCTATCTTAACCTGAACTGCAATTTAAACAATGATCTGAGAACCTCAGATAAAAAGAAAGATAAAAATTAACAGAAAATACAGGTATGGTGAGCATCTTGAACAGGAAAAGAACAACCTAATTTTGCTTTGTCTTGATGAAAATTTTCTTTTACTCGTTCCTCTCTGTTTGGGTTGAGCTGCAAGACAGATTATACCCACGGTGCAACTTTCAGAAATCATTAAGAAACCATTTACTTCTTCCCACAAAAGAATCTGATATCAGCTATAACAAAAAATTCCTTGTTTCCAAGGAGCTCATCTAGTAGACAATAAAAACCAGTCAATGTGAAGTACTTTATAACTCTTTATAGTACTTTATAACTCAAGAAATATTTCTTGCCTTCCTAAGCTCTGACTGTTACAAAAACCATATTTTGCTTAGTCAATATAATTGCCATTTAACAGTGGTTATTGATTGCATTTGTTACCTGCCAGCTTTCAGGGAACAACTTTGGCCATTAACAACTGCAAGGCCAGGAATTTCTGGCCTGATATTTCTGTATTAAACCCTGGAGGCAGATCCTGACAGTCTAAAGCCACAGTCTAGTTTGTTTTCTTGGACCTGCTTGCTGATGGCTCTGAACACCAATTTTGTCAAGCAAACAAAACTAAACTGTAACAGCTGAATCAGAGAATCACTGAATTTCCTGGGTTTGAAGGGACCTTTAAGATCACCTAGTTTCAAGCCCTCTGCCGTGGACACCTTCCACTGGACCAGATTCCTCAGAACTCCATGCAGCCTGGTCTTGAACACTTTCAAGGATGGGACATCCACAGCTTCTCTGGACAGCCCAATCCAGTGCCTCACCACCCTCACAAAATAGAATTTCTTCCTAATGTCTAATTTAAACTTACTTCCCCTTGTTCTGTCACTGCATGCTCTTGTAAAAAGTCCCTCTCTGTCTCATAGCCTCCCTTCAGGTACTAGAAGGCCACTTCAAAGCCTTCTCCTCTTCCAGCTGAACAACCCTAACTCTCTCAGCCTTTCCTTAAGGGAGAGGTTCTCCATTCCTCTATTCACCTTGGTGTCCCTCCTCTGGACTCACTCCAACAGGTCCCTGTCCTCCTTGTGCTGGGGCCCCAGAGCTGGATGCAGCACTGCAGGTGGGGTCTCACCAGAGCAGAGCAGAGAGGCAGAATCCCCTCCCTGCCCTGCTGCCCACACTGCTTTGGATGTAGAACCCAGGGCACGTTTGGTTTCTGGGCTGTGAGTGCACATGGCTGGGTCGTGTCCAGCCTCTCATCCCCCAGCTCTCCAAGCCTTTCTGGGCAAGGCTGCTCTGGATCTGTTCATTCTCCAGCCTGTGTTGGTACTTGGGATTACCCTGATCCAGGTGCAGCACCTTGCACTTGGTCTTTCTTGCTGAACATCATGAGATTCCCATGGGCACAATTCTTGATCTTGTCTAGCTCCCTCCAGATGGCATCCTGTCCTTCAGGTGTGTCAACCACTTGGTGAAACCTCAGAGTAACTACACCTCTGTGGCTAGGACAATGCCTACACTAAAAAACATTGCCTGCATACGTTTACTTCAGTGTAAAAATAGCTTCAGGCACATTTCCTTATTTAATCTAAGTCACTGCAGAGAGGATGCAGCTATACCTTAAAAAAAAAGAAACAAACCCACCAAATTCCTTTCTAATGCATCCTATGCCTGTTGTAGCTTCATTGAAACATACTCTGATACAGATATAAAGGCCAAAGGCCACCTGCATTCCCCAGTCCTCCCCATGATATGCAGTTTTCAAACATCCTTTTAAGAATGGGAATTGTTAGAGACTACATTGCACAGAACATATGATAATTTACCTGATGTTGCACCAGATATTGTGGACAGAAGTAGTATTAGCCTAACAATGTTATTAACAGCGTGAGTACCCTCCGAAACACAGGTATGGAAAAGTCAGGATTAGGCACCATGACAATGTTCTTGCTATATCTAAATGAAGGTGTATTCTAGATCTCAGAGTACATCTTTTCCCCACATGCCTTAGCTTTGCCTGCTTGCTCAGTTAGTCAGGACACAGTGTTAATGACAGCAAGGTTATGGGTTCAATCCCCATATGGGCCATTCACTTTAGACCTGGACTTGATGACCCTTTTGGGTCCTTTCCAAATCAGAACGTTCTGTGAAATTCTGTTTAATTTCTGTTTTGACTAGCATGTCCATATATGACCAAGGACTTGTCCTCATCAGGGACAAAAAGTGCTTTTTGTCCTTGAGGAAACAAGTCTGGCCAAATGACAATACTACAGTGAAATAGATTAACATTAATAGATTAATAGAATATTAATAGATTCCAACACCAGAAGCTGTTGGAGCACACTGCATCTCACTAGAAGGTGCACATCATTTCAAGGACATATATGGCTTTCCCTGGAAAGTTTTGATGTGAACTTTCAGGTCATTTCAAGGAAAATAATCTAAAAGCAGTACTTGATTAACAAATTTTTACACATCTTTTTTTAAAAAGATGCTACAATTTTTTTGTTCTCTCCTCAAAGGAAAGCAAGAAAGCAGTAAGCTTTGAAATCTCCAGAGCTGCCAGAAAGTGAAACAGCATCCTCCAGAGAACTCTTAGTATATGCTTAATTTAATTAACTACTCTTCTATTCTGCTTTTGGTTCTACCAACATTTTTGATTACATGTATTATAAAATGAAAGCCTAAATTTGAGCAAATATAATATTAATGAGATTTAAAGGTGTCAGAAACTGATTTGTTAGATCTTCAAGGCTCCTCTGAAATATGAATGGAGGTCCATTTTCCCTCAGTTAATATGATTTTGAGAGTGTGAGTGTCCCTCAGAACGAAAAAGCATAATGGTGAGTGTATAGAAAGGATGAAAAAAAAAACATAACACATTTCTTCCTTTAAGGTCAGGGTTCTTTGTTTCCAGATTGAACGGCTAGAATAGATTAAATAGTGCTATTATGTGCTATCTTTTTAGTTCCTAATGCAAAGAGGCATTTGATAAGAAAATAGAGAATTGAGCTTGTAACGACAACTAATGATGAGATGCAGAGATGACAGAAATCAACCCAAATTAATGCATTAAATCTTCAAGCTGAAGAATGGTACATCAATATCTAATACCACATTTAAAGAGGTTTTTAAACTTCCCCTTCACAAAACAGCTAAAAGCAAGCTCTCAACTGAGTCACAGATTCAGCTCACTGAGGAATCTTCCTCATATCCATGACAACTTCACATTTACTTTATACATGTCAGTTCTGGAAAGTTCTGTGTTATTGCATGGGGGTGTAACCCAAAAGTATTCTCAACATGTGCGTTACCTCTACATCTATAATGTTTGGCAGTGAAAAATAATATTCCTTATACCATGTTAATCGTACTATATAAGAAAATAGAAACTTTTCAATTAATTTTTTATTTGCCTCAGAATTGTATCACAGGAATGTAATTTACTTCATAACATTAAATAATATGTTTATTAAATTTTTAAACTATGCATGATAGGAGACGTTAGTCTCCTATCATCACTTGAAGTAAAAAAAAAAACATTTCTAAAGGATCTATAGTACAGTACTTGGATAGTGGTGGTTTAGGGTATCTTGTTATTTAGAAATTATAGATGCGGTAAAAAGAGTCCAAGGCAAATAACCTCTTGCTGACATTGCTATTTACACAGAGCTAAATTCAGAATGATGAAGATTCATAACAGAGTCTCTTCCTCTGATCCATTTAGTATATACACCCATATACATGTACATATGTGTGTGTATATATGTTTATGTATACATATATCAAAGACTCTCTCTCTCAGTATACACAGAAAATATTCTTTAGATATTTCATCACACAGTTTGGCTAAGTCCTAAGCTTCAAAACTAGTAAGTTGGACATTATTCTTAGCAATTTTTTTCCCAAAATTTTCCAAAGAGCCACCTGAGCTGAACCACCAGACTTGAAAGTCCAAAGACTATTTGAATGCTCTGGGTTTAGGACAACACTGCTTCTCATAAAGTCAGTGATGCATTACATTTCCCTTAAGTTAATGCAGAAACAGTTAAGGGTTACACAGTTCATCAGCCTTCACATTAGATTCTTGAAATAAAAAAATAGGTCAGAGTGGGTGCTGAAATTAACAGCAGAGCAAAACTATAAAGTATAGATTTCACTTGAATTAGGAGGTTTTGTTTTCTTGCTTTTTGCCTTTTTTTTTAAAACATGCTTCTCACAAGAAATTGTGCAATATAAAAGAGACAATCAAGATTCTCTAACCAAGAAAATGTCATTACACAGAAAAACTACAAGTACCTCTTCCAAAGTTGTGTCAGAAATGCCATAGCCAGTCACATGTAGATGCTGAAGGCTTTGATCTAAAGCTTGAAAAAGACCTTTAAAAGAGGTCTTATCTGCCCTTTCAGGGATCACATAGGTCAGCTCAGTCCCACTGTTCTCTTTCAAGAAGGCTTCTGGAACGTGGGTCTGTACCAGAGATGTGACCTGAACAATGTGCTTAGGGTCCTGGATTTCAAACACAGAGGGCTTTGAAGAAAGAAAGATAATAATGCAGAAAAAAATTAAATATTACCAGAAGAATTGGTCTTAATATTAGAATTCATGCAGGAAAAATTCCACTGATGAAGCTACATCACAGATGGGATACAGAAGCTACCTCCCAGGAATAAAGGACAGTGAGACAAGCCCCTTTTCAGCTAAATACTGATATTCACCATTTTCAAAGATGACATTGTGTTCATCTAAATAGCAGTAATAATACCACCCACTCAAAACAACCAAGGAAGCCGACAAAAACATGTTTTGCTGGTTCTCTAATAATTTATCTCACCTATTACTTCCTGTCACGGACATGCATCTCCCCTAAAATATACTTGGCGGGCACCGTCCAGTTCAGCACAGTACATTTTTAACATACCTTCTTTATGAGTGTCAGACTGTGTCCCTGGCCATATGTCTCCCTGAGGTAAGAGGGAGAGCCACAGCACTTCAGCTGGCCACGCTGCAGGATGGCAATGCGATCACTGAGCACCTCGGCCTCATCAAGGTGGTGAGTGGTGAAGATCAGTGTGCAACCTGCAAGACAAAGATTGGCACATGGCTACAAAACCTGGTGTCTAGAGAAACCCCTCACAACGGTCCTTTAGCCTTAAGGAAGCATGTTTTCCAGACTCTTCAAAATCTTAACTATAGGACACAAACAAAATCTGCTGTTAGAATTACCAACTGAGTTAGATTCAGTTCTATACTTGCTTTGCCCTGTTTTATGCATACCAAACAGTATTAAGGCTTTAGAAACTCCACCTGTTTTAAAAGCTTAATAAATGCTTTAAAACAACATAACAGCAGTGTCCCTTTCAATGGATCAGTCAGTGTGAGTTATTACAGCTAATTGAGTGCTCACTAGCTGAAGAGTTTGATTCCCACAATCAATTTTAGAGTGAGTGTAGCAGACTGACTGGTTTATATATTTTTTTCATTAGAAGTATATAAGCATCTATATACAGGTATATGCAAAATGGGAAATAGAAACCAGAAAGTAATTTTGAGAAGCTGAAGAGAAGGGAGAAACTTCAGGACAGGACTTAGAATTAAGATCAATCTTTATTAGATTATGTGTCTTTCTGTACAGTAGCAGATAATTCTTGTAATGCCATTTGACTTGTCTGAAAGTTATCAAGTTCAACATAACGTTCCCTCAGAAATTAATGTATTTAGCTTCTGATAGTATTTTGGCTGCACTTTGACTATCCAGTTTAAATTTATTGAAAAAATATCCAGAAAGAAAAATAAGATGCAGATTAAGAGCATAAACTTTGTACCAGCTTTGTACTTCAGAAGAACATCCCAGATACTACGGCGAGAACACGGATCTACTCCACTGGTGGGCTCATCCAGCACAACTGTCTTTGAGTTTCCAATAAAGGAGATGGCAATTGACAGCCTCCTTTTCATTCCCCCAGAAAGGGCTCCAGCAGGTTTGTGCTGATGTTGGGATAAATCCACATCTTCCAGAGCTCTGAAACAGGAGTACAGAAACAGAGCCAATTTTAAAAATGTTCTTCTAATCACATTCTGTCCACTCAGAGAACAACTACTGAAAAGTCACTGTAAATGGAGATCTATAAAATCACTAACTCTATCTGATTATATACTTTGGTACCAAAAACAAATAGGAAAAAAAAGTATCTCTACCTACAAAGCATAAATGCTTATCATCATCAGATGCACAGATTCTAAATAAGTATTGTAAAGAAAAAATTTAAATTAAAGCAAGCAAAATAAATACTAGTTTGTCCAACAACTTCAGCAAACTCCAGATTAAAGCCCCTTTAAACAATGATAAAGACTGCTAGTTTCGTAACTCAAGCAGTGCTTCAGGTTTTGCATATTACTTAAAGAACACTAGAGATGCCTGTGATTTTAGGAAATGTGTTGTCATTTGAAGTAAATATGGTAACACCACTCTTTTTTTTTTTTCTTTCAGAAAACACGTGTTTGTGAAATAAACTGATTAGTGATCCCTGGGTAGAATCTCATCAAATCTAATCTAATTCCTGTGTTAAGGACTAGGACATATGCTACAGATGTTTGCAATTCATCTCTTCCACTCTGATGCTGATCTTGCATATGAGCATGGTATGGAAACATGATTAATAAAGGCAATATTATAAGACCTTTAACTTATTTTTCATCACACTGAGCATCCAGTCACTGACCTAAGAGCTTTCAGCTGCTATCAGCTTGGCAAGGAAGACATAGAAGGCTCAACAGTTCTAAGCTAAACTCCTGAATCATTTTGGTGAATATGCAGTCTGTAAGCCATGCCACTTACCCTGAGAGAATTTCTCATTCTTAAGAAAGCACATTTCAATAGCTGTTCTATAGATATATAGTGAGGAAAATTATTCCTAATCTCTTTAGAAGCCCACTTTTTTTTGGTTAATAAAAAGCTTTTGTTTCCCTTTCTTCTTGCTTTTCTAATTCCTCTGAAGCCCTTTAAAGCATTTGTTGCCTTTAATATTTTTTCTTAGTAGCAAGGCCTGCAGAGTTCTGAGTGTTCTCATGTGCCATTAGGATGACAGACTGCTGCTAGAATTACAATTCAGCAGTCTAAATACCATAAGGTACAGAACATTATTTTACATCAATTTTAAACCATTTGATAAGTTGGTTTTGTCAGTGTAGTTCTGGAGAATTCCTTCTGCTTTTTCTGGGGAGAACATAGTGTCCCACACCTGAGCTTGTTCAGACGAAAGTTTTAAAGTAATGGATTTTATGATAGCTACCAAAAAGGAAAGCCACTTTGCCACAAATGCCTCTGCATATGCCTGATTGTACACTTAAGGAGAAGTCCCATCAACTTCACATTTGTTTCCATTGAAGCTTGGAAATGCCCAGCTCTTCACAGAGCTTAGCATGAATCAGAAGGTAAACAGAAACTATTTACACTGCCACACCATTTGAAAAGCATGGCTTTTATTCCTGAAGTAGAAAATGTAGTTTGCTATTAGTGAACCGTATCTCAGCTTGTACAGTTTACTAGTTAGTTTAATACACACTAGGCAAAAACGAGATCTATAGTCCTATATCAAAGAAGTGTCAGCACAGAAACACTAACAAATATTTTTAATCTGACAAATGGCAAATCCTCCAAGTTCATATCAGAGCTCTGACTTGTTTTTGCTATTGGATTTTTCATTTTTAAACCTCTCCATTTATTAAAAACATTTTGAGGTTAGATTTGGCAAAGAAAAATGAGGTGGCCTATTTAAAAAAGATTATAACAAGCACTGCCTCTACCTGGATTTTCTGGTCTTCCTTCTGCTGCAGGTGAGGGAACACAGGATAATAAATATATGAAGTCATTTTGTTGATTTATCTAAAAATTCAGGGCAAGCACAAGAGTTTTCTTTCTATCTGCTTCTCCAGCAAGGACAGAGGTAAGGCAGACAGCACGAGGCAGAATCCCTCCAATTTCAACAGGGCTAACCACCTCCACTCCAGTCAAAACATCATTACTTGATGGTTCTGTATACCAGGTTTTAAACAGTGACAGTTCCCACTACAAATATATTCAAGTAAGAGTTAGAAACTAGGAGATCTATTTTCAAGTCATGATTTCAGAACATGAAATGTGATAAAAACTCCCAAAACCCTGCAGTTTCCATTGTTTTTTTTCCTTGCAAGTTTTGCATTTTCTCTTTTTTTTTTATTTGGGTGCCTTGCAACAGTCATTACCAATTTAATTGACAGATTTGAAGAAATGGAAGGAAAGCTTACCCACTGACTTGCTCATTCAACTGTTCTTTTGTCCACCCTGGTGCCTTCACTGACCCATAGAGCAGGAGATGCTCCCGCACCGTCAGCGTGCTGAACAGGACATCGTACTGGGGACAAACACCCAGCTCTGTCCTGATGGCAGCCAGCTCAGTCCTGATGTCCTTCCCATCAACAATAATGGTACCAGAGCTCGGTGGGTACAGACCAGTCAGCAGGGAGCTGATATAAGTAAAAAAAAATTCAGCAAGATAATGTGCAATTAGCTCATCACTCAGATATCCTGAGGCATGTTCTAACATCCTTAGAATAACATCAGTGCAGTTGAGTATAGTTATAGAAACATCACTAATGGTTTGGGTTTAGATATTTTTCGCTTTTGAGGGGTTTTTTCTGTTCGTTTGGGTTTTGGTTTTTTGGGGTTTTTTTGGTTGGTTTGTTGGTGGGTTTTTTGTTTTGTTTTTTGAACATGACCTCAAGATTTCTTCCTTCCCGTTCTTCCAGAATAAAATCCATTTTTTCCTTTATCACATGTGTATTCTGTGAGGAGTATTTCCCAATTAGGTCCCATCCTGCATCACTGGCTTGATGAAAGCTGATTATAGCTAACAGAAAGGTAGAAACACAAACTTCTTAGTTGAGACATTTGTAAAGGTAATTTTTCATTTTATTACTTTCATTCCTGGTCAACTGCCAAGAAAGAAGTCCCCTGCAGCCTCTGGGGACAAAAACTCCACACTCCCCATGTGATGAGAACATATAGGTTGCCAGAAAAGAACACTCCTTCAAGATGTGTTCAACTCCACAACCAGACCAGATCCTACTTAAGCTGTTCCTGAGATATCACAACATGGTTTAAGTGGCACAGAGGACTCAGTTCTCTACTCGTTACATTAATTTTTTCATAGATTTCCAAGCTTCACTTTCCATGTTTTTGGGGAGTTTATCAAATATTTATTTGGGGAAAAAAAAAGGCGTAGCAAATAGTTCACAAAATTTGCAATTGAAAAAGCATAACAGAGATCAGAGGGGACAGTAACAGCATTGAAAGTCAGACTTACATAACTGTTGTCTTTCCAGCTCCATTGGGTCCCAAGAGTGCTGTTATCTGACCCTTATGGAAGGTGATGTTGAGGTCTTTAACAGCAGCCTTCTGACCATCCATGTGCTCTTTGGTGAGGGACAGCAGCATGACACCAATGGTGGCTCCTTCATTGCAAGGGACTTTCCAACTCTGAGGTGCTGGTTCTGTGTGGAGAAGAGCAGCAGAACAAACAGGCTTCTGAATTTAAACGAGTGTGTGTGTGTAAGGAATACCAAAATAACTTAACTTCAACTTCTACCATTTACCAAAGCCTAGAGCAGACATTCATTGTCTGAACTGACACAAACTACACTGAAATGAAACGTCAGTTAACATTTGTTAAGAATTTGGCCCATTTGCAGTTTTAAAAAGCAATCTATAACAGTCATGCCAAGTAATGTGCATGTCTACATATGTCCTGATAAAGTCATAAAATAGTTGCTATATTTTATTTCAAGTAAAAAAATGCTTATAATAACATTACTTGAATCATTTTTTATGCCATAAGCATTAGAAAATTCTAACTGTGTAAGCTACTTCATATACATCATCCAGTTTCAGGCACACAATATTGACACAACATTCACAGGCATAGGCAGCTAATCTTCTCAATTCCCCTCAGTCAACTAAGCAAAGCAGATCTCTGAAATTATTCAGAGTAGCAGCCTAGTCTAAGCATAATTCAAGGCGCTCAAGGCAAGCAGATATCCAACAGTCCTTTAACTGTGAGGTAATATCATCAGGAAACCAAGGTGCCATATGACACCAACGAAGTTGCCTTCCTTTCCATGTCAGGTTTGCACTACTTTCCAAACCTGACCACAGTCAATTAGCAGCCCCATTACATTATTCATGTTTAATATTTTATTGACTCATTACTACTTAGAGATCTGGCAGTGAGTTAATTTATTTTCTTTTTAAGCAAAAGCAAGTCAGATTGGAATGCTAGTCCAAAGAAACAAAGTTTATGCCTGAGAATTATGAGAAGAGAGAATTATTCTTATGAATATATATGTACATAAGATATTTATGGCTTAAAGTTACAGTCTTTGCAATACTTTTACATAAATAAAATGCAAACATTATGAGAACAGAGAACTATTCTATACATAAAAAGTTTGAATCATATATATCAAATTATAAATAAAAACACATAATTATTTCAAAGATTGGTTTATTTACACTGTGAATGAAGAAGCTGTTATTGCTGCTTTCACACTCAGTTTTAACCTTCTGGCAAAATCTCCTTCTAAACTTGAGGTCACTTGCTAGCAAGGTACTGCCAGCAGTTGTAACACAGCTGAGATCTCCTACCCACGCACCACTCTTCCAGGGGCCTTTCTGCTGTTTCCTAAATTTGCATCCTTTAAGCTAACAAAAAAGCATTCAAGTGCAGAGTGGGCCTCAGTTAACATAGCTCAGGCAAGGCTCAGAAGGAGAGCTCCGAGTCAGTTGCAGGCACTAAACTGATTCCCCTGGGATTTCTCCAAAGGGGAGCTCCAAGTGCGTACACAGCACCTGGTCACTGCCATCCCTGCTCTAGTTGTAGCTCCAGCTGGTAGGACCTACGTTCCCAGCTCCTCCCTCACACACCTCTGATTTCCTAAATGTTCTCCACGCTCCTGGGACCTGCCCTTACCTGGGCTGTGTGGAACAAGTGAAAAAATTGCCTGGAATCAAGTCACTTTGCTATCCCAAGAAAATCCTTCATGGATGCATTTAACTCATTGTCAGGACAGTGGCACACAATTCTTTTAAATGACAGCAAACTCCTTTGCTGCATGACAGTTTTAGCAGTAACACACAGGCAATTTGCTATCAACCACATGACATGAGGAAAAGCAACACACCAACTGTAGGCAATCACCTAAATAAATTGAGCCACAAAGCACACTAATAACTGGTCAGACAGAAAAATTTATGTCTGTGTTTTCCAGAGATTATGTAGTGAACCCAGATGGAAACACTGGAAATCTTCATTTTATGTAAAGACCAAACACGACCATCATAACAAAATAGAGTTGTTCCAAAATGCAGAAATTCAGACAAAACTCATACAAATCGTTTTTCCACTTATATAAGTGTTTAAATGAACCTCAAGACATTTTGAAGTCTGCTCTAATCTAGGAGACACCTGTATGTAAAACTTCTGAGTTGTTCAGATCCTTCACCTACGCTACAGACAACTGGATCATTTCTAAGATATTGCAGCTTCCAAAAAAAGCACAACAACCCATCATGTTGTTTCTGAGGTCCAAGATGGAATTCAGGTGAGAGTGACTTACTCCTTCATTTCCAAAACCTAAACTAAATGTGTGAATGTCCTTAAAGGGACTGGAGAGGGGGGGAAAGGTAAAAAAAAAGCTCTGAATTAATTGTAAACAAGTGAACATACATAGAAGAGTAGTGAAATTATCTGGAGGCCAATAAAAATTAGTTACAATAAGAGCTTTCTAGACAAAAAGCTAAGAAGAAGAGACAGAAAGAAAAGTGATTGTAGAAGAGGGAAATTAGAAACAGAAGGGAAAGAAATGAAAAAAGTTCATTTTTCCGCTGAAAACAAGAAGAAAATTAAAAAAAAAAACTTAATAAAGCCCAACACGTTCCAGATTCAGTAGGAGTATGAAAGGGTTCAGTGAACTCCAAAAGATCCAAACAAAGCAAAGAGGCAATACATTGGAACAGGATGAACCCAAGAGATACTTATATCTTTTAAAAAGCGTTTTCTTAAATAATTCTGTACAATTTCTCAAATGAATCAATCATAACAGAGGGTTGCAAAATGTAACTATATAATATTCATAGTATATACTATATAATGAAAGAGAGAAAGGGACAAGATCTTAGCATATAATTCAAGCAATGATAAAAGCCGATTGACTATGACTAGCACACCATTCAGGAAAAAAAGCCATTATTCAAATTCAATTACTACAAACCTTTTTCTTGGAAGTTTTCATTGAAGAAAAACACATTAGAATTCAGATAATGTCTCTTGCTTCTCTCTGTACCAAACAGGTTCTTCCAGTAGGAAGCAGTAAAGGGAAAGTTCCATCGGTTCTTTAATCCAAATTTACCTATGTTAGAATTATTACATAAATTGTTGAAAAATTTAAAGTAATTTTGCATCTTTTTGTAGACTAAAACTCTCCTATTATTGCTTACAATGAGCTGGTTACATTACTTAATTAGCCCAAATACTTTTCTCAGCTTAAAAATTTTAATAAAGTGTTAAAAAATCATTTGGTCGTAAAACCAGGTCCTTCCATGAAAAAAATCAAGCCTCAGTGATGCTTTACCCTGTCTCCAAATCAGCTTCAAAGTGTAACAAAGTCATAGATTTAGTGCAATCTTGTAACCCATAGGGAAGAAAATGCACCAAATAGCGTGCCAAGAGAAAGAGCCTTTTTTTTTATTATAAAAATAGCCCATCACACTAGTTCTTCCATTAATATCTGCAAAATGGAAACAAATCAGCCACCATAAGAAACACTTATTGTGGCACATAAAAAGGGCAAAAACACACTCCTATATACAGACTAATCTTAGGCGTTGCCTGATCTTTTCAGGCACTACTTACCCATCACACAATACACACTCCATCTGGCGCATCATTACATTGACACTGAAGGGCAAGTGTCAATTTGAGACAAAGTTTTTAAAATTCAATTTCATATTCTACCCACCCCTATCTTTCAAGGCAAAACTAATTAAAAAAAAGACAAAGTAGCTAGAAGAAAAAATGATATATGCAAATCAGAAGAAAGGTAAATCAGAGGAAAGGTAAAACATACAGTGAGGCATGAGGCTGTGATTAAAAATACATCAACCAGCTCAATAAGACATAAAACTTGGTTCATGAAAAAAAATTTAAAAACACACCACTACTTTCTGAAAATATACTTGAAAATCAATTTGTTTTCTCTGTGCACTAGTCTGTGGACTGACTGGGAGCAAGATATAGTTACTGGGCTGTCTGAAGTTTTTATGATCTGAAAACATGCTGTTGTTCATGGGTTTCAGCCCAGGTACTGACAGGAGATTCACCATTTTTCCAGGAAGTTTTGCCATTAGACTAAGCTCTCTTACTGCAAAGATCAAATAAATTCCTAGTTCTATCAAATATTTGGCCTACCTACCAGCAAACAAAAGATGGCTACAAATTCTAGTCTAGAAGTGTGTTAGCACTAGGCAATATTCATGTATTCAGGAAGATGTTGTTTCCCAGTCCCTAAAGAAAGTCAGACAGTTTTGCACAACAGAACCATAACTTAGAAAAAGACATTTTTGTTTTATTTGCATAAAACCAAGAAAGACAATGCCACGATACGTGTTTCCTATGGTGACTGAACTGTTCACATTGTGAAGATGTTAATGGATGAATAATATTAAATAACTTCTCCAAAACCATGAAATAAGAACAAGCTCAAGATCTTACCAGGAATAATATTGCTGAAATACCAGCCACCTACAAAATATAAAATGGAGTCAAAGAACATCATCCAGCACATCCATCCAAAGGTCATGTATCCTCCTTGTGCCATTGACTGGTGCACATTATCCCACTGAATTCCTGGTAGTAATAATAATGATTTTTTTTTTTAAAGGTCAAAGCTAAATCAGCACAGCATTAAAGATCACAAACACATCAACACCACACGCTTCTGGGTATTTAAACACTGGCACAAGACAAATCATAGTTAATAACAGTAATCCTAATAAACAGAACAAAAATACTATGCCTCTACAAGCCTGTGTTTAGAACAGCAGGTGACACTGCTGCTGGGAAAATGAAGAGAAGCTGTTGTAGAAAGGGCTGTTTATGAAGTTTTAGCTGGCCCTTAATGTGGCAAAAGAAAAAACTACAACACTGACAAAATGGGGCATTGACCAATGAACCAGGCTTTAAGCCGCTTTGCTGATATAAAGAAAGGATTACACAAAATTTAATATCATTTCTATAATGCTAAATCTGAATATTTAAATCTGCGAATTCTAACTAAGAAACATCGTGAACACTCACTGCATTCAGAGGTAAACAGGAATGAACTCACTGAATAATTGCTTCATAAAATTATTACATTGCAGAAGACATGAAAGGAAAAAAGAAGGTGCAAGCACTAGTGCTACAGAAAGCTACCATACTGCCAAATGGAAAACAAAAGTAACAAACCTGTACATTTATTAAAAATATTGCCTTTTTTTTTACTGAAAATGCTACTTTATTTGCAGTACAGTGGGTCATGATATTGCTTCTACAATTTTTTTCCACAATTGTCAAGGAAAGTAGTTTTTCCCAAAACACATATTACCCTTCCTTCAGTAAAGATGAGTCATTTTGATGAAGTGTCTGGTGGGAAATTTAAGTAATATTTTCTGCAATTGTCTCTTCCACTCTTACAGTTGTACCATTATGATACTTTTTTCAATAGTTTGAAATATCCACTGTCATCAACATTGGTCTTGTCATAATAGTTGAAAAAAAGATTAGATCCCTTTAAGTACCTGAACTTGATCCAGCTTATTAACTCATTAGAGATTTTTTCAGAACAGATTGATAAACATTTCCAACTGTAATTTTTGAAATAATAATTACAAAGCTTTTCTCCTAACTAAAGAGCTTACCTATTTCTTGGCCCTCAAAATACGTAATGAAAAATATTCCTTGCCCAAAGGCGGTTGTAGAAAGAAGACACTACAACATCAGAGGAGAAAGAGTATGTGAACATCAAATAAAAACATGTTGTTAACAAGTTCCATGAAAGAAAATATATTGTGATACTAAAGTCAAACACAAACTAAATAGACCTTTTTTTTTCCTCCACATAGTCTAATGGCTGCTATTTCATTTTATGTTTTAACCATACTCCCCCACAAACCTTAGTAGTATTTGCTCCACCAAACAGAGATCCACTGACCTCACTATTAATACTGAAAAGTGTTATTTTATCTGACCAACTGACACTGAAAAAGTGAGCATTTTTAATGGGGTATGCTAGGACAGTACAAAGACATAAAATAGCCTGTGGAATACATAGAACAGGAAAGTACCTGCACGAACCTACACCAAAGAAACATATACCTCAGATTATATAGTTGGACAAACTTCTGACCTATTCTCCAGTTATATTAACAGAAAATCTATCGCTAGTTTTTTTCCAAACAAATAATGACTGAGAAGTGGCATGTCATCAGCTGATCTTGAAAATACACTAATGTTACAAATATTTTGAGGTCAAGACATTAAAAGAGCTCATGAGTATCAGGAACGCATTTTCCTGATATTTTCTGTAAGTTTACAAGATTGCCCTGACAATTAATTTTTCATTCCTTTCAACCTTCTAAATATTTTCTCAGTTGAAGATTTATTAGTGTGATTTATTTCCAATAATCACAAACAGAAACATGGGAAAAAATAAATACATTATGGTTTGAAGTTTTGAAACTATAGAAATTCACAATATAGTTGGAGAAAAATTAGAAAATAATAAATATTTACCATTATAATCTGGGTGGTGAAACTCAGCTGGTTCTGCAAGACCAGCAAAACTATGTAGGGTAAAAAGCTGATCATATAGACAAGAGCGGCACACAGAGCTGCTGTATCGGCACTGCTGAAAAACGCTCCCAAAAAATAGCTTAACATGATAACTGTTGCTCCAAATTCCAGGAGAAAAAAGAAGATAAGGAAGCCATTGCTATAAGCAAAGATACCACTCGCTTTTAAAATGATGGCCAGAGCACAGCTGCTTACTGTGAGCACAATGACATTCTCCAAAAACCAAGCAAAGAAATGAATGGCTGGATAGACACCCATTGTCTTCATATACTGCAAGACAACACAGAAAAGAGAGTTAAAGTTAGGAAACAAACTTTCTTTTTGTTCTTCTTTTTTAAACAAAACATGTTGTCACCAAGACACTGCAAGCTTCCCAAAGGATGTCATCTTCCCCTTAAATTTCTTGTTTCTTTGCCCTTGTCCTCTTCTCTCACCTGAATCAGACACATTATTGAGGAAGGCAGTCTCTGAGATCATCACACATGAGCACAAGGAGTCACCATGCTCAGCAAAACTCTTTTGCATAGGGTTTCAAGAACAGATGTCAGATTACTGGTTCATCCTGTATGTATTACCAGGCAAATAATAATTTAGCCAGGTATGAATTACACCCCTCTTTTTCTAAAAAAATGCCTTTAGATACAATCTAATAAAACCTCTGAAGCAGTTCTCATAAGTTCTCATCAAAATAAAAATTAAATTGATTTAATATTTTGGAGAATTAAAAAAAGTTTATCTTGCAACAGAAAGATTAGAGAAATAAGATAACTCCTTAATAATTCCCTAAATTAAAAATCTTACTGAAGCAGTAATTCTGCTGATAAAATGAAACCAGTGTAATTCTTTAAAAAGTGTATTTATCCCTACAGAAAATGTATCACAAGGACCCTGTCCTTCCAAATGCTCAGCACCTGTGAAGACTAGCTGTTTATAGAAGCAAATAATTGTCTCCTTTTCTTTTGGTATGCAATCTCCCTTATATTCCTGATAATTACGCAGCATATAACAAACTCTTAACTTATTTTAGGTTTTTTATCATTACAAACTACATAGAGCAAAATATGAAAAATAATCCAAAACAAAAATCATTCTAATCAAAAGGCCTTCCCAAATAACACTTTCCACCTTCAACTTTTGCTTTTTGTCTCATGGACAATATTTGCATACTGATGCTCAAACAATGTTGTGAATTTGAGTTGGCAGCTAGAACTAGAACCTACTGCCCAGAGGAAACAAGTGAAAACAAAGCCATCTGGATTATGAGCACTTAAAAGTACCTCACAATTTTGCATTTCGGTGCACTTAAATGAATAAGTTCTTTTCAGGGGTTAACCTGCCTCTTACCTCTTCAAGGTGAATTTCTCTTTCATAAACCAGCTTGCGAACCATACCAGCAACTGAAACCATCCATGTTAACATCATCATAAGTGGAAAAAAAAACCCTATGTTGTTCAAGAATCTATGAAAGAACAGATATGAAGAGCTGTCAGCTCACAAAGGTGAACTATTTTCTAGGAGAATGTTAATAGGTTAATATGGGAACTGTTCTCAAAATATGGGCAAAATAAGACCTGACATGAATAAGATTTATTCCTGTTCTGATAAGAATTACTTATTATTTTGTAACAAACTAAATATATGTATTGGTACAATATTATTATATTATTATTATATATTATAGTATTGTAAAACATACAACTAATATAATTACTCTTTAGGACTCCAATCAAAGTAAAAAAAAATTCAGATTTGTGTCATGGGCAAAGTAATATATTTGGACAATGAGGAATAACATGACCCAGTCAATTTTCACTCTTCAACAAATTTATTACCACTGACTAATTTTAAAATCTAATAGTTTTGATGATTTTACAGCGAACAACCCTACACTTTCACTTCATCAACTTCACCCTTCAGGGGATCAATTTACAGTTTGTGTACAGGACAACTAAGGATTTAAAAGGCATCTCAGAATAATCTAAGTTAATTGCAGACTATGTTGACACAGCCTCTGTCCAGCAGACTTCTCCACATTATAGCTGCAAACATTTTGTAAGGGGTCATTTGCCAGACAAATGTTGTATAACATCTTATGTTAAACACAGCTGTCGGAAAATATTTGCTATGCTGTAATACTCTGGTATCGGATGTACTTGTTTAAGCCTGTGCAGAGATATACATCCAACCAGTGAAAATTTGGAATCTAGTAGGATCCCAAGCTCTCTAGAACTAATCTAACAAGGATAATACATCAAATTAAAAAGCTGAAATTTTACTTACAGATCACTGGTATGGCAAGGGTAAGGCATGGCTTGCACCTGAATTGCTGTCTCTGAGCTGTCTGTCCCAGTCTGTGCTGAAATAATTGCCTTTTCAATCATGTCTTGAAGAGGAATAAAGACATGGTTGTATTTAAACCCATCAGCTGGCAATTTGTGAGGATGGGATTTCCATGTTGGGTTTTTAATCAAATCTGTTCTCATGCTGTAGAGAACACTGGTTCTAATCGTATATGAAATGTGTCTTGGAAGGAGATGGCTAGAATCTTGCTTCTTGTCCTCTGGTGTATTGAAGATGATACCTGACAAGAAGAAAGGAAGCTACATAACTAAGCTAATATAATTTATGCTATTTCCATAGCTAACTCATGGCTAATTACCATATGATATAGGATGCATTAATCTGTCAGGGCAGGCCTCCAAACTTTCTTGATCCTAAGCACAAAAATGGCAGGTTTAGGAGACATTTTTCACATTCATGGATATGAAATGTAAAAGATTATTCACATGATAAATGGGTTCATAAAAATCATTTTTATCTGAGGTCATTTGTCTTTTTTGAACTGCAGTTTTCTCTTTGCATCCACATTTAGCCTTTTTTGGGGGGACTGATATCAGTTCCACAGTAAAAGCAGCAGCCATAAAATTTGTGCATCAAAGGATAACAGCTTCCATAAGCAGATGACAAAGTAAACAGTACCAACCCACTAAAATTTGCTCTGATATTAATCTTCAGGTAAGTTGCAGAACTTCTAGTTTAGCACAGCAGAATTTGTATGTTTGTTTTCTCTAGTTTTGTATAAACGAAAAAAACTCCAACCAAACAGATGAAACTCAATGTGTAGCTGTAAAGATGAAGCCAAATACATGAAACTGCTTGTGTTCTCTTTTTGTGTGACCCAGACTTTTTTAGGGCTTCTGAATAAATGCTAAATGTTACCCTTTTCTTCCCTGGGAAAAGGAAGAGATACTTTACGTACATCTGGTTCTCTGAAAGATAATAAAATGCCAGATACTTTATTTCTTTCAGTTGGCCAATCTCATTTTCCCATTTACACAAACAGCTGATTTTCTAAGACATTCCATGAAGCTATGAAGGCTTTGATGACCACAAAAAAAGAAAGTTGTATGCCAGTTTAACATTTTCCTGTGGAAAGGCATGTATGCCTACATCAGAGCATGTAACATTGACATGTCAGACACATTAGGTTCCTTAAAACATCATCTTCTCTGTCTCTAATAATGTGAGGAGGAAATAAGGCCAGAGTACTGAAAAATACTCACTCAAAATGTCTTGGCTTATACTAGCATATGACTCTTGCCTAGGTAAGTAGACAAAAAATGGAACTAGAATTTGATAATTGAGTTTTCTGAGGGCTAAGATTTCTCTGTCCATTTCTTTCCTTAAAGAGAGAAATAGTTTGCCTTCAAAGTTTGTACTTCAAAGTACTCCTGAGCAATTTTCCTTATCTCAAGGTACAGCCCGCATGGGATTCCAGACTGAAGAGTTCCCTTCTTTACAAGTGCTTTCTCATGTCTTCTGTTGCACATTTACAATAAAGGGGACAAAAAAAACCCCAAAACGACAGTAGGAAAACATTGTGGCACATTTTTATAGAATTAAGGGGGCCTCTCTTTTGAAAACACTATATGAAATGTACAGCATTTTCTGCAAGACAAGTGTGTATGTTAAGGAAAAACATTCTTGCCTTTTAAAATATTTCATAAAATTAATTGATTCTCAGCAATAAGCATATAATGCAGGAAAAAGACAAAACATGTAACCCCAAGGAGGAAAAAAATTCCTTAAGAACTTATTTACTCTGAATAAACAAGCTAATTTCTTTGAAGTGTTGCTTTAAGAATAAATCTTAACAAAACCCCTTTCTTTCCTCCTCTTTGAAAAATCAAGAATATAAAAAATAAATATTGAAAGGATGCAAACCAGATGATCTTGTCGTCTTGTTAAGTTTGCTCAGTATTCCACATTTTTTAATCTTTTTCTTCTTTAAATATTTATGATCATTCTTTTAAATATTTTGATAGAAATAAGAGACTCCAAGGATTCATTTGGCCATGTCACAGTTAAAACAATATACTTAGTCTTTCTAGCTTACATCAGAGCATTCAAATGTGCTTTATGTTGACTGTATTATATGTGATTTAATGCACGCTTTGAAACTGTGTAACCTTAACGTACCTTATCAATAATCACAGATAACTACAAAGACTGAAATTTTCTGTAAAAATACATTTTACATAAGGCACTTACTAGCCAAAAGATTATTTTCCTGCATGAGTTCATGAGCCTTCTCCTCCAATTTCTCTACAGAGTCAAAAGGCTGGAAGCGGTCCAGTAACACACAGGAAGAGATATTCACCACAAGCTGTGCCAACAGGTCGATCTGTTTACTTGCTGAGCTGTTCAGCATCTTGCTCATCATCGTTTCTAGGATGAGGAAAAAAATTGGGCTTGCTTAGTTTTAACAATCAGAACAGAGAGGTGTGTTGTCACTTGCAGATCCTATAAAAGTAAATCGTCTTTGTATTAAAAAAATATTAAAAAAAAAATGGAAATTTTAGTGCGAACTTGTGGAAGTGCAGTTCATGTCTCAGTGGCTTTTAGAAACCCCCAGCTACTCTTTCCTTCAATTTCAGAGGAATAAAAATGTAGCAAAATTCTAGCAAAGTTCTAGAAGGAGGCCATACCCTTGAAGCTGTAGGACCTCTAACTTTTATTATGCTTCCATAACTATTCCCACAAATACAAGGGAATTACTGTACTTCAGACTTCATAATAGATATTAATCTCTCATTTAGCAACATATTATCCAGTTCTTTTCTCCTTGATACTGTGAACGTTTCAAGAACCATGTTATGTACAACATGAGCATTTTTATAGAAGTCCTACATTTAAAAGTATCTGGAAGAAGCCTAATAATCTCTTCATTTTTACTTTATCTATAGATTCAGGATGAACATATACCTCAATCAAAGCCTGGTTTCTAAAAAACTCAGCCTTTGGAGGAATTCAGATCTTCATGTATTGGTATAGAATGTAAGGATAACGCTACATCATTATGTTTGAGTGAATAATCAGAAGGATAGCATGATCTAGAAACAATCTTAACCCATCTGGATTTAATAAAAACATCTGAATTTCTCAGGTAATAAACAATGCTATAAAACATCCAACACAATTTTCCATCTTAAAATTTTCAACACTCATTTGAAGATATAGGCTTTAAAAAGGATAGGTGATGACCTCCTATGATAACAGTGGTGACAGACAAATCCTGGATCACAGACATTACTCAGCATCAGCACAGGAAATATAATAATAGGGAGACAGATAAGTGGAAAATGTATGAAGCAGTCTGAAGAAGAGGCATGATTAACAGTGGGAATGGGTAAAGTGCACAAGAAGAAAAAGTAGAGGAACTGACAGTCTAGAATTCAAAAGATAGGCAAGCAGTGACAGGGTGAATTCATAGGCTGAGAGAAACCATAACCAAATAGCGATAATAAATGTCTTACTTATCTTACTTATGGCTATCCTTGAGGAGGACAATAAAGAAAACACGAGTGCTGGCCCCCCCTTTTTTTTTAACAGCATTAGAGAGAAGAGAATATTCCTAACGTCAAGCCCAAACGGCAGGGTTTTCACATGCATTCATATATATGTGTACATAATTATATATAGCCCTATATGCATTATTCTGTATGAAGACGGGCTGTGGGGGTTGGGGTTGTTCAACCTGGAGAAGAGAAAGCTCCAGACAGACCTTTCAGATCTTATTGTGGCCTGAAGGTGGCCTACAAAAAAGCTGGGGACAGACTTTTTACAAGGGCATAGACCAGTAGGATAAGAGGGAATGTTTTTAACTGTACAAGAGTAGGTTTAGATTGGAACAGGATGCCCAGAGAAGCTGTGAATGCCCTGAGCCTGGAAGTGTTCAAAGTCAGGCTGGATGGGGCTCTGAGCAACCTGGTCTAGAAGAAAGTGACCCCATGGCAGAGGGGTTGGAGGTATATCATCCTTAAGGTCCCCTCCTACTGAAAGCATTCTATCATTGAATAATTATATATACGCACACAAGACCTTAATTTAAGATCAGTAATTAGCTAAGAAATGCTTCTCTCATGAGTTAAGCAGTTGAATATTTTAGCATAAGAAATACCATCTATATTGCTGTTGGCTTAGAGTGTGGTATACCTAAATATTTCTAGAAAAAAATAGTCTTAATGTGCATAAACTTCTGTACTCCATCATAGAAATAGAACATATATGAAAAAATGCAATCTACATGAACATTTTAAAACTGAGTTCTTTAGGGTTGATGGCCTCCTTTTTTTCCTATTTATAAATGTAGGAATTATAAATTAAAAGCTTGTTAAATCTGTATTCACTATTATCTTCATATTTTGTTAAAAATCAAGTCAGCCCTCATCTTCCACTCAGCTTGTTTAACCTATCATTAAGTAACTGGGAGGAAATACAAACGGTTTATGTAAAACCATTGGGAAGAAGTGCTATTTAAGCACAAATTAAAAGTTGCTGGAAGAATAAATTGGAATAAATCAGGAATAACTAAATTTAGGTCAGAAATTAGAGGAAAGTTTCTAGTTATCAGAACATTTGGTGGTGGCACAGTTTTCAGTGATGGCATTACAGCTGTTTGTTTCTTGCCTTCTAAAGACGCACAAAATTATTTCATTACAATGAGAGCAGCAGAGGGGTAGCACAAAGGAAAGCTGCTTGTTTTGGTCTTGTGTTTTTATCACTCTGGCTGTTAACACAGAGTCACATGTAGCCCTCTGTAAGGGAGAGTCCTTGATAGTGAAAAACGAAAATTCATGTCTGGGAGAAATCAAAGAAGGACCAGAGACTCAGCAAGCAAGAATTTGAAAGAGGAGCTTGCAGCACAAATGCCTCCCAGTGCCTCCTGAAGGTCTGTTAGGACTGTGCCAAGCAAGGAGCTCACAAGTTCTAGTGGGACAGGGTTTATATAAAATCGGTAGGAAATTATTGCAAGTTGCTGGGCTGCAAAGGCAAGCATAGAGGAAAACAATTGCCTTGCCCTCACACAGCTAGCTTAGAAAGTAAAGGGACTAAAAGGAAAACCACAAGCTTTTCAGTCCTCAGCCTAAATATTTACCTTGCTCCACCTGAGTAAATCTGATGCAATAATGCTGCTAACAGTTTTAGAAATTGATAACCTTGCAAGGTCTTGCAGCATGATGATTTCATAGAGACATTGGAAGAGTTCTACATCTATCCACTATGTATCTTTTTTTATTTCTCTACAATGATATAAAAAATGTTAACAGACTTAGTGATGTTTTTTTTCCATGCTACTCCTGCTGTAAAGTGTGATGGACAAACACAAGCACCTTGTATTTGAGGATGATCAAAAGTCATCTGCATGAGAGTGTAGATGTGATAAGGGAATATTTGCTTTAGTTAGAAGGCATAATCACAGAGATCAGGAGACTTTAGAAAGCTGGAGCTTTGGGTGAAAATAAAAAAGATTGTGAGTGGTAAAACCAGTAACATGAAAATATTCAAGATTTTAATTGGACACAAACAAGGTAATTACAGGACAAAACAGCTGATACAATATAAGGTTAACAAAATTTTTAAAAAAACAAAAGTAAGAACAGAGGTTTATAGTTAAGTCACACATGATTATGGTCTAATAAAATGAAAAGCACACAAGCTAAAATAAAAATAAGAGTGCGTATCATTTTCAAGAAGTAAAACAACCAAGCGAGTCTATACAAAGAAGCATAATAAATGCAGAGGAGTGCTCTGGCACCTTGGAGAGATCAGTTTCACAAAGGCATAAATGCTCTTGTGATCTATAGCCCCTATTGATTTTCAGTTTATATATGATATTAATTTTTTCAACTGTATTCACTTCAAATAAGGAAATTCTAGTTTCACAAGCCACTCTATTTAAATCATATTTTGTTTTGCTCTTTCCAATATTGTGATTCTTTGGGCTTGGCTTTTAGCTGTATTAGGATCCCTCTTCACCTCGAGAGGTGAGCTGTGCCCAGCCCAGGCTAGCCAGAAGTTCACTGGTTAAGAAAATCATCTGAAGAGAAAGAAGATTCAAATTTGAGTCCCCTGCCTAAGGAAGACACGGAGCCCAGATTCTTCCCAGTTTGAATTCCAGATGCCATTTGCCATTTTTCTTACTGAAAGTGTGCACAGGCCATCCTAGTCTTCAAAGAAAGCCTTCAAAACAAGGCAAATCTCAACTAAATCTCACAACCTGTCTGCTAAAGAAAAACCACACCAGCTCACACCAACCATGACTGCACCAGCTCAGTGCAGTAGTACAAGTTAGAATGAGAACACACCTCATTTACAAGCTCTCAGGAGCCTCCATGGATTTTTGTCCATCTCCTGCCTAGAGGCAGATACTGAAAATAATAAAAGCTGTATTTCAGGTACGTTTATTTATTTTATCTGCAGTCTTAATTCTTTGACTGTAAAGCAGACTTAATGATGTACATTTCTGTAAAGTCAATTTTTTCGAAGCAATGAGGGTCACAAAGTCCCTCTATGGGGGTACCTGAGACCTCATCACTGCTCTCCTCCAGAAAGCAACCAGAACAGATTTCTGTTTGGCTCATAATTATCCGAACACTCACTAACCTGAAACCACACAAATCTGTCCTTTCTACCACAATCCTCCTCTAGAAAGTACCCTGCTCCCTTTTTCCATGATGTCACACTGTCAGTTATTGCATTTTATCCCACTTTTCTCTCTGTTTCACAAAATCATGAACTTTTTTTAATAGCACCGGAATCTGCTTAGTATAGAGTTTTCCTTCTGGCACATGCTGGCAAGCATTTTAGTGGTCATGCACCTACCTTACTGACAGCTGGACACAGTGAATTTTTTTTCAATTATCAAATTCTTATAAAATCGTTAAGTAGCTTAAATTTGCAGCATAATCCTTTCTCTTCTCCTACTTAAATCCTTGACTATCCCAAATATATGATCAAAATAATAAAAAATATCAAAATAATGATTCCCCTTGGGCTATCCACCTGACCCTGGAAGCTCTCTGTGTGAGTGCCAGGGCTCACTACCAATGCAGAAAGGGGGCAGAGCCAGGGATGGCTGTGCCCAGGGGGAGGCTCCCATGAATCAGGGCCACTCCTTTCCCACCAGAGCTGGGAGAGGGCAGCTCCCATCATTTCACACCTGCCTGTGCACCTGGGCACACACTGCTTCCCACGGGCTGGTGTCCTGCCCCAGCATCATCCCCTGGCCCCATGGGGATATCCCAGGGCTGGGACTGACCCAGGTTGCTTCCTATTGACAGTGCAGCTCCCTGGTTATAACTCTCTCTCTCAGGCTTTTCTGAGGCTCAAGGACACCACACACAATTGATTCTGGATAAGCAGAGAATAAAAAAAAGAGAATTTTTGATCAAACACACTGTATCTAATCTCATTTTCTATTTATTTCCTTCAAAATTGACTACAAAAATATACTTCTACCCTATGGAACTGTGGCTACAAGGTTTGTATTTCCCTTCACTCCTTTCAAGTATGTTTAAGACTCTCCCATGACACTTTCCCACTTCTGACTTGTTACCAATATCGTTTCAATATTTGAAATTCAAATTATCTAGTCAACTCAAAAGAAAAAAGACAATTACATTTGAGACTAACTCAAGAGGGCAAAGCCTCTTATTACTTAATTTATGTACCACTTAGGTAGGTAAAATATTCTATTTCAACTAAATGTTATTCTAAGTTGAAGTCTAACAAGACTAACCATTGCATGTACTTTTCACATACATACCATATGTTTGCATTCTTTTAAGGAGTTTTTCCATGTTGATATCCAAATTACTTTCTATGAAATGCTTTACAAAATTGTTTTGCAGGGCTTCCTGAAACAAAAAGTGATAGATGTTACCTCAGGTTTATCTTCTCTAAGAAAATGCAAAATATGTACATGTATTAATGTTCAATTCCATTGCCAAGATTTCCTGCATGACATTGCAGAAGTCATTTAGCTTCTCTATGTCTTCAGTCTTCTCCTCCTAAGAGGCTAACAGCACACATTTCAAATAAATGGCAAGGGGGTGAGGAAGACATTTAGGAGAGGTGACAGGGGAAGGCACAAATATTTAGAATGGAATAACCCCAGTAATAAGAATGTCTTTTTATTTTATAGTCAATATTTTCCTCATTAGTTTTTTTAATTAGTTTCATATTTTGATGGCAAACATAAGCAATGAACAAACAAGTACCAACACCATTTTATTTCCCCTGTTGTTCAATGATACTGGAGATAGTGAGGCAACATTGCTTTTAAGTGTTTTCACGTCAGAAGTTTCTCAGCATCAGTCTGTAGGTTCATAAGCTAAATCTGCCTCTTTTTCAGCTCTTTTTAAATCTGAAGTCAGATGTACAGGTGGTTTTGCATGTATAGGAATACTGTCTAGATCAAACAGTAAAAAGTTGGAAAACAGAAAGATCTCCCACAGTTCACCAACCTGCAGTCGTGAGACTGTGAGAACATTTCCACTGGTTTTGAAAACCTCAGACATCCTAAGCCATGTCTCAGAATAAGTCTTCAAGTTTTCCACAAAACCAAAAGTGAAATTGGCCTGGGGAAAAAAAATTACATGGAAACAAATGAAGTGAAATGTGTGCACAGTAAATTGTAAGAAACTGTCATGCTTTAGATCTTCTGCAACTCCTATCCATTTCATTTTGATAGCAATAATAATATCCATATTTTCTTCTTTTTACCTAAGAAATTAAAAGGTTTTTTTCCAATACAAAGCAATCAAAGTTTTCCTGTGCTCTGCATGTTTCCCACCTGAAGTATCATATAGACTTATCTTATAGTGTCTCATTCATACAGAGTATCACGGGGGTGCTTGAGAAAGACAGAAAAAAGAAAAGCAGTTAGGACATATTCAAAAGAAAGCCTCTCAGTTGTGGGTCTTTATTCAAACTAGTTTGACTGAGTACATAATAAAACTGAAATTTGGAAGCACAGTTTGGACAATAAATACAACTGATCAATCAGTTTCAAAATACTCTCACAGGGAAAGACTTGAGTAAAGCAGAATATTTTCTGTCCCAGTCAAACACGGTTTACAATTTCTCTCTTAGTAAACAACCAGCAATTTTTTTTCTAGCCTGTTTTAAACAGATCACAAGTACACTCAAGACTAGAAAATATTGCAGTATCTTTTTGTTTAAATTGGTGTTATCAGTCACAGAAGTGCATTTAAGAACAATCCAGCATAGTTGTTATGATAAAAATTGTGACATTTTCCAGCAAAGAGTGTCTGCAGTGAGTTGTAAACTCCAATTTGGGACCACACTTTTTGCAATAATTCCTGTTGAAAGTATACAATTTCTGCCATAGCATCATAAGTGCCTTTTTCAAAAATCTCACTCTTAGTACAACATGAGAAAACAATTTCTGGCAGCTCTTTCTTCCTCTTTGTAGCACAGAACACCCTAAAGCGATCTTGCATATAATTTTGTTGCCCTGGAAAACATGATGCATTTAACTTCTATGAGAATCCACATTCCACTTTAAAAAGTGATCATTCATTAGGATTAAGGAGAAAGTGATTCTAAACGTTAAACTAAATCTGCTGTCAAGTAGACTAAATAAGTTCTTCTGATCAGAAGTAGCACAGAAATGTCATGGATTGAAACCCCCAGACCAGGCAGAATGGTGACAAGATGAAGGAGACCAGGAAAGCTGTGAGGGTGGCAAACAGGGAATCTGGGAGATTGCTTTCTCCCCGAGACAGAACAACCACAGGTCACAACAGAACACAAGGAGATCAAACTTTCAGACACCACTAGAAACTATTATACCCAGCAGCTTGTAAGATCTGGGCTCAGTAAAGCTTAGTGCTTCTTAACTTGATTCTGAACGGCACAAAGGAATACTTTTTGTGCTGATATTGTTTTCAAAGAGCTACAAAGAGTAACTATAACGCTGTTGTATTCACCTCCTTATACAAAAAAAAAAAAAAAAAAAAACCAACACAAATTACTGCAGCAGCATGGATTTTTTGAAAACTTGAACTTTCTAAAATGTAAGCACTTGTTTGAAAGAAATTAAGAGCAGCAAAGTGTTAAGTTGTGTGCAGAAGGTGCAGAGTCTAAGGCAGCATAGAGAAACTGAACAAATACCTACTGGCTATAAAAAATATTTGAGGAGGACTATCTATATACACACACACACACACTAAAAAGCAGGAAACCACTAGAAAACTTCCTTCCAAAGGAAAATTACATCCAAATAAGCAAAAAAAAAAAAAAAATTTAAAAAAAGTTAGTTTAAAAGCAGTTAGGCTTTTTCATTTGCGACCATAGGCTTTGTGAAGTTCCTGTGTCAGAAGCCTTCCCCAAGCAGAACACTTTGGAGAATCTGTATCTAATCAAAGCAGCAGTAAAAAATAAAGTCATACAACTTTACAACATGAACAATACATACTTTCCAGGAAAAGATAATGTCCAGTCAAAAATTTCAAAACTACTCGAGGATTAAATAGCTGAACTCATTGTACACTACTCATTGTAGTGTAACCTCCTGATTAAATTCCCTTGTTATGAGGGAAGTGTAACATAACAAATACAAAGCTATTTATAAAGATGCTAAGGGAACCAGAGGATTGCAGGCTAATAATTCTGAAACCTAAGTAAGTTTTAATTTTTTATACTACTAATAAATTACAATAAAGAGTAGTAGTAAATAGGGAACAAAAATAATTAGAGCTGGGAGATGAAAACATAGAATATTAAAATAGAAGGTGGCACAGTCTGAAATGGAAGAACAAGGAAGCAAGGAAGAAGTAGTTGATGCAGAACTCACTACAGGCACAATAAATACTGGGAATTTATATAACCCAAAAAACAAGTGGACAAATTAAAGCAGCAAAGTCCAGGCAAGCCTGATACCAAAGTTTTTGGAAATAGCAGAAAATTCTTCAAAAGTGATTGCTGAATATAAGATCAACTCTGAAAATCTTTTGAAATAAAAAATACTTCCATAAGATCAGTTCATCAGTGACAAAAAAGAGCTTAGTTAGGAAAGCAAATAGCAAAGACACCACATGGGGCTTTTGAACTCCTAGATGCCAGTTGGCACTGAACAGTTTTGCCCTCAGTCATCACCACAGCCTCTTTCTGTGATTGTCACACCATCACCCCACACAGTAGAATTGCTGCCTTCTCTGAAACTCAAACCCAGCAACCTCACGATTTATCAAAGAGCGGTCAATTACACACTCTAAAATTTAACAGTCCATGTGGAAAGCTTAGAGAATATGTCAGAGTATACAAACAGTGTTCTTCAAAGCTGTAATTGCTACTTTTTTCTTCTAGTAAATAGAAGGCATGTGGCCACATAATCTAAAGGAAACTAGAACTGTTCCAATTTCAGTAGGAGATCAGGCTTGTAGGGACTACAGGGTTGGAGTTAAGTAGCAACATTTGAGACTGGGGAAAATACTGCAGACAGTATTTTGCATTTAAACTTTCTTTGTGTTCAAGAAATAGCTGAGATTTCTGTAATAAAAACAAGGAAATTTCCCACTACTTTCATATTTGCACATAAACAGATACTCATTCACAACTCCTTGTTATATTTACAGGGCTGGGAAGAGGGGTAAGACTGTATTTACAGAGATTTTTGAATAAGCTGATGGAACTTTTATGAGCCTGAGAATACATAAGTAGAATAAGAGTTTCTATTGGAAATCTTTGTATTGTTCCAGAGCATTAAACCCCAGCCCCCAAAAAACAGCCAATCAACCAACAAACCCAAAAAACCAACCCACAAGCCAACTTCTTTCTGAACTGCTTTACTCAATCCAGATTTCACTAAAAGGTCTATGGGGGAATATGTTGTATGTGAAGATATCCATCTTTCCTACAGTTGTTTTTAAGAATGAAGGTTTGGTATATTAAATGGCAAAAAATTATGGAAATGTTTTAAGTATTATATTCAAAATGTCATTGTAACATAGATATGTAATAGAAGTTCAAAAAGATATAGAATATTTATCCTTTCTTACATCTTGTTCTCCATATAATTTCCATCTAGAAACATCAAGAACAGCTTTATTTTTAACTGACTGGAAATTTTAAATTAATTATGCTGTAGTCCAGAGCAATAACCAATGTTCCCAAATTAAGTTATCTAACTGCAAAATATGAAATCACTCAATCCTTTTTTCCAATTCAGAACAGAAACTATAAAGTTATGTCGTATCTGCTATCTACAATGTGGTTTTTGGCTTAGGTTTTCACTATTTTTTTAGAACATAAATCAGAATACTGCAAAGTTTTCAATTTACAGAGAATATAGTTACCATCACATTTAAAATTATTATGGTTTTTTTGTGTACCAACTACAAGCAGCAATTTTTTTTCCAAATTTCCTTTCTTGCAATAACTAATATTGCAGGGTAAAAGTCAGATATTTAGAAGATCAAGGCAAAATTTGCAGAGAAATCTGAAACAAGTCATAAACCCTTCTCTTACAGAAATACCTCAAAGCTAGGCATGAAGAAACATGTCATTGTCAATAATCACACTCAAGACAGAGCACTAACCATAGCAAAACTGCAGAGATAGTAAAACTCTTGAATACTACCATCAGCATTCACACATACAGCACCTCAGTCATGACTGGTCACTCAACTACTGGTATTAGAAACAATAAGTGAGGATGAATTACAGGTTCCTTAATTTATTTTTCTTTTAATTCAGCTCAGTGACTCCCTAAGAACAGCCCTTTTCTCCCTTGGGGCATCCCTTCCAGCAGGTCCCTGTGCTGCCCCATTACAGCTCCCATTATAAGAAAACGTTGAAGACAAAAGCTTCCCTAGAATACGAGCACCCTACGCCTAGATTCAGCATGATTCACATGACGTTTCTGCTAATGTGTCCTTTTCAATCTTTTTATACATGGTTTAAAGGACTTAGTGTGAAAAGAATAATTTTGCTCAGAGTTTGAACCACTATAACAGGTAGGATAAAAGTTAAGAGAAGCATTAAACTTAAAGTGGGAAACAGGTGAGACCTCAGAGTTGGATCTATTTTTCTGAAAGGCAATTATCCAGTTGCCTCTGCCTACCCTAGAGAAGTAGACCTTTAAAATGAATTGCAAAGACAAAATCAATACATAGAAATAGTGGCATTTTTTGATACTCACCCTCTCCATCACCAGGTCAATCATGCTGATGTTTGAATTGTACAGTATCTTCCCATGTAATAAAGGTTTCAGGAAAGTCCATAGCAAAGCCCCATTAGGAGCCTGCAAAATCTCCTGATAAAGCTTCAAGCAAAAAGGAGCTGCAAAAACAAAGACAGATTCACATTTAAGGTGGACAACATGAGTGAAATCGAACTTTTTTTATTCAAATAGATGCTCGAGTCTTATTTTATAGTCTACCACAGCACCATGCCAAAAGCTGTTACCAGTGTTTTGGTAAGAACACCATCCAGCTGCCACTAAGCAATCAGCACATGCTCCTGTAGAAATTACTTAAACACAATCTATTATAGTATTGAGTATGCAGAACTCTAAACACTGAGGAGGGGGAAAAAAAAAAAAATCAGAATCTTAAGAGTTCCTCACATTTCTGAAAAGCTGCCTGTGAATCCCATCTATCCTGAGTGTTACATTAGTGCATTTTAGAGCAGAAGGACATATGCAAAACCTCTGCCCACAAAAGTGCATTCAGAGGGAAGAGTCACCTTAAAAGAAAAAAAATTTCCTTTGACATCCTCCCTTGTTCTGGAGCTTTGGATTCCTATATAAGAGAGAAGTAGGAATATACACAATCCTTCACAAATACAGACTTTTCTTTTTATATGAGCTTACAAGATCCTACCAAAAAGGCAAAAAATTGTCATGACATCTAACTTCTTGATTTGAAAAATCTAATCAATTGTCTTTTCTATTCCTTAATAAAAACCCATTTTCCTACATCACATGAGGCTACTAATGCATTAGGGTGTATGTCCTTCAGAGCTAGGATATAAGGAATAGTTTCCAAGATATCCCACTGCATTTGTACTCATGTAAAGGCAATGAGTTCCTATAAGAAACATTAAGATTTTTATGCCCAACACATGTTTTGGGGATCTTTATCCTTTACTACAAATGTTTACAGAACATCCTGTTTCTAGCGCTCTGAAGAAATATCAAATAATGTTATTAACTCCTCAAGCAAGATAAATCTTTTCACATAATGGAGAACTAGGCCAAAACCACTTAAACTCCTGACAAAAGTTAAAGAAAGAAGTGTCAGAAATGTCTCATTAAAAAGTAAACATTTGGGCAAAGAACTAGCTTTTCCTGAATGAAACAATCATTACCAAACACAATCCTTGCTAAACAATAGTAAAGAACTAAGAGGCTACAAGTTGGCCAGAGAGAAATGTTAATAACCTAAGGACACAGAAGACTTACTAATCTGGGTTTGCTGTGATCTTCAGAAAGTCATTGGGAAGCATTCCATATACGCAAAATACATACAGGTTAATTGCTGTGAAGCGGTATGAATCAAGTTTCTGTGGCTTAAATTTTTTTTTAATTTTCATTTTCCACTGCCCCACATACAAATTTGTAAAATATTTGTATTAATTCGCTCATGGAAGCATTGGAACTAAGTGATGCCTTAAATATTTCGGAGCCCTATTGTAAAAAGGTCTCACAGCACAGCAGAGTTGTGACAACATGAAAAAAAAAAATCAAGATAGAGTGCTTCTGGCCTAAACGATTTTTAAAGAGACTAATCTCCAAACAATCTGCCTAATCAGCCATCCAGCTGACTTCATTCTCCCAACAGAAAGAAAAGCAGAGCTGCCTGCTTACCACTACATCCCACATATTTAAGTGAGAAGGCCAAAGCAGAGCTCTGGCTCCCTCCCAAGGGTCCCAGCCAAGCCAGGAGCAATTTCTGCCTGTAGAAACCAATAGATGACAGTCTAGTGTCCCTAGTGACACTCTATCACTGTATTCTTCTCCTGCACAGGGCCATCTGAGGCACTAACAAGGTTATTAACAATATTAAAATTAATCAGGGTAAGTCAAATGTCTGTTGAGGAAAGGGAGCAAAGGTGAAACCATACGAGAGCTAAGGGATTTTTCTGAGCACTTGACAAACAGAATAGGAATATGAACCATTAAAAAACTCTCTGTCCAGAAGGTTTGCATATTTTAATTGCTCAGTAACACCACAGCTTTTTGTTCACCAAAGAATGGCAAGCAGCAATAAATTCTCAATCTTGTATCTCAAAGATATGTTTTTAATACCAAGTGCTTTAAAAATGTTAATAAAAATGTCTCAGACAGGAATACTTTTATTATTTGCAAAGATAGAAAATAAACAGAATATCTCTCACCCACAATTATCTCTAGCCACTTAACTTTTATTGATCAACACTTCGTGCACAAGATGACAGTGTCAACTGAGATGTCAGTGGGTATATAAACATCTCAATTTAAGTGCAGAAAAATGTCTCAACTCTGAATTCATACAGCAACTTGCCACTGATTTTTTCTTACTTGTGTCTTCAGGAATGCCATATTTTGCCATATTGTCCTCCAAAAGTCCCATGATTCTGGGCATGTCTATGAACAGGTTTGCATTGCTGAAAAATGAAGTTTCTTCTTTACACACTGCCTTGATTACAGACTCCAGGGATCCAACAGCTGAACTTCTGAACAGCCCACCTTGCAAAAACTAGGACAAATTAACAAAAATACAGATGAATCAAAGTTGCTTTAAGTAGCTTCAAGGAGTAGCCCTGGTGTTCTGTCAATATTGACGTCTAAGGAGACTGACAAAATTAGGCTGTTGAAACAGCCTATTAGGATGAGGGCCTGCTGTGCTGATTTCTGTTCTTCTGATCTATTATGGGGAAAGGTAATGTAGTTTTAATTGCCAAGATACTCAATGAAAGACAGTAGCATAACGTACTACACTGAAACATGAAAAATACTTTGTAGCAGTTAGGAAGGAAAGGAATGAAAATATCAAGACAACTGGACTACAGATACCCTGATTCCAATGCCAGTTTTCACAAAATGTGCTCTTCCTGGTAGACTACTCCTATGTCACAAAGGCAGCAGAAACAATCAAAGCCATTTTGCTATGAACATTTAAAGTGAAGACAGTTGCCAATAAGAAAAAAAAATATTCAGATGCACATGCCCTAAAAGCCTATTTTTCAAGTACATCTTGTAACTTGTTAGATGTGCTTACAGTTTCGCACATCTTGAGTCATATCAGCATTTACTATTGCCATTTGTTCATGACTAGCACACTTGTAATGAGGAGAGAAAGCAATCCAATTGCTTTTGTGGCTTAAGCACCACCATTCACCACATCCAAAAAGAAAGAAGAACAACAATAGTCTCATCCTCTGTGCAGCTCCACTTTTCCAATAATGGGCTCAATTGTGAGTGATAGCTCATGGAAGCCTGTACAGGTGCACAGCTCTAAGAGGACACAACTGCAAGGCATCATGCTGCTGTGGCGCGACTGAAGAGTGCACAGGCTCGCCTGATAATCATTACTGCTGCAGATGCTTGTCAAGAAAGGCATGACTAGACTATCAGACATCATTTGAAGACTCCACAACTGGCAAGTAGAAAAAACACTGATATGTCAAACACGCATATTCGGCACTGAAAAAAATTAGCATTTTATCGTTGGAACTTTTTTAAACAGAAGAGTCACTTTTCAAAGTAACACAGCACTTTACACAAAGACATAATCACAGACAGTTTGGAAATTGCGCTGTTAGAAACAGCTTATCCTGATCAATGCATTTATTGAAGTGCCAGGTGCCTCTTTAGTAATCCTGGAGAAGTATTAGTAAGTGTTGTTTAAAACTCAGTGTTAGCTGCTCCCAAAAATCTTACTTTTAGCACACAGTTTCAGCACAGAGCAAAGTAAATAATACCCATATTTCATGATACAATCATCAACAGCTCTTGAATGAATCTGCTGGCATGGACTTCACTGGAGAAATAAACTTTATTTATGCACAATACTGTATGAAATTGGTTATGAATCTTTATTAGTGACTATTTGCACCAGAGGAATAAATGAGGCTTATTTCAGTCAAAGAGCACAAACGTGCTAATTAATTCCAGTTCCAATCAAAATAACTTGAAATTCAAATAATGAATATTTATGTGGTAAGCTGCCACTAACAGGCTAAATCTACTTACTGTCTTTCAACTAAATATCCACTGACTAAAAATATATATGTTTCTTAAAATTTTTCTTTGATAAAATATGAGAAATATATAGTATGTATCTCACAAAAAAAAAGGCATTATCTTTGATCTAGTTGGTCTAGTTTAAACTGCATAATGTAAGGCTGTAATCAAGACTGATAAATCCAAACAACCAACCTCCTACAAACTAATCAGTCAAGCAAGTCACTGTAACAAATTCATGGAAGAGGAAGGCTGGTATGGAAGATTAAAAGGTTATCTGGAACTGGATTTTCAAATACAGGCAAAAATTTCATAGCATAGGAGCTTCTGACCTAACTGAACTGCTGTATGCCTAAGAAATGTTGTGAATAAAAACAAATTCACATGGAATAGAAATACCAGCTACTCAGAAAAAGAAACTTAAAAGTCATACTGTGCTACAGCTTACACAAATCTAAAATACATTCAGAATCATTACATTAGAGAGAAAGAAAGAGAAAAAATAATGCAGTTTTCCTGGAAAACTACAAGGAGCTAAAAGATAATTCAAAATTTGATGAAACCTAAGGGCCAAAGGAAACAAATTCAGAGAAATAAATAATCCTGATTCTTGGGAAAAAACAAACAGAACAAACTCTTTTTTTGTCCTGAAATTGACAGAATCAGAGGGGATAATAGCAAAATTGCTGATTTGATTAAACAATTTTTCAGAAGCCTATCCAATTGAGATGGCACTATCTGAAAAGTAGAGAAATTATATATGCTGCAGAATGAGAAGTATAGTGACCCAGAAAATAATGGATACCTGGTTCTGATGTTTATTAGGGCAAGATATACAGTAAATTTTAAAGTGGAAAACATTAAGACAAAAAATATTTGAGAAGTAAAATTTAATGTATTCTCAAGTTATCACTCCTGACCAACACAACATGTTTGCATGGGAGGGCAATCCCTTTCTCCGAAAAAGATACATGCTGACTCAAATGTAGGTGAACTCTGACAACCAATTAATGTTCTTGCTCTAGAAAATATTAATCATCAGTAATCCAATTGCTGATTAATAGTGGTGGGTAAAAAATGGCATTAAGAAGATATTGCAGGGAGCCTGTTAACAGGAAAGAAAGCACAGGATTACAAAGAAGTTATTAGTGTTGTTCCTTTGAGCACTGAAAGAAGCAAATTGCCTAAATTTACCTATCATTTAATACCAGAAGGCATTGCAGGAGAAATGAAAATCAGAATGCAATATGGCAAAAAACCCAAATAAGTTATTCAACACAAATTGAATAGAAAGATAACCATGCAAAATCTTATCTATTAACGAAATCATGAGATGTTGCTATAAAATGGAGGTCACCGCAGTACATCACTAATCCTTAATCATCTAAGAGACAAAACTGTGTGCAGTTTATGAAAAAGCTGAATGCAAGTTTAGGAAAGTCATGTTAGTAGGTATAGACAAGAATGAGCAGGCTACAAGAGACATCAGTTACAACTCCCCTCAAACACTGTACACATTTCTTCTTCCAGACGTTCAGGATTAGCCTTAAACCAGCATGCAAAAATGATGCTAGGCTGTCTTAAGCAACTGAGAGCTTAATATAAAAGAAAAAGCTAAAGCAAAAAAACAAATGCTGAAATAAGTCACTTCAACCTATCAAAACAGAGAAGGATTGCAATTGGCCTTCCACAAGCATATGGGCAAGCCACAGAAGTTAAATATACTACAGAACAGCTTTGATTAAAGAATAAACATAGTAGCCGCAAATAAACCTAAGTCAGAATTTTATTCATTTAAAACCCCAACAAGTTGTTCTACAATGGTAGGTTCAACAGAATTTGTTCAAGTGAGTGGAAGGATTAGAGTGAGGCCACCTCTCACAATTAAGAGCATTCAGCAACTCAGGAACTCCCCTGCAGCTCATCTATTGATGAGTGACAAGCATCCAAAAAAGTAGGTATGAAAATATAACTGGATAATTTCAAACAGCAAAACACAAGCAAAAAGCACGATTGAAATCAGCAGTGTCTTTCCTCAGGGAGTTATCCATTCAGTCAGTGTTTTTAACAGTAGAATCTGGCACCATATTCTAGTTAATGCTGATGGGTAGATAATGAATTTTTACATCATCTTTTATTACAATATGTGTACCTTTTCAATTCAACTTCACATTTTGCAGCTATATTAAAGTTATTTCTTCCTTTTCATTTTTCCTTTTAGACAGAAATCCACGTGCATAGTTGACAATTATTTTATTACCTCTTTCATTATAGAAGTAATTTTTTAAAAATCAACTTCAATGTCTTTCTGACAAAGATCTACTTATTTTACCCTAAAAACATTTACATTCTTTATCTGATAATCTTTCAATGTCACTGAACTACTTTGCTCTTGGCAGTCATGAAAACAAAAATCAAGAAGGATGGACTCTTTTGGAAATAGAAGAAAACATTTAAGGAGGGAAGCATATAAGCAATATATGCACTTCAGTGGAGCACTTATTTGATAGCACAAGCTTGGCCACCATAGAAAAGAAGCAAAAAATAATAATTAAAACTTATTGGAAAGTATAAAAAAAGTTAAACATGAAAAGAAAAGACACTTTCACTTTTAACAGTCTTCAAAATTTAAAAGTTATGGAGACAGAAGAGCCCTTTAAATCAAAAATGTAATTTATTAATAAAAGAAATGGGAACTGATTATTTTAATCCTCCACAAATTATTAGGTCACCAAAAGCCCCTGCAATTTCAGAAGAAAAAGGGATTTAGCAAAACATTAGAAAATAAAGACTGTGTCAAAAAAAGTGATTAAAAAAAGGTTAGAAATAAAGAATAAAAATTCCAAGGTTAAATCTATGGCATATTACAGGATAACAGAGTTGGTCATCGAGCAAAGCTTAAAATTGTGAGCAGATAGCCCTCTGCTGTTCCATTTGTTCCTTTGCAAACTTTTTTTAAACAGCACCTTTTGAGAGGTTCTTCTATCAAATGAGGAACTTTTGGATTTTAGTCCAAAAAGAATATTTCATTTGCTGGAAGGAAAATCTGACACAAACAGAGCTAGTTTAAGGAA
Organism: Rhabdornis inornatus; assembly: GCA_013397075.1. NCBI lineage: Eukaryota > Metazoa > Chordata > Aves > Passeriformes > Rhabdornithidae > Rhabdornis > Rhabdornis inornatus. The sequence continues at coordinate 76,571 of VWZS01002165.1, read as the reverse complement.
AGCAGAAAAAAATGCAAGTGTCTGATGAAAGTCACCATACATTGCAGCAGCCAGAGAGCTACCCCAAAAAGAGAGGCTCAAAACCAAAACTGATAGTTGCACCAGAACAGCATTTTTCAACATCTCTATCACACAGATTATAAGATCTTGAAAAAGACCTCACTAAGGACAGTAGCCTTAGGGCATTGTTTACTCTGTACTCTAGCAATAAACCAGATTGCACTGTTTACCACTGTGGGATCTTTTAGAGGTTTGCAATTTTAAACCAGATCCAATGCTCAAGTTTCCACAAAAGACAACAAACCCAAAATGCAAAGCCATGGGGGTCAGCAGGTCTTCCTATGGAATTGGAACCTGCTTAGACACAGAAATCTTTCTGATAACTCATTTAACACTACATCCACCACTGTGCTAGCTGTGTAGATGTGCATACAGCAAGTGCCCTTAAAGGCAGGGACAAAAGAAATACCCTCACTCACACCTCATGCCACTTTTTTTTTTTAATGTCAAGCAGAACTACCAAATGCCTTAGGTGACACAAACAGAAACATGCAGCAGATACAAGAACTCCATAGGCTGTCTTGAGCTCATATTCTTTAAAAAAAGCAAAGCTATTTCTTGTAAACAAAATAATAGTCTGCTTTAAAAAAATTTAAAAAAAAAACCTAACAAACAAAAAAATCACTATTAGCAGAAAAGGTCTGGCTAGCTATCTCCAAATCACAGATAACAGATGATAATGTTAGTCAGTTGAGAAACACTGAAGTAACTTAGACTAGGATCTCATAAGTTAATTAAAAAAAAGATGACAGAAACAACACATCAATAGTCTCAGAATTCCAGACTGCTCGAAAGAGACCAAATGCATCTTCCTAGGGTTTATGGACTCTTCTCTGCATTCCCTACTTTCAAGAAAACAATTTCTATTAGTATGCCTCCTTACTAAGCACATATCCCTACCTAATCACCTCACAAGGAGAATTAATTTTACATATTGAAATCCTACACATACCTGCTGCAATGCAGAGATGTCAAGCACACCCATATTTTGGATTCCTTGGAGGAACACTGGAAGCTTTTCTATGACATGGTGAACTTTATTGAGAAGTGAACTGATACTAGAAACCACATCCAGAAGCATATTTAATACATTGCCTATCTCAGGTGGTATCTGGACCTTGGAAAAGAAGGGAAAAAAAAAAAAAACAAAAAGACACCACAACAGGAAATTCCAGTTAGGAACAAATGTTTGCCTTTCAATTAAACACTCTAAATTATTCAGTCTTTTTCTAAAACTGATTATACAATGTTCCTCCAAACCATGTTTAACAAAATTCCTTTTCATATAACTCCCCAGTTACTCTTAGATTAAGCTGAAGAGAAGTTCTCCATAATATAATATTAGATCTGGCTTATGACAAATCATAAGTTAATATTCAGATAACATGTTTACACCTGCCAGATTGAAGAGAGCTTTCCAACCTAATGGGATCTCCAACATTTTATCCTTTTAGAAATCAGTATAAATGTAAAATTTTCCTTCACCATTTAAAAAACGTTCAATGCAATAATTTCATATTTTAAAAATAATGTTAAGTTAAATTAAATCCAGAAACCACTTCTATTGCTTAATATGACTCCTAAAGTAACTAACTTTCCTGCCACACTCTTCCTGCCTTTAAATTTTTCATGCCCAAAATAATTGTGTGCATTTTACTACCTACTTGACCTAAGTTCAATTGGCTGTTTGCTATTTCCACCATGCAAATTTGTCATTATAGATTTTCTCTATGTTCCCTTTGTTTTGGGGATTAGTTAGATGAAACAATAATGCAAAGTGATTCATTGTTACCTGTCTATGCAAAATAATTAAACCATGATAATCTCATTATATAGTTTCAATTCTTCCTCTGATTATCTATTTTATATCCACTTTTGTCTTCCTACTATAATGCCTGTGCTTGATTTTCTTCTCAGCCTTCAACCAGCTCTTAAATAGTAAAAAAAATAATTTAAAGACACCAATTAAAAAAAAATCTCATTTGGCTAAAAGAGTAGCAGAACTGCCATTATAATTTAGGATGAGCTGACAATATTTTTTACCCTTTGCTAAGACTTGAATAGGTTTCCGTAGAATTCAGTAGCAACTCAGAATAAGCACTAGTTTATTTTCTTCTATTTTTTTCCCCCTTCTAGGTTTGCAGATAATTCAGGAAGTAAAATCTTTTCTTTTCCCTCTGGTACTTTCACCTATTGTGGGAAATATTCTTGTTTTTAAAATTCTATGTCTAACCTGTTTAACTGAGTCTGCAGCATCCAGAATACAACCAGACTCCTATGACTTTAGGAAAAAAAAATTCTTCCTCACAAAAAGTATATTTCAGCTATTCATGCTTACATTTTACATTCTGTCAATCAATTACCCCAAAAGAACTGAACTAAATGTCTTCTAACTATCCCATTCAATAATTCTGTTCTTACAGATAAAGCCATTATCTCACTGAATACCCATACTAGATTCCAGATTATCTACAGTTGTAGAGATAATACAGTTGTGCTACAGGCATTTGCATCCACAGTGCTATGAATTCTTCCTAGAAAATAATTTTGTCATTCTTGTGATGTGAGCTCCTATGCTGGTTTTAGTTCAAATGCTTTCAGATCAAGCTTCCACTCTTACAAATAATGAAGCGACTAACTGCATGAACAGCAAACTCTTCTAAAGATGAATAAAACTATGTCTTTGACCTCCTGTGTTTTCTGCAAACTTTCATAATTAACTCTTCAGTGATAATTTTCCTGAGGAAGCACCTATCAGCCCCATTCTTCAACTGCTACATTTCGGGGAGCAAAATAAAGACAAAAAATGCCACATCATTTTGCTTTCATAGAGAAAGATTAATAATTCTATTATTTCTTCAGATAGAATATCTGCCTGTACATTTCATACTACCTTCAAATAAAAACATCTTACCTTGTACATGATGTGACGTACGTTCAAATTTTGTATAATCAATACAAACATGGTATACAAGTCCAATGCTGGTAAAGAACATAATTCTTCCACTACCAGGGAAGTTCTATTGTTTTCAGGCAGCTTTAGCAGTAGGCCAAGTACTTCTTCATCACATCTTCCAGTTAAGGATACCACAAAGGCACTGTAAAGAACCTATCACAACATAAGTGTATTAAAAATTTTTCTCCCTGAAATACATCACCTTTTTTTATAGTCAACAAGGTGAAAATTTGTGTCACAGTAACATGACAATTTGCAGGCACCAACAGACCTGAAATAATAAACCATACAGCTTTATATCAGATTGCTATGTTCTTACTTTATAATCCTTGCACATATAAAAAGATAAACTATATTTCTTACAAGGATTTACTTCCATTTTTCACAGGTCAATCATTCGCTCTTGAGCATTCATACCATAAGCAGGCATGTTTACAATGCTGAGCATACTTCTAGCAGATATACACCTCTGCTGCAGCAACACCTGAAGATCAAAATCTAGGCATGTGAATCACTAACATCAAACAATAAGGTCCTTCCTTCTTTCAAAGGACACATAAATTTAACACTTGGGGATGCCTATATGGCAAAACGTCTACTCTGAGTCAGCTCACATTTCTCAGTTAAACACTGCTTTAAAGTATTATTTAATAGCAGATGAAGGGACAAATGCCTAAGCAGACCTTGGGTGAGACTATAATAAAACCATCTTGGATAATGGCAAGTGCTTGAAGTCCATATATCTCAGAGGTTCTTAGCTACCCATTCTCAGTAAGTCCAGAAAAATTACAAGTTTTTTAGGAGCCTGTAGGAGCCAAGGTACAGGGCTGCTTTGTACTGCTTAGGACAAAACCTGCCTCTATCACCTCCCTTGAATGCATCTCTTGCTGCTAAGAGTACCCAGTCAGGGAGAGGATCTGCAAGACTGGATATGCAATTTAACTCCTTAATTCCTATTAACATTTTATTTTCCAACTTAATAATTTGATTCTTTGGTTTTTATTTTGGAACAGAATTTTGTCTTTGTGATTCTACAAGGTTTTATATATATTTATAGATTCACTTGTCATCGTGTGCATTCAAGGAACAGAATATGAAAATAATTCTGAAAGCAGTGTAAAATTATACTGATTTTGACTTCTTGCTGGGGAGGAAATTTGACTGTGATGCAATTTGAAACTTATTTCAATCGTGCCTCACATGAATATCCACCCATTTCAGTGCAGTTTTAACACATTCAACTTCATTCTTTTCTCCCCTAGGTTAAGTTACTCTGAACTTTCCTTGCAGCTTTCTGAGTACCAGAGCTAATCCAAACATTCAATAAATGAATGCTCATAGTCTTCAGGTTACAGGTTTTAAGTGATTTCAAATCACTTCATCACATGACAATGAGCATGGCCAGCACATAACAGAAATTATGGGTAAATATAATAAGCACAAAAAATTCCCGGGTTTACTCTTACTGTTCCAGAAGCAAGCACAGTAGTAGTATATAACCACAGAAATATAGGGCTACAATGGGCCTATAGCCATCATTAGGTTATCAGACAGTGGCTGTATAGACAATAAACATAATGGGCATGCCTAAAATATAGCTCTAAAAAGTATTTGTGCAGCTTTCATAATCATGAAGAGACACAGGCTTTTAATGCTCCAGCTGGACTGGGGGGAGGATTTAAGTACTAAGCAAACAAAATATTCTGTATAGTTATCCAAATGTGAGATGTGTGTATATATCTAAGCTCTGCATATGACCGGCAAAAAGTAAGGATGGAAAGTAATTTGACAATTCAGCCAATTAGCATTATTATTCCAAAGGATCAAAGGTGCACTGAATCCCATTTAACTGAATTGCTTTCAGCTGACTTCTCTCATTACCATTTAGTGGTATCACAATAACAAGCTAACAATAAAGGCAGTCACACTGCCACAGAAGCAGAAGAACAAATCATCTATAAGTAGTTATGATGGTCTGAACTGCTTTTTTAATGCTGAACTTTTCACGAACAGAGCTTGCAACGGTTTCTGCAAGCAGAGCATCACTGACACCCAGTGGCTGCTCGACTGAGCTGATCAATTTACACCAAATGTACCCTCAGCTCTTAAACAGACACTTGCAGCAGAGAGAACTTATTAGTTAGCTGGCATTTCTTATGATTTCAACTGATCACTGGGATCACAGGAAAAAGCAATGATAACACACACCCTTTCCCACAGAAAACTTACAATACTCAAGAGTCAACAACTCAAAATGCAAGTAAAGTAAGACAGTGGTAAGATAATGAAAGAACAGTGAGGAATGCACAAGGGAATTTTAAAAAGATACATGTAAGACAACTCCATATCTCAGTGAGCAGAGGTTGTAAGTTATGATATCTCCAGAAACCCTGACCTTCTCTGCAATACCAAGACAGCAAAGCTCCAATTCTGTGCCAACACAAGAGGGTAAAACACTGCTGAAAGTAATGAAGCAGCACCATTTAGACCAGAGGAATAGTGCTAGTGTAAAATAATCTCTTAATGCATCACATTAATATTTTAAAGTCCTAAAACTCTCAAAGTATTTCACATGGAAGTGATAGGTAAAAATATAAGATTCCACACAAACAACATGGCTTGTTTTGCTCAACTGGTATACCATGCTGCAGGTTGACCCACTAATGACACCTTTTTTTGATGTTTTACCTCTGAATGAGAGACACTGGCTTCCAAGAGGGTATTGACAGTTTCTTCAGAAATATTAACAGAGGAACCAATGTCCAGCCTCAACTGAGTAATATTCCGCACAAAATCTTTGACTTTAACATCTGGAAGAGGAAGAAAATAGTACCAACAGCACCTATTTGATTAATTAGGCTTCCTACAGCATGTATCCTTTCCATTCAATTCACTGCAAGTGACAACATTGCCCTAAGTCAATAATCTCCATAAACAGTGTCCCTTTGAATTTAAAAGGACAAAGAAACAGTTATCATCCTACAAAATTGCACTAGAGTGACTTACAGAAAAAGGTGAAGAAAACTGGAACCCACCATTCACAAGATTAAAATCGCTGAGGAAAGCTGCCGCTGGATTTTCCGACAATTGTAGCTCCAAATTTTCTGTCACCCTGGAATGATAGCCTTAGTTTCACAAGTTATCAGAACCAAGCCATTGGCATTCCCATGTATAAAGACCAACATGGATAGTGAAACAGAACTAAAAGAGGCAATAGGGTCCCCTTATGCTCTGTGTGCACACACTGTGCATGCAGTCAGCACCTCTACAGACCTTGTGTGGTATTTATACGGTGCAGTGCTCATCATATTTCATGTCCAAATGAGACTGCATATGTAGAGATACATGTCTATCTCTATGCATAAACATATGTAGAGATTGATTCCCACAATGACTAAGGGCCCTAGCAAACAGTAGCTTATGGAGAAGGACAGGTCTAGCAATACCTCACTTCCATGTTTCTTACTGAACACACATTTTTAAAAGCTACATATACAAATCACTGCAGTTCAGGATGAAAAAAAGTCTAGCTAATTATAATTTAAGTAATAAAGAGTATGCACATATTGGATATGATTTTCTCTTCAAAACTTGACATGAACCCATGGTATTTAGGAGCAGCATCTAGGCTCAAGTTCTTCTGCATTATTACTGTAATTCACAGACACCATTCAAGCCTGTTACGAAAACAATCCTACAGTCAAACCAGTATATCAACAACTATAACAATGTCTATATCTAGCTGATTGCAAATTTGAAATACTCCCTGGTAGCATCTTGACTTAACATCTAATGGTTTTCCCCATGCAAATAACAACTATCGGAAGTTGTTTGGAGTTCAATCCCATCCATTTACAATCACCATCCTGTGTTTCTAACTCTTTGAACTGCTGAACTGATCTGAATGCTTAATATTTCACAAAAAACGTATTGAGCGGAAAAGCCATACCAAAAGAGCTATAAATAAAAAATTTAGATATCAAAATTTTAACCTAACTGAAGTCACAGGAAGTTTAAAATTCTCTTAGTTGTAATTCAAAGGATGCAGCAGATCTTGCTGCTCCATTAGCTGAAAGTGCTCATTAAAAATTTGTTTTTAGAAATATTAAGTTACTCTAAATTACTTAAATAACTTGTGCATTTTATCCACTCAGTTTTAAGTTAAATTAACAAAGCCAAAAAAAATACAATATTTCTCCTGTAATTACTTAACTTAGAACACAGACATATGCACAGAATAACATCACTAATGATTAAGAACCATTTGGGGTGCCAAAATGTGAAAGGCTTTACATTTGCAGTCGTCTCTGGACGTTCCCCAACATTAGATGACATTCACAGCTGTCACTGCTGGTATTCTGCAAGGCTCCCACAAAGTTCTCCAAAGCACTGGAAAGCTTTTGGTTTATATACACCATACTCTCACAATCCCCCTCATTGAAAGCAGGCAAATATCTTCCAACATCCTGCAGGACAGTGATCACATGGTTAGTAAATTCATGAGATTGTGTTATAGTTTGAAGCAGCAGCTCACAGTAATTAGATAACTCATATTTTCAAATGAGAATATAGGCAAGGTAATATTCCCTTAGTCATTGTATGATTAACTGAACCTGGATTAAATGTTTTCAAGAACCAAGGAATTTTCAAATATTTGAGTTTTGGAAACCATCGAATTGGGAATTTGAACTAGCTTGTCAAAGAGAGTCATCCACTAATAGAAATGCCAACCTTTTAAAATTTGTTTCAAAATGAAGTGAGCTGTTCTTTTTCTTTATTTTTTTTTTTATTTTAGTCTGACCATTTTTATCTTTTTCCAAAAAAATTGTTCTGAACAACATCAGTTTACATTCAACAAACCAAAATATCTGGATCCTCATATTCAAAGTTTTTCATGTATTATGCTCTGTATAGTACACACTTTTATATTTTTCTCCTGAATATTTACAATTTTGATTTTGCAAAGTTTTTCTGATATTTGCAAAAGTAGGTCATAGAAGGGTGGTGACTGCACAAATGCATTTGGCCTGCAAAAGTCTGCTTTTAGATAGGAGTGATGCCAGTTGTCACCTGTTTAACACATTGCTGTTCATATCAGAAAAATGTCCAGGTAGACAAAGCAGCAGCGCTATTTAATAGAGAGAAGAAAAATTCTATACTGAAAAGCATGACTTTAGTATTTTGCCTGTGTACACACATATGTACTAACCATAGGCCTCCTTCCAGCTCTGGGAGAGTCTCTCTATGCCAAATACTACTCACCTGCTGGCAATTTCATGTTAAAGAAAAACAGTCTGAACCCAACCGGCAAACATAGCTGCTATTTTAGATGGAATTATTCTGGCCAAGAAGTTAATTTTTTTCTAGCTTAATTTCACAAGTGTTCATGTGAAGATTTAAAAGTATAAATGTACTATTACTCATTAAATTAGCAGAATGACAGAATTTAAAGAAATTTAAAATGGGCTGCTGTTTGACATTGATTGACAATCCAATTATCCTAGTTATAGGGAATTTTGTCTGGGTATCTCTATCAAAAGTATCAGAGTTATACCTATTTAAATCTCGGGTTTGTTTAGCCACTGTGGGGACTCATCATTCAGAAAGTGGGGGGAAAAAGGAAGCTTTCATAAGTTTCCAAATTTAAATGCGTCTTGTAAAGTACACTTGTAGGTGAGGGAATCATTCAGACCTGATAATCATCTTGAACCACAGCAATCCCTTCAAAGACAGCGAGGAGCAAGTGACTCATTAATCCATCTTTACACTTTGCAATGGCACAGAAAATGTTGCTAAAGACAATGGGTTCTTCTGCAAGAGAAAATGTCCAGATTTAATCAGATTAAATAAACCCAATTTGAAATCAAATTTAAAGTTAGCCAACTAATAAGGGAGAGAAAATATTTAAAAGCAAGGAACATCTGATTTATTAGGCACAGAGAAATACTTCTAACTAAATTTAAGTATCATTTCAGAGGACAAGAAAGGCTGGTTTGATTCAATTTCAGTTTCTCTTCTCCATTACATTCTCCTCATCAGTAATAAGAACATTCCTACCTGCCACAGAACCAGGGAAGAGAATTTCATATTTGCTCTTCATGAGCAAGAAGCATAACTACGAGAAGGTAAGTGCATTAACCACATCTACCTTTTCCTCAAGCAGCTCCCCTGATGCTATTTCCCTGTAGGAACACCTGAGTGTTACTAACCCTCCAGTGAGCAGTAACTTTCAAACCCAAACTACAAGGGGAGCAAAACAGCATTACATGAGCATTTTCCATATCTTAGCATAATGAAGCCATATAGAGTGATAGTATTATCCCCCGGTCATCCCTGGAGGTTGTTTCTACCCAAGATTGTAGCCACCATATCCTTGGAAAAAGCCTCCTTTCTGCTGTCTGCAGAGGGTTTGTATATGGGATAATAGTGAAGCAATTTGACTTGACTGCTCATTCAGTACCAAGGTAATTTTTTTCAACTATTTTTTTCTCTTAAGTTTGGTTCTTAAGTAGGAAGAATAATAAACACTGCTTCTAAAGCAAGCAAACCTTGATCTTAATCATAGAAGTAATACAATACAACTCCTCAAATCAAACCAAATCAAGCAGTTTTCATCTTTTCTCATTAGGTTTCATAGCATTTTCTGTAACAAATGAAACATTATGAAACATTCCCACAAACAGAGGATTGGAATGAGAATAACAGGAATTTAGTTCCCTAATCTCAGTTCTGTCAATAAATAGACTGTTCTTCAGAGGTCAAGGACAGAACACAGTTACCTGGCTACACAATTTCAGCATCATTTTTCCTAGCTCAACGTCATTATCATTTTACTCTTTAGAACTACAGCCATCACAGGACAGTAGAGAAAACAGACAAAACTGAGTTGTAATCACATTTTATGCCCTTTTAGAAATTAATTTGGCATAAGACATTACAGATCTTATCCCTTGTTTTAGAAGGGCAAGTTAATGCCTCCTAATTGCTCTTTGCAATTCTGGGCATAGTTGGCTAAAATATGAACTTGGAAATGCACTGGCTTTTGTTTTCCAAAGAAAACATAATATGAAATTATACTGGGGTCTATATAGAGCCTTTCTTAAAGTGCACAACTTGGGAGCATATACATAAGGAATTAAACAAGGTAATACAGTAAAATTTGAAAGATTTGTTGAAGGTAAAGTTTTTCAGCTACAGGTAGCCAATTCACTGGTGTGACACGGCCACACAGTGAGAAGTGGGAGATGCTACTTCCTTTAAATACTTGCCCCATTTTTCCTTACTGTCAACTACACACTGCCCTGTGGCAAGTCTGGCTCGAAAAACCCTGTGACTTGACTCAGCTCACTAGCTGAGGAGGAGCAGCAAGATCTCCTGATTTCACTGGGATTTTAAATCTATGTCAACACTCCAGAAAGAAATTATCCCTTTATATGATCTGCATCAGATTTTTTCCTCTTTTGGTTTACTTTCCAGGCATCAGTATGCTTGTCTTGCTTGACATCACCCAAGTTACCTTATTTGTACAAAAGTTTGCTTAGAGCAAAGCCTTAACAGCACTAACACCATGGGGACTCAGAGCCACTGCTGTAGTAACCTACCTGAAAAGATTTTGAGAATATTCAAAATGGTAAATTGCAGTTTCTGCAATAGTATGACAATATCAGGGTGTAAACTTTCCCGAAGAATGCTGCAGATTTTAGATGCTCTGTAGAAACACCAATAAGAAACCATTATTTTCATTCCAAGGGTACCACAGAAAAGTTTCAAGACGTGACAATGCACAAATACAGTCTTCAATGAACCACACAAGGATTTCAATGTTAACAGTTTTTACATTTGTTTGAACTATTTCAAAATCAGAATATAATACTTCCATGATAAAAAATATACCCTAGAAGCACTAGAAAATACCTTCAAAAAACAAGCAAAATCATAATAGCTTCAGAAATACTGAGGGCCCACGTAATATGCTGAGTTGATGGCAAAGAGTAGATAAACAGCATGTAGGGAAAATCAATCACTTTTCTACTCCTTGTTTTCAATACTTTTAAGCAGATTAGGTTAATACTTGACCCTGATGGACAATGGTTTCATGTATTTGCATAAAATTAATCATAAAGGTCAAAATACCACATCAGAGCATCAACTTTAAAGTGCCATTTCTCAGCTAGTTTACATCAGTAGTTCTACCAGCAAGAAACCCTAGAGCTGTTAGGAACAAACAGTTTGTGGGCTCATTCAATATTGTTTAAATGCAGCAACTCCAGTCTAACAGCCTTTTTATTAAGTAAACCATCAGTAAACTTGAAGCAGTTTCCTCTGCTGCTGGATTACATCTGATCTGAGTAGTCAGGCAAAAATGATTGTGGGCTCAAGATTCCTTCAGACACAGCATTTGTTAGAACTGAACAACTTAACACAATAGCCATAACATAACACATCACCAAATTTAAGAAACTTTGTATAGCTATATTTGGATACAGATAAAAACCTCCACACACCACAAAGAATTAGGCCCAAGCATTCCTTAACATTTAGCTCCATAGGCAAAAATGACTGTTGCCTGCCAACTAGGAGGGGTTCAATATTCAGACCTGCAAGGATTTTATAACATCAGCATCTTCAAATAATTGTTTCTATAATAGTTCCAAAGAAACCAATTCAAGTATCAACACATAAGAATAAACACATATGGTAAACATAAGCTAAACATAATAATCTCATCCACACAATGTGTTCTGATACCAAAAATGGCTGGTCTGAATAACATAAGTTGAAACAAATCTGAGGTGAAGCACTAATTACCTTAATAAAAGTTTTGATAGAGCTGTTCATAAACAGAGAGCTCTTCTGAAACTATTAGCACACTTCCCAAAATGAGTACATGGAAAACACTCACCTCAGTTCTGCTATTACATCCTCATTCAAACTCATTAGTAAGAGTTTTATTTTATTCCTGTCATGTTCTGCAGTAGACTGAAATAATATTTGCAAAATCTCTTGCACGATCTCCAGAGTTCTGTTTTGGGATTGAGTAGAAGTGTCTCTAGATGGGGCTTTATAAAAAAATGAATCAATGAAGTCAACTTTATGAAGCTCAGTAATGTTTGTATGTAAAGTTTCTTCTACAACATCGAGATCAGCAATTGTACGAAGGAGGCTGTTTAGCAAAACTGAAAAAGCAGCATAAGCATTATTCAATTTCTCTCTGCTAAAATGACTGTCATCAAACCATATACCAGAATAGTCCTTCTTAGACTTATTTTGGAATAGCTCCAGAAAGACGATAATATCTTTGACAGCTAGCAGTAGGTCGTTTGATGAACTTTCATTAGTCATAAGGAGAATTAGAGCATGCATTATCTTAGAATAATTTTTGTTACATTCACATAGAATGTTCTTCACAATGTCTTGTATATCTTCAAAATTTCTTGATAGAGCACCTACAGATGTGTTAAACTGCTTTAGTAAAACATCAGGAGCCATTGAAGGGGACTGTCCAGTGGCAAACTTTAGTAACTGAAACTCTTGATTTATCACCACAAGTAGATGTCTAACACTAAAATTCACCAATAAATTTTCTATGCTTGCAACTACAGGAAACCAGAAGTTCTCAAAGTTGTCAGATATATTGATGTTCCCACTTAAAGCTGATATTGTCAAAAGAATTGCATGTGTCTGGTTTCCAACAGATGATAGAGTCATTAAAGGCTGAATTACAGAAAGAAAAGAAAGGACAGCTTTGGTATTCAGGAGCCTAGAAACTTCACTGGTCATATTCTTAACATTAGTAAGAGCACTCTTAAGTGATGTTCTTGACTCTCTGCTCCAACTTAGGCCACCATAAAGATTATCAAGCTGTTCAAGAAGACCTTTGGCCATCTCCATTTCTGACATTGAAATGCTGCTCAGAGTTTCTACAATTTGTAAAGCCATTTGGCTCTTTGGTGTGGAGGAACAATTGATTGCATATGTATTATTCATCTGGAGTGGCACAGCATAAAGGGATAACTCATTCCAAAAATCTAGCAGCTCTTTGACAACTGAGCTATTTATATGATGGAGCTCAGAAAACTTCAAAATTATAGAGTTCCATTCTTTGATCTGATGAAAAAAGCAAGTCAGATTGCGAATGATATCCATCTGAATGCCCTCCATAGAGCAAGCAAAACTGTCATCCAGAGTGATGACTTTAAGATCCTTAATGACTTCAATGACTGCATTGTAATGAAGAGTAGAATTGGTATGTACAAAGTCACAGAATTGAACAGTGGGATCACTCTGAGGCATTGCTGTTGTGAGAGGTGTTGCAGTTGCGAGAGTCCAGCAAAATGCTGCAGAAAAACAAACAGAGGCTTCTCCAGGTTCGTCAGAGATGTCTGCCAACATCTCCAGCAATGTTAGAAGATCTTCTACTTGGTTAGAGAACTCCTCATCAGTAAACATCGGCATTTTTTCTTCCTGAGTCAGTATAAAAGCATATATTTCAGTTAATGCTTCTGTAACATTTCCATGAGCCAATCTTTCTGTAAGGCTGATGACATCAAAGAGGAGGTTGAATACATCTTCTATATTGTAGGGCTCATCTTGTTCAAAAAGCTGTGTTATTTGCCATGCACCAGTCAGGTTCCAGTAACATGATATGTTCTCAAATGCATCCCACCAGTCTGCTAAAGTACCTAACTCAGAGTTCTCAAGAGAAAAAGGTTTGATATTTCTGAAGAAATTTTCTAGTTTCTCCTGGACCTGTTTGAATCTACTTATCAAAAACTCAACATCCATGTTTCTCATATTTTGCACCACAGCAACCATATGCTTTAGAAACTCCTTTTCATCTCTTAATGGAAAGACAGTAAAAGTAGGAGACTCGAAAATTTCAAGTGCCTTCCTTACCAGTTCAATATTCAGACCCGCTGTTTCTATCAGTTTCTGGGGAAATGTTTTGTGTTCATTCTGCAAGTTTGAGTCAAGCTTTCCAATCATATATTGAAAGAACTCCATCAACAAATGGATATTTTTCCCATGCAAGAAAGGTTCAATCTCATTGTCCAAATGAGAGGAGCTGTTTTCAAAAGTTTTGTTTTCCAGAAGACTTTGAATTTCTGACCAAAGTTCCACTGATAAAAGACGAATGTGGTGAAAAGGATTAAGGAGCATCCTTGAGGTCCTGTTAAAACCACGGGTTGACTGACTAAAATGAGTCATATTTGACATATACAATGAGCTCCCAACTAAATCACCAGTAACAGTCTGTATTTGCTCCCCAGAGTTATTTAAAAGTTTAAAAATCAATTCAAGCACATTAACATCATCTTTTACATAAAATTCTGGGAGAATAAGTTTCAAAGTTCTTGCTATGATATTGAAATAAACACTTACACAAATCACATCAGAACCACCCAGGGAACATTCAGGGAGTGTTAAATTAAAAACCAAATTAACAAAGTTCATCACATTCATTAGCTTAGCATCTGTCTCAGCATTTCCCAGAGACTGCAGAAGAAATAAAATATGTTTTGCACTTTCAAGTTGGGAAGGTGACTTGTATTTTTCAGCAAGATTACTTAACCCACGTATCCATGTGTTACAATCCTCTGCTTCATCCATTGTACTATGAAAGTTTAGAAAGGAGTTCAGATGAGATGAAAGATTTGTTTGCAAGTAGCTTACGTCTTTCAGAGTATTATCCAAAATTAATTTAGAAATATTCTGGAAAATGCTGATACAAGCCATATATTTGTCTCGAGGTACAGTTTTTAAAAGAGAAGATGTGTCATTTATCTCAGTGAGAATAATTTCAAGTTCCTTTTGAGAGAGCTTAAGAATAGTAGAAAGGGAATTCCCAATGGAAAATACACCAGCACCCTTATCTTCTCCCTCAGATCCTCCTGAGATGAAAGCATCAAGCCAAGAATTCAAAAACTCTTCGTTAACAATCATCAGTATAGATTGCTGCATTTTAGTTATCATGACTCCCATTGTCTCTAGAACACTTTCGAAATTGCTATCTTTAAGCAAGTTTGTGACATCAAATGCATTGTTAATTACACTTTGAAGATTAACAAGGAAAACCTCAAAATCTTTCAAGTCATTTAAATTGCCATGTTCCTGAAATAGAGCTTTTAATAGCTTCATTGCTGCTTCTGTAGCTTCAACAATAGCCATAGCTGTATTGTTGCACAGTTCATCTTGAGTTACATTTAAGAGGTTTTCAGAGAGATATGCCAAATCATCTTTTAGACAAACAAAACAGGTTGAATTCAAATTTAAGATTTCCGCTGCTTCTTCAAAAATCTCTGTCCATGCCTGAAGCCATGTAAAAGTGCAGTGCAAAGCAGAAGGCACACTTACCTTATCTCCCCAGTTTGCTACATTAGACAGGACACTGTCCAAAGGAAGCAGAAGTAAGTTATAAACATCTGCTGAATGTTCCACAGAACTCGTGTTTGCTAGATAAAAATCAGTGCACCCATTATTTACCAGGCATCCTGGAGACAGATCAAGAAACTCTTCCAAAAAACATAAGACATCTGTTTGGAGCTCTTCATCTATAAATAAAGTTTTAAGGCTGCTCAGAGTGTCATAAACAACTTGTATATCTTTTTTTCCATTCTGTGCAAGAAACTGTGCTTGAAACTCTGTGTAGTTGTAAATTAACAGTAACTTTTCACAGAGAGACTTACTGGTGAGGTTCCAGAGAAGATCAAAAGTTTCAAACAGAAAATCAAAAACTAATTCCTTATTCTGCAAATCATGCCATACTTGAGAAGATGACATACTTTTTGAAGTCTCATAAAGAAGTTTTAACAGAGTGTTATTACTCTTAGTATTCAAAACCAGATCATCATTCTGGTACAGAAAGAAAATTTTTGGAACAAGGCAGGCCACACTAGTATTATTAAATTTTTTTATATTTCTGAGGAAATCATGCACAATTTCTCCTAATACTTGTACCTTATACATAAAAGTTGCATTTGAGAGAAATAAAGAGGAGATATTACTCACTCCAGGAATTGTGCTAAATGACACATTGACATGATCACCAGACAATGATTCAACTTCATAAAGACTTGTTTCGAAGTGTTCACTTATATGTTTTAAATGGTCCAAAGCAGTAATATTTAACACTGGCCAATTAGTCAGGATACTTTTGAGCAACATCATACTTCTATTACAGATTTTATTTTCTGTAATAGAAGATAAAATTCTAGATAAGTTCTCAATTGCCTCTTCCTCCTCTACTTGACTCAAGAGAGAAAGCCTAGAATCAAGTTCATGGAATACAATTTCCATTATATGCCAGAAAATTTCTGTCTTCTTTTTTGTCCAGAAGCTCTGAAGAGGCTGGAATATTTTTTGTAGCTCATTATGGAGTTCAGAAACTGCAAGTGAGAAATTGGTGGCAGATTCCTCCCCAGCAGCAAATTTTTTTATCCACATAATCGCATTATTCAAGGCATTTTCAATTAGAGACTTGTTTGAAGAAACTGAGAAATCAAACATTATAATTTTTTCTATGACTTCTACAAGATGAAAAAGATGATCCATTTTCTTTTCACCAGAAATCCTTAAGTTTTCTTCTGTCTTCAAAAACTTTTTGAAAGATGTCAAAATCCTGAAAAATTAATTGTAAGTTTTTTTCTTGTTAGTTACCTAGCAGGCAGACAGGAATCTTTAACTATACATTATTTAATTTTGGAATCTAGGTCTATTTACATAATTTAAGGAAATTCCAAATATAATTTAAATATCAGTCCCAAATTAATCACCACAAAATCTTGAATTAGCAAAACTTGACAATTGCTTTGGTTTTCAAAAAAATGTGAAAAAAACCCTACCGGAAAGTCACAACTTCATTCAAATCAAAACCTGAATGTAGACAGCAGTTAAATAATTGTGCATTTATCAGTACTTATACTCAAGCTTGAAAGCCACAAAGAGTCCAACACCTTTGAGTACCTCACATTTTCAGCTGCTGAAAAGAACAAAGCTTTTATGTTTCACAGACTAATTATTTTACAGACAGGAATGTATCAATAGAATTGATCAAAACCTCTGATTTTCTATGAATGCTAAAGTTTTTTTTATTTTCTCATCATTATTGAAAGCTAAAATGTTCCAATTGACTGCCTGATAGCTGCACTGCTATTTTAATATCTACAAAAACAAAATCACAGTGAAAATTGGAATGCACCAACAGAAGTTTCTATTATGTCAGTATTATTTAGCGAAAGAAAAAAAGTTACTAGTTCTGTAAGACTGGTCAAGAGGAGGTGCATGGAAAAAAGAGCCTTGGAATGTAAAGGCCTCAAGTTTAAAATATCTTCTCCTTAAATATATTTTCTTTCTTTCCAGACTCTGTAATCAGAGGTAGAACACAAAAACATTGTGCACTGCAAACAAAAGGGTAAAACTGCTAAAAATATACTGTTGTTGCTCACAACTGCAGCAGCACAGCAGTTTTATTTCATAAATTAGAACCAAATTTGAAACCATCCTACTAAATTTTTGAACAATTTGACTGCAATCTCTCTCTTACTAGTAGATAACGGATTGTTTCTTTCAGATTTATCCTAAGATGTTGATTTGTATAACATGAATCATACCTCCTCCAGCTCTAGTGTCTAATATGAACAAGTAATTACAAGCAATGAGAAACTGAGGCCAATACTATAACTCCCAGAAGCAATGCAGGTCATCCAGTGTGCCATTAGAAATAGGGAAGTATCAGTTCCTGTGCTCTGCCATAGACGTTCTTGAGGCTCTGCCAACTCTGACAAACATTGACTCCCTTTATGTACAACTTAACTCCTCTGTAGAACCTTCCAGATCAGGAATATTTAAATAGCTTGAAAAAACATCATTTTTAAGTACAGACAAGGCTTACAGACACGTCTTCATATAAAGTATTTACATTTGCATCAAGTGATGAACCAAACAGAACTTGAAACCGTAAGAGAAGTTCAAAAACATCATAAGAAATCATACTCAGAGTATTATTTCAGAGCGCCCTAGATGAGATTGCAAACTAGTATGTGTAACTAATCCTGTGTGTTTAAAATTCTGTTCTCCATAGGCCGTAGCTGAGGACTTCTGTTACAAGACCTCCTGCACAACTGAGTTTGACTTCTACAATAAAAATGCTAAGTATTTCAGATGCACAGGACTTGCTACACATGAGAAGTATTACTGAGTCACATCAACTACTTGTGGGAATTAAATTTTGTTTGCAGAACAAGAGAGAATTCAGGTCCTAGTTCAAAATGCCAATTAGCCACAGCCACTGATTCCTGTGAGTCCTGATCATGTAGTAGTCAGATCCTCTGCTGAACCTGTAGGAGGCTATACTGTGAAGCACAAATTTAATTTCTTTTCCAGAACATGTAAGCATCAGCACAGTTGTTTGACTGTATACAAGGTTTTGAACTACAGAATAAAAAACAAAATCACAAAACAGACAAACAGAAATCAATAAAATGCAAAGTGAAAACAAATATTCAGGTTGATCTAATTTTATAAGGCAAGCTGCAGAAAGATTAACTTACCAATCATGTGATGAAACATATCCTTCTGAAAAATAGGGATCTGATTTCTCCTTCCATTGCTGGATCAGGGTATTTATCTCTGAAAAAAGTTTCCTGACTTCCCTGTCATCTAGAAATTGAGACATTAAATCAGCCACGATTCTTCTAAGTTCCAAAAGGAGATTCTGAGAGAGACTGCTGCTGCCAAGCCATTGCTCAAGTATCTAGTGAATTGAATACAAAACAGAACCTCTCGTTAATCAAGGCTTTCTTACTTAGGCAGTACACAGAATTTGCATGTCTTTAAAAAAACTCACACAATCAACAATGATACTAAAATTTCTCCCTAACAACCTCTTGACTCTGAAATGACTGACGTGACAAAGGTAGATTTTCAATACAGCTTTGACTGACGTGCAAGTTGGCAATGTAACAGGCTACAGCACACACACAACTGACATCCCACGTGGTGCTGACCCTGCCTAAAGACCCAGGAGTGGAGAAAAGACGGGCTGAGGCTGAAATCAACCAAAAGCTGACCAACACAGCCAGTTACTCAGGCTCCCTTTACCAGACTTCTGCCTACACTGCCAATATGATGGAAGGTAGCAGCCTTAACATGTCTGGAGTCCCAATCTGTGTTAGATTGTGAAGGAGCCTGCATGCTCCCATTCTGTAGCCCAGAAATAAGCATAACAACACCTGGCCAAACGTACTGACTGCCCTCCTTTCCTCCACCATTATCTTTCTTCTTTAATGCCAAGTGAATATAACAGATTTTTCTAAGAGGTATTCTTTTCATTCTATTCAAGATAATTCACAGTGGCCAGCAGCTTACAGTATTTCTGGTGCCCGTAAAGAACCTCAACCCTTGCTAAGAGTTTTAAAATCATGGCTGAAATTATTACTGGATTTTCCTACATAGAAATTAGTGCATTACTTTTGGCAATCACATTGAATTATTACCTCCAACATCAAACAGCAGGGAAACCTTCTCAAAGATTATATTTTTGAGTAAATACACAGGAAGCTCTACATCAGAATTTTAAGATGCTCTACTTGAAGTTCACTTTTATCTTGCTTCAACCACTATTGCCAGAGACAGTGAAGGGGAATAATAAATAAATTAATTAAATATCAGTGCAGGTGTCTAGTCACTTTTCAGTTTTGTTCAACATTTAGTCTCAGGTGGAACAGTAAAGAGTTTCCTCTGACAAGTCTCCACATTGCAATGCATTTCAGTACATTCCCTGTTAGATTTCAAATCTGAATCTTTATTAATGAGAAAATCCAATTAAGTAGACACATGATGATAGATTATACTTCCAGTGTAGTGATCCTTTATAAGGAATATTTCATCTTATTAGCAAAACATTGCATGGAAACAATTTTATAGATAACTTAGATCTTTTAACTGAGTTACTGCTGACAACCAACATGGAAAAACTAGGAATTCAATTTATTAACTTAAAGTTACCCGTGCATAGAGTTTGAACTTGCTGACAGCATGAACAAGATACAGTTTGGCTTCATGCTGTGCAGAATTACAGCCCTCTCCATTGTTCTCTTTTTTTGCTTCATCTTCTGGGACAACAGCCAGAGCAGAGCACACAAACTGCTCCAGTGTCTCTCCTGTGGGAATCTGGCAAGGACACAAGGAATTGATGAGTATTTCAAGAGCATTGCTGGGTGTTATCTCTATCAACTTACTAATCTAAAGAAAAGAATAACACATAGCCTCTTCAGCAAGAACAAAGCCCATTTAACCCAGCCTCATATTCCTGAGCACATACTTTGAAGTACTCCAAATGCAGGTTGCTGTATAAAATACCAGTGGCCCCATTAAGGTGCTCATATAGCAGGCAGAATTATGAGATTGGTTCCATATGCAAGGAATTTTCACCTTGTAGCTACACTAGTGTTGCTGCTTCTACAGTAATTTGCAGGCTGGTGCTGAACTAACTTGATTATGATACAGTACCCCTACAGTAGAATACCTGTATTGAAACAACTTCAAAAGGATAAAAATTACTGGTATAAAAAGCATTTTGTACAGTGATACATCTCAACAAGTGATTATGTGCAGCAGAATAGTTTTAAATTGAGGTTGGTGGGTTTCAAGAGAGTGGCCAAGAGAACAGAATTTTTTCCTCAGACTAATTTTTAAAATCTGTGATGAAAGGTTAAATATTCCCAAGCCTATAAATATTATTAAAGTTTACAAAAATAATGCTACACATTTTACTTCTGTTATTGTCTTTCTGAGATACTTTACATCCTTGTTCCTTTCAACTTTGACCAGAGAATTCATAAAAAGTTTTGCAAAAACTTTTGGTGTTTTGACACCAAACAAAATGGGGCATTAGATACAGAATTGAAGTGTTTGAAACAAACATTATCCAGGATTCCATATTTGATTTCATAGTTCATGATAGTCTTCAATGTTCTAACACAAGGACAAAATATTGAGATACTAGTTTAAATGGTTAGCAAGTGAATAGCCTGGGATTTCACAGTCAACCATACCTACAACAGGCTACCACTGACATTATGTTAAAGGGCCATTCAAAAGTTAAGGGATTTCTTTACTAATTTATCCATTTGTTTAAATCAGCTATTTTCACAATAGAATAACTTCTGAAATATAACTCTAAACTGTAGCGCTTGCAAAGAGCAAACAGATATCACACAAATACCAACATGTTATATTAAAGAAACTGTGGACTTAAGTACAAAAAAATTTTTCCAGTTTTCTGCAGTTCAAACCAGACCACCCCAACAGACCATTTTGGTCAAGAGGATAGGTTAGAATACCCTATCCAAAGAAATGTTTTCCTCTAAATATGGTGCATCACCAGGCTATTTATTAAGCACCATTGAAACAACTCAGTCTAGCACATTCATATCAAGACTGCACAACTGAGAAGAAAGGACTCTCGGTCTCCCTTAATTTACAAAGAGAAGAGACAGGCATTCTTTGTCCAGCAAACCAGATGAAAAATGCTACCAAACAAGCTAATCCTGTCAGACTCAAATCAAGGATTTGGTTTAAAAGCTTGGTGGAGCAATGCTCAGAATTCTCTACAAGACTGGATAATGAACTCAGGACTCCGCTATACACAGTTGTGACTTCAGAGAAGCACAAGTTCACGTGTACACAGCTAGACCCATCAGTATCTTCATGTGCAGAGACTCCAGCTGAAGCCAAATATTATTTGTTTATTCCCATTTGATAGCCACATTTATTTGATGGGAATGAAGCCAGGATATTTAACAACCTTGTAGCTGCTTCACAATACTAAGCTTCTGTAATGCAGGAAAATACATTCAAGGTACAAACGAAAAACAAAAATATATTAGAGAAACACACCGAAATTTTCAACTGATTTACCTCTGTTAGTTCTGCCGTATAACTTAGCAGCTTCTCAACATAAGGGCCATCAAAACCAAACCTGGATTCAAGTTCTGCTTTCACAGCAAGTGGATTCCATAAAACATCCCCAAAAGAAAGATTGTATTGAAAACCTGAAAGAAAGGAAATCTTTTGTTTATGTAATTAATTCTTTTCATTCACATTCTTTCTTGGTGGTTCACACTTGGTGAGATCCAAGTACCATGTTCCCAGCTTTTTTGGAGACAGCAGAATGTGTGCACCTGCACACCAATTTACCTAGGATAAAATCCATGATTGCACTAGGGGTAAAGTCAGTTGATGTGATGGCTTTTCAGCAGCTGATATGATGGTGGTGGGATGCCCCTGCATAGTAATTTCCAGCAAACTCCATAGGGTGCCATTCTGAACTGTACAGTCATGCAAAGGTGTGTGTATGGACTGCATGTGAATTACTACTGAGAATGAGAGCAATGGGAGAATACCAGAAGTTCCAGGAAAATCAAATTTATCCTCTGTGCAAAGGTTCCAGTACATCACCTTTGTCCCACATCAGCTTTCATTTTTGCAGGTGAAGTGGGATTTAGACTGCATATTACTCTTAGCCTGACCTTCCATACCAAGCAGACAGCTACACATCATGCACTTCAGTTTGCCCATGAAACTTGCTCCTGACATTTTCTTGTTTTCCTGGGGCCAGCCAACCTTCTCCAATTAAACTCATCTTCAATAGTGAAGCAGCAGGTGGAGAAACGTAACCATTCAGCTGACAGCAGAATTTATGAGAACAGAAGAATGAAGCTTAAAGTAAACCAGTCATAATACTTAACATACATATCTAAAACAAAATGCTCTCTTCTAGCGAATGGAAACCGTCCCTTATATTGATTTAGTCTCTCTCTGAAATTCATTGCTGAAAGGCCATTCTAAACACTATGTATTAGACCAGTTTATCTGATAATTGCCAGAGTCTGATAAAATTTAGTTATTAGTATTGGTCTTTAAAAAGCAGATCAGTAAAGAACTGGGTTAGCACTGCAGCAATATAGTTTAGTCTCTGCACATCAGGAACTTAGAAGAAGGTCCAATATATTTCCAGCATGCTTATGAAGTAGTTCAAAGAAAATCTGAAGCAAATTTCTTACCTTTGAAGCTCCTATCCTGTACTGATGCAGCAGTCAAATTCAGTGCCATTTTCACCACTTCATAGAAACTTTGGCCCAGTGGCATCATGGCTAAATCCTTCAGTGATGCTAAGGTACTGAAAGTGGAAAATAAAACAAAAATCAAGCTCTCTGTAAACTCAAAAACCTGAAATGACTTGCTGGAAGGAGACAACCTTCAAGCAACTGAATAATAAAACACCTTTCTTACTGTTGAAAAACCGATGTTTTATGAAATTAGAGTTTAAATGAACAAAACACAGATTGAGATATTACAGTTAGAATATCAATCAATTTCCATTAAAGAAATGTGTCCTGAGAGGACCAATGTGCTCTTAAAAAAAAAGGGAGAGAAAAAAGGGTGAATAAAAATAAGAGCAAGACTACCACAAACATTCTCATCCCCAAAAGAAGGCAGGATCAACATATTTTACTTCCCATCAGTCTGCAGGAAAAAATACTTTTAAAGCAAGATAATACTTATTCTCACAAGTTAAACAAAGTACATTACAGAATGCATTGATAAAAATATATCTATTTAATTTCTTACAAGTCTCCATCACCTCAGCTGTGAAAAAAAATTTCTGTTTATGTAACTGAAACTTAATTTATGTCAAATTTCCTACAGAGCAATCCTTTCTTATTATGCAAATGAGAATCCAGTAAACCCAAAGCCAGTCACAGAGATGCGAAAAGTCTCAGTAAAGTACCTCTGAGAGACATAGAAAACACAGCACAGACCAGAAAGTGGGAAATGTAAATTCAGAACCTTTCTACTGGCTAAATTCTACCTTCGATAGGACCTCTAGAATGTAGTATAGTAATATGAAACTAGTCAAGAAACAAGCATTGTGTTTTGTGGTTTGCTTTCCAAATTGCATTAATGAGGGTAAATTTGGTCACTGAAGGGCACAGAAATGTTAAAAAAAAAAACAAGCAAATGAAAATACCAAAACCATATGTAAACATCTGAGTCTCTTATGTAGTTTTGCATGCTAATAGCTCAGAGAACAAGCTGGAATAGGGCTACAAATTACTCAGGCATAAGGGAAAAATAAATAAATTTTTAAAATCAAGCACCAACATAGGTGAAATCTGCATATTGTAAGAGACTTATTTTCCAGTTTGAAAAAAAGCTATATTATCATATCCTTATTATCTGGGTGGGGAGCTATTTTTGTTGTTTTTCTTCAGGTAAGGTTTTTTTTAATTAAAAAAAAAAGAGAGTGGGATGATAAAGGATGGTAGAACAACACAGTAACTTCCTATTCATGATCTTTGGGCCCCTGCTTCCCCATGGCCTAAGGCTGGTGAGGTACATTGCCGGTCTTCCACAGGCACCCAGGTTCAGAGAGCTTCTCTTGCTTTATGACTGTGTTATTTGACTACAATGACGATTGCCTATCAACCTGTTACGACAAACTGCCTACCCTGGCAAATGCACCTCTGACTTTCACCTAACAATTACCTTATTTTACTGAAAATTCCTGTAGATACATGTCTTGGTCTGTGCTTTAATTCTATGCCTGCCTCTGAATCCAACTGTCCCTTACCTGATTCAGAATACCATCTGTGGGGTTTTTTTCCCTTACTGTTTCATTTCTTGCAAGAGAACACCTAAAGCTATTTTGACAGC
The DNA here is from genome assembly GCA_013397075.1 of Rhabdornis inornatus. NCBI lineage: Eukaryota > Metazoa > Chordata > Aves > Passeriformes > Rhabdornithidae > Rhabdornis > Rhabdornis inornatus. The sequence continues at coordinate 51,838 of VWZS01002165.1, read as the reverse complement.
AAGAGGCTTAAGAAACAAAATTGACTAATTTTCCTGATACTAAGTGCTACATACATTTGGATCTGATTAGGATCAAAACTATTATTTTCTTATATTCATATGTATATGTTCTATCTTTCAAAGACTCCCAAAGTACATCACAAGGTTCAAATCCATATAATGTGATAAGCTAATTTCAGGCATTGCGATCATGCTTATCAAAGACTCCCAGGGCACCTCTGTTGAGTTTGGCAGAGATGCAAAACACAGTTATAAAGGAATCAGCGTGGGTGAAAATTCCTAACCCAGTTTTCTAAAAGCAAAATCTGGCAAAAAGAAGAAAATTGTCGCCTCTTTACACTGTTGAGGATGCTTATGTTATTAAGTAGACAGTGAGAAGAACAATAATTGCAGACAAAATTTTAAAACAGAGCACTTTCAGGAATGTGAAAGTACTTACTTTTGAATAACTTTTAGAAACTGTGTTATGGTAGCTAACTCATCTTCTGTATAAAAGCCGTTCAGTTCAAGATGAGGGAGTGAATGCAGAAGGTTCCAGATATATGGTTGCTTGTACAGATTTTCTGCTCTAGAAATAATTTTCTCTGCTTCATTCAAATCCATCTTTAGGCAGAAAAAAAAAAAATTACACGCAACACTTCCAGTTAAAAAAAAAAGGCAAGCGCTTATTACTTCCCTGACCCTCTTGAATTTTAAACCACTCAAAATATTTTTCCAAAGAGGAAACATACTAGGTTTGGTAAAATACCACATGATTTTGGTAGTATTTTGAACTCATGGAAGCTTTGTTTCTGATATGTCTCTCTGCTTCTGAAGGAAAAATGGAGCTGGAAGTAAAGCTAAGGCATCTCTTTCTGCTCAGAAGTGTAACCAAGGGAAGGATTATCTTCGAGCTCTCAAGAACAAGAAACTCCTTAGCCCTGCAATAAATTTCTAAGTCTAAGGTATAAAGATTAGGGGGCTGCCCAGGCCTTGCCATCCTTGTCTCACAGCTCTTTGCAGGGCTTGTGGGGGGTCTCAAATAACAACTTAAAAGAATGGCTCTTTAAAGATGAACTGCCTGGGATAAACCAACTTCTTTCATAGGACTACACAATGTGATGCCCATGCAAAGCAGGATTTATCATACTTTATGATGCAGTCTTTGCTACTCTAATTTAATGTCTCACTTGGATTTTTTTGCATAATGGTGACATGAGCATGGCTTATACAAAAAGAATCTTGTGTATACAAGCTCTGTTTCTAATAATGATCACCTACTGTCAACTTAATATTTTCTTAATGGAGAAATACATTCTTTTTATTCTATATTCCATTCCAGAAGTGAAATTTCACATTGATGTGGCTCCTTTCAATCAATGAACTTATGAGCAATTAAAAAGTGTTATTATAAAATGCCATCTAATTTCAAGTTATAAGCTGGAAATCTAGGTTTCACAAAGTAGCAGTAACAATCAATCAGATATGGAGAAAAATACATCTGACAGGTGAACTTTTAAATTGCTCCTAATAAACAAAATACCCTTCAAATAGTTGTGGATTTTAGCTACTAATAACCTAGACGGGTTTAAATAAGTAATCTAGAAACCACTGAACATTATCAATTTTACAAGACATCATTATTTCCTTCAAACATTTTTTTAAAGATAGTTTACTTAAACTTGACAGGATAACAAATTTCTAAACATTATAATAAAGACGACTCAAATCCCAGAACTGTAATCTAGAAACAGACTTTAAAAAATACTTACAGTAAGAAAAGTGGTGATGTTATGGAGTCCTGTAAAATTAAATATTTTCCTTTAAGGAGAAGCATTATTAACTTTAGAAGAATCAATATTATAAGCAAGAGAAAGCAGCGCACAAAGGATGTTTCTAGAAGAGTAAAAGCACATGAAGCAACTAATATCCCAAAGATATTAGTCCATTTGATTTTCTGTGCGTCCCAATACTTTCACTGTAACCGCAAAAACAATTTAAAAGACCTTGCTTACTGTTCAAATTTTTAGTGAGGCAAAATCATATCAACACTAGATGATTATCCTAGCTACCAGACAGCCAGGCGCGAAAACTACAGTTTCACCTGAATCTTTCTGCTTGAAAACTCAGCCAGAGACACAGAGAAGTGGGAGCTCTTCAAAGCCCCCCGTTACAGCAACAAGGCTGTGCAATGTGAGTGGAAACAGAACAGGAGACTCAAACCCTGCTATTCCCAGTATCACTCTTTCTGTGCAAGACTGAAGGTCACCTAAGGTCACCAGGTGTGAGCTACTATTGTTTTCCATTCCTATACTCTTTAGTACAACAGAAAAATCTGGGGAGGGAGAGCTGAACCCTCATAAACTACTTTTGAATGCATGATAGACCAAGTAACCTTGTACTCTGATAATAATCCTTATCTTTTAAGCTTTCCTCTCAGTGTTTTTGTAACTCTCAAGTATACAGGGGCACAGCTTTAGAAAGCTAATTTTTTTTTCTGGTAATTTTGATGGCCTGAGTGTTAATAATCATAAAAGTGGGGCTTTTTTAGATCAGCTAAAACTTTAGTTGCCTAATTTTATTTTTAAGGTTAAACTATTCTTTTGTTTGATGGCTATCACTAACCAATAGGCAAAGAAATCAATTTTTAGAAAAATTGTAGCTTACCTGAGAGCCTTGAGTTTTCTTCCCATAGCTTCTCTAAGACCATGGCTTTCTCTGTAGTATCAATAAATTCCTTTGCAAGTTCTTCTATCTCTTCCATGAAGTCTAGATCAGGTCCAGTGGCTCTCTCTGGACCACTTCGGGGGCTTGCACTATTTTGCACAAAGAAAAAAGAGGGACTGGTGAGGTAACACACTGAAATCAAGTAGCTGAAAAAATGTGTATATACTCACAGAAGTATTCTGATTTTTTTTAAACAATTATGTATTTATACAATTTCTATTTAGTTCAATTCATTAGCATGCAAGTTGCAGCACTGGATCTCAAAAACCTCAGGAAAGTTGGCAATGAAAAATTGCTGAGGTCACCTATGCCAATTCTGGCAGCAGCCAAGAACAGACACATGCAAAAATTGAGTGTGTTTCTGAAAACACTCAGGTTTTCTTCCCTGGATTATCATGTGTCCTGGTAGCAGTTATCTGATGAGAAAGTTCAAGATTTCCTATTGTATCTAAGGTAACAGTTTATTTTTTCAAATACATGCAGCAACGTATAAAACCAGTATTTTATTCTTACTACTGGATTTTTCCCGATTTTAGCCTGCAGGCATACCACTGGTGTTATCTCTTATCTCTATCACATTGCTATCTGGTGACTATTCAATAGCACAATTTTCTAACAATACTTTAAATGAAACCAGAAGTCATGTACACACGTCTTTACAGGACAAAATTACTTAGACCCTCCTAAAACACCATAAAAAAGGGAATAATTATATTTAGCATGTTACTAGGCAGTTGAATTCTGTTTTACCTTATAGGAGATTCAAATTATCTTAAGAGCTACATCCTGTCAAGCAAAAACATTGCTATTTTGCATTAAAAACAGAACTGTCACAGAATCAAAAAATGGGTCAAGTTGGAAGGGACCACAGTGGGGTCCAGCCCCCCTGCTCAAGCAGGATCAACCTAGAGCTCATGGCACAGGATTGTGTCCGGATGGTTCTTGAATATCTCCAGTGAGGGAGACTACACAGCCTCCCTGGGCACCTGTTCCAGTGATCAGTCTCCTCCAAAGAAGTTTTTCCTCATATTCAGGTGCAACTTGGTGTGTATCAGTTCTGCCCATTACCTCTTGTCCTATCTCACTTAAAAATATACTAAAGAGTTACATTACTTTCCCACCGAGTTTATATGCCAACACTTTCTTTCGGCACAATTTTTACTTATTGAAAGAAAAGCCTGATGAGATCAATTCACAAATCAAAGAAAGCCATCAGCTACCACTTTTTCATTCTCTTAGTTATCTTTCCCTCCCTCCCTGATTCTCATTTGTTCAGATACCCAAAGCAACTTCAGATTAAGGGAAAAAAAAGAAAATTTAATCTTGAACAATCAAGTTCTTAATAGTTTCAGTACATCCTATTTTGATCCCAACTTGGCCAACAGAAGCAAGATTTTGGAAAACTCTTTCACCATTCTCAAACTTCAGTGGGCTAAAGGCAGAACAATTCCTCAACGCATATTTTGCCCTTTTAAATAGAGTTTTTAAAAGCAGCTTTCTGCTGTTCAGAAGGTGGCTTTTAGAGTGATTAGAAGTTGCACTTGAGCTGTTGTCTTTGAAGATTACCTCATTAAATCCAATATTACTGAAACTCCCTCTGCCCAAAATTTCAGACAGCTGACAATACTCGTGTTTGGCAAAACTGAAACACTGCTTACTGAAATCTTCCTAGCACTCTGCTTTTTGAGCATGAGCAAAAAGCCAGCACTTGACCAGAATAACAGCAGCCACAGTCAGAACTTTAAAAAACCAAAACTCTACTTCAGTTTCCATGGGATTTTTCACAGGTTTTGGTTGTCTTAGAGTTTTTTGTGAGGTTTGGAGGGAGTGATGGTGTTGGGTTTTTTCCAATACTTGCTGAACTTAAAATTGAAAACTAAACTCTCCTAACAAGGTCACTTAAAATAACGAGTATTCAGAGGACTGCAGTATTTCAACCCACATTGTTTGCCCTCCAAACTAGACCCAAGCCTTGTATCCCCATCTACAAACCTCCTCATTTTAGAAACATCGCAAACAATGCTCTGAGGAAATAAAAAAGCCTTACTCACACAGGAGCACACAGCAGGACTCAGTGCTGTCTCCAGGGTCTGCTGGGGCTGCCTGGCCTCCCTGCCAGCAGCAGGGGGCACAGATAGCAGGGACAGAAGGAATCAGTAACTCCTTCCACTCTCTCCCCATCACCAACTCTGCTGCACCTTGGATCTGCAATGCTTGGGTTCATAAGCAGCAGGGAAACAACAAAAAAGCATCCTCTTGGCATCTAATTTTACGTGCTTTAGCCACTTGTTTGATGCACAGCAGAACAGATTAGATAACACAGGTTGAATCGACAGCATGCTCATCTGGGCTGTCCTTTCACTGCTCCCAGGCTGGAGGACTAGGAACAAAAGCTACTACCCTGTGATGTCCCACAGAGTACATGGGGCTGGCGAAATGGGCCTGGGAAGATATAAGGACTAAAAACATTTAAGAAAAGAGCAGACAGCACTTTGGAGCGTGGTGGCTCTGAAGAGCTACAGGGTGAAGTGCAAGGAAAAAAATTTTGATAGCAAAAGTGGAGAGAGAGCTGAGAAACTCTAGGGGGATGTAGATATTTAAGTTATGGCAAAAGGAGCAAATCCAAGGCATAAGGCCCAGCAATTACAGAACAGAAGGCACATGTGCAATCTGGAAGACCCATAGAAAGGCCACTCTCCTAAGCCCAAGCCTCTCAGCAGTCCAAGAGCAGCTGTTTAGATGTGCTGGGTGTGAGCTGTGTGAGCTATCAGCTCTGTGGGGATTTCCAGGTCAGCAGCCATGTCAGCTAGCTGCCATTTGTGACCCTCTTTCGCCATAATTGCTACAGACCTGCCTCATTATTCTTGGATCTGAGCACAGCCACTTTTTGAAGGGGGAATGGCAACGGGCATTACACTGGTTATCAGGCTTCATTTTGAAGCCTGATTAAATGAAGCAGATTAAATTATTACAGAGGTCTTATTTGCTAAATATCTGTGCTAAGATTAAAGGACTTTATGTATTTTCAACATGGTAATAGAGGACCACATTTACCTCCTAATAAGAGTGCTACAAGTTACTACTGAACTCTTAATTCAGCACAGGTTACACAAAATTGCACGAAGATATCACCATCTTGCCAGAAAGATAAGAAACTACACTTCAAAAACAGCTGCAGACAGTCAAGGCAAACAGTTTTCAGACAGCGTGCCAACAAAAACACTTCAATGTGGTACTGCTACTCTCCCAAAGCCTTCAATGTGTGCTTTCTGGAGCAGAAGGCGACATTAACTCACTTGTGTATGGGTAAAGGAAGTCCAGCGGCCGTTCCAAGGAAATTCCTAGCAGCAGTTGCTAGGAACAGTAAAGAGGGGAAGCAAGGGATAATAAAAAAGACAAAAGGAGGAAGCCAGTAATTTGTAGGAGAGGACATACATAATTAAAATTGGGGTATTAGAAGAAGAGGTTGGGGTGGGGAATGTATATATCTAAAATTTCATTATCATCCATGGTAGCCCTCCCCTCAACTGTACATTTCCACAAAGTTCATGAGAACAGAAATCAAACTAAAGCTATACATTGGTACAAGCTTTGACCATGACAAAATGCTGCAAAAGAGCAAAAAGACTCTTCATCTCTTTGAGCATGTAAAAGCAATTGTCATTTCCTAAAGCCATGACTCAGAAACATTAATTCTGTCCAATTTACTCAGTTACTCAGGGTAACAATAAGAACATTTCAGAGTTCATCTGAGAACTCAGCTCTGACGCAAAATGCCATTTAGATTAGTGATTTTCATAAGCCTCTCAGCAAACTCATCTCAACTTCACCCCTGTCACCACATTAATAATTTCTCTCTAAAATTGCAAAGCCTCAGCTGGCTTCCAATCTGCACCATATCAGGACAGCCTGGAGGCATCAATTCACATGCTGGACAACAACCTACTGTGTGTCTCTCACAGAAAGAGCTCTCTTCCATGTTGATACAATTATAACCTTCCTAAAATGCAATGGAGTCAAATGTATAAAGAACCAAAAAAGTATATTCTTCTTAATTGGCTCTAAAATGGAGAAAACTGATGCTTAAATTTCCTTTTCTCCCCAACTCTGGCAATCTATAAGAAAGTTGACAAAAATTGCTTCTGTTTCTGTTTCCCAACTACATAGCCCAAGACTACAAAAGCTGCACCAGACCACATAGAATTAATATTGCAGTAAGTTGCTGTAGCCATAAGCTATCTTGAAGAACTAATTCTCATTTGAAGAGATCCCTCATTGAAGAAAATTTGACCTTTTAAGAAATTCTTATAGAAAGAATATTTCTGATGCTTAGACCTTCCTTGATTTTGTACTTCCACACCTGCTGTTGTACACGAGCTCTTCCGATGCTCCTCCACTGGAGAACCACAGAGGCCCAAGTATGGATAAAGCAAAAGGTTTAGAACACTAAGAAGAAAACAGCTGGCATGAACAGGGCTTCTCCAGGAGGGGGCCAAGCTAGGAACTGAGGCAACCCTGGCAGAGTCCATGCCCTCATTGTCCCCCAGGACCCCAGCCTGCAGGCAGACACAGGGGTGTGTCACAGGCTCCAGAGACAGCCCCACAAGGCAGTGTGAGCCCAGGAGCACAGTCAGGTACAAAAGGAGACAGAGCTACCACATGAGCATGAGTGGTGCATCCAGCAGAAGTGCCAGAGACCAACCTGGGCTTCTACAATATCTACTGGGTGAGGCTGCTCAGGCTGCCACCACTTATAGCTAAATAAAGAGAAGTAAACTAATGTGCTTAGGAATAACATTTTAGAGTCTTGCTTTAATGATATTTGTGGTTCTAAGTCTGAGAATAACTTAATTTTCTTTTAGGTATTAAGAAGTCTAACATAGATCTAGGAGTCAACTGCAAGGGCAAATCCCACCATGTTCTGCAAGATTTGCCAGGGAATCCAGAGTACTGGGAAATCATGACACTTCCATGCACATGCATGGCAATGTGCAGGTGTAAGACCATAGGTCCCTGGGCTGTGTGGTTTTCTATCTTATTTGCATGATCTAAATTTTATGCTGTACTCCACTAAGATGAGGTGGGGAGTGGAACATTCTGGAAAGAGCAGGGAAAAATGTCCTTTGCCATGGGACCTCCTGAATACTTCTTTGTTCCTCTCCTCTGAGATATCAGTGGGTGTATCAGGCTAGTGAACCATATCAGCAAGCTGCCAGCCAGCAGCTTTTGCAGTGGCTGAAAAGAGGAGCAAGGAGCAAAGCCAGAGAGCTCTTGCAAACTGGATGCTTCCCGAGGAATCAGAGGAGGTGGCAGATCTTGCTGCAATTCAAAGTTAGTGTGGTTGTAGGCTTCACCTGGCTCATCTTCTTACCATACCACAGGCTGTTGCCTGGAGGGACAGGGACACATCTGTGAGGGCATGGCCTGCAGCAGGATAACTTCCCCCTGGGCTCAGCCCCCCTCATGGTGGGGGCTGCTCACTGGCAAATAGTTATTGGTGGTTTATGGATTCCATGGAGGTTCCAACAGTTGTCATAGAACTACTTCCTCCCAAAGCCAGCTACTACACTTCGAACTGACAGCACCAAAGTGGTACACACTGTGAAAACAAATGGTCCAGAGTCCATGCAGTCTGACTCACCCTTAATAACCAATATTAGTGACATTAAAAAAAAACGTTCCTTTATCAGACTTATGGTTTGATATAAATCCTTAAAGGGAAGATATTTAGTATTACTGTTCCTATGCCACCCCATCTCTCCAGTCAACAGGGACTGGATTCAGCTATGTTTGACTGATCAAACTGACAGTCTACACTCCTAAGGCTGTTGGCAGCCAGCATAAGTCAGAGCTGCCCTGAGGTTGACTTAATTTATACTGATGGACCTGGTGGAAAAGGCTGACCTCAAAATGAACTTTATCCTACCTTTTTAGTCTTTTTCCTTACCTAGGCTGTATGCTACTCAGTGTAGCCTATTTAATGTATAAATATGGATGCATTTTATTTTTCAGTAGAAAAATTGAAATCCACTGAATAATTTCCCCAATTCTTAAGTAGGTCTAAGACTGCCTCCAGGAAATTCTTTCCTGATTTTCTATTGAGCTGGAACATAATTTGGGCAGTTCAGTCAAAACAGTGTAAACAATCATGCAGAGAAGTCAATATAGTTCATAGTTTCTAGAGATTTAACACATCTAGATGGCATCTGAACTAGTGATGTAAATAAAAAATATACTTTTAGGGAACAATTTTTTAAAAGGCTAGAGTTACAGTAACTCTTTAACCCAGTGATATAGAATGGCTACTGCAAATAAGAGGCTAAAGGCTTTGCACTGAGTTTGAAATACCACAGCACTTGCCGCCTTTGATTTGCCTGAACTTGTCTTGTGTTCATATTGACTTAGATGAGCTTTACCTTTTTTAATTTTCCTGGTCAGACAACTCTGGCAATGTTGTATTTCCACTTGTCATTATATAACACCATCATAGTTTTATACCGATAAAATTAGCAAGTGACCATTCAGTGCAGAACGAGGTATTTATGATTAACAAAGCACTGCAGAAGAACACAGACCCAGTAGAATAGCAGAGGCCTTGAGAGGTGGGAATAGAGATGAGCTGTACTGGAGTATAATACTGGAGTGTCTGGGATGATAAGAGATGGGGAACAGACTGGCATGAGGATCCCATGGCTGTAAACAAGTCACCAGTGTTCAGTTAAAATTCAGAACTACAGCTGGACAAAGCCAATGTCTAAGTATCAAGAAAAAAATAACAGGTAGCTAACATATGTAAAAAATGCCATATACATTTAGGTGTACCACACAAATTTGAATGTATCTCAGAGATGCAAACCAATGGAAAAAAGCAAAGTGTAAAAGCACACTAGCAAACATAAGTCACCCCAAGTGCACCCTCAAGTAAAAAAGAAGCCCTCAACACCACATTCCTCCAGGTAAAGGACTGTGGATCAATGACTTGCCATAACAGCCCCATCTCCATCTATCTGCAGCTACTGACATGATCCAGAGCAGCAGTGGAAAGGTGAGTATAACCCCAGGGAAAAGACTAGAAACTGGTCAGTGGTCATGTAACAATCTTAACTGTATTAGTACGCGGAGAAAGAGAATTTTAATATTGGTATTTTTGTCTTCATATCACATGCAACAACACATCTTGACTAATAGTGGCTTAAACTGTCCAATTCTACAAGCAAAATCTTGCTTTATGTAGAAAAAGATTTCACATAAACAAGATTTATTTTGCATAGTCTTATGTTCAATCAACAGTTTTCTACATGTACAAGTAACTGCAGCAGACCATCTAGATCAATAGAGAAGTATTATGGCCTATTGCCATGGTACTGAAGCGTTCCAGCTTGCTGTATGCTAAATTTATTGCTACCTATAAACCTCTGCAATAATGAGCCATAAATATTTAATGCTCTGACACACCTAGTTCAAGATCTAAGATCTTTTAGTAGATATTATCAATTTTCTAAGAATAAACATACAGATAAAAACATATATATTCTGATTAGCTCACCGTAATTTGTCTTTATTGCTATATATTTTGAAAGGCTGTTTATGATGACACCCTTCAGCCAGCTTGCATAAGTGTCTTTGCATCTCAAGCCTTTTTAGAGTAGATGAAATTACTTAATTTCTTAAAGAAAAATTCCAAATTTAAATCAGTATTTTTTCTTTCTGCATTCTAGGATCCTGTGACAAGGACTTCTTACGGGTAACTTCTTCCAAACTCTTTCTCATTACAGAACTTCTGCTATTTCTTGTTGGCTCTTTGTGGGCTTTACATTACAGTTATCCTTGTTTTGCCTTTCTGGGTTCATTTCTCCCACCAGGGTATGTTCCCAAATTATTCAAAGTTTAAATCCACATATAATGTTGGTGCTCAGCTTCACTCTCATGTAATAAAAGACTCTCTAGCAAAGGATAAAGTATGTTCTCACATGATAGCAATGAAAAGGAAAGAATACAAAAAAGTACCTCCACAATTTTACCCACAAAGAGTATTCAGTATCCAAAAGCAGAATGAAACACCCAAGAAATGCAAACAAGAACTAACAAGAGATATGACCCAGGCCTTATATCTCTTGCAATCATGAGAACACTGAAGAAAACTCAGCACAGAATAACAGTGTTCCTATTTCCCCTGTCTACAAGGCAGTAATAACCTTTGCTCCTCCAAAGGATGCACTGTGATGGAGCCAGCTCTGTCAGACTCACATAACTCACCCAAAGCGGCCGTGCCTCTGTGCTGTGTAACTGGTGTTCCTGCATCTGGAACCAACGTTACAGAAAAGGGTCCGCACAAAAGGATAAAGGCCCCTGCTTGGCAAATCACGAGCTTCTAAGTAACCTAAAACCAAGCAGAAGTAACACCAGGAACATTGCATTCACAAACTGTACCGTCACATTGTGTTCCCTCATCCTAAAAGGCCTCTGTCACCTGCAAGCAATGAATTTGTATCAGTCTCAGGTGTCTCATTTAAGATAAACTCAGTCATCACAGAAAATGAGTAACTTCTGTGTCAGATTGTGACAAAAAGCTACATGTGACATTTGAGAGCAATCTTTGAAAAGCTGATTTTCCTGGTAGTGGCATTATTGTAGTACCGTGTGGTTGCTAGCCTCTCTGCCCAAAATCATGTGACCTGGATTGGAATATAGAACTTCTGCATAAAGTGGTATTTCCTCTTTTCTCACAGGCTTTTGAAAAATTAATGAACTGGTATTCAGCAATGTCTGAACATGCATCAATCAATACGGTCCAAATAGCACTTTTCCATATCTCTGGAATTATCTATATCTCTCCATAAATTAAATGTATGTAGTGCAGGCAAGATTCTCCCCAGATATTTCGCTCTACAGATCTGGAATTGTTTCACCAAACTGATTTTTAATGTAGCTAAAGCTGGTTTATCCCCATTTTACTGCCATTGGTGAATAATAGAATAATAAACTGAATAGATTATAATATCATAAATAATTCTTTTCCAAATTAAGTTATATTTTGACAAGATAAAAGCAAAAATAGCTTTATAAGGTGGAGGACATCATAACAAGTTTTGAAGTGTTAAAGGAAATAGAATTTAACAAAATATTAATTCTCAGTCCCAGGAAGTAGATAGGGGTAAGGTTCATCTTGTCTAATTTTAAATATCCACCTCTGAAGCAGTCATCTAAACTCCATTACTCAATAGAAAGCAGTAAATACAACTAAAACCCAATTAATCTCCCTTACTGCAAAGCTGATGTTTAAAATATCGCTTTCTCATGTAAATACAGCTTCCTCAGATCAGTAGCTGATGAATCCCACCGTAGGACTCTTTCCATTGACTCCACTACATTTAAGTCCCCCCTTCTAGGATGTCCTTAGTATTTGATAAATACTTCTACTAGTAGAGGCAACCAAATAGAACACAAGTGAAACAAAACATACAATTTTCCTTGTATTTTGGGGGCTCCTGGAAGCGGATGGCAGCTAGAATCAAAAAAAGTACACATGGCCACAGTATTTCAGTGAGAGAGAGGACCTGAAAAAGAAAATCAGAACATCAGTCTATAGAACATAGGGTTAGGGAACAAAACATTACAATTCATATGTCTTTTAATTTAAAATAAAAATATTAAATATCCTCTCTACAATGATTTAAGGAAAAATAAGATCATTAAAGCAAGCTAACAACTGACACTTCTACTTGAAATCCTCATACTTTGTGAAATACACTTCTTTCAGAACAGAAAAGTAATTTTCATTTCAATTTATAGTGTTTGTAGATCCTGTCCTCAGGTCAAGACAGAGACTCTGGCAAGGTGATGACGGTGACCTTCAACTTTCCCATACCTGACCATCCTAAGAAGCCAGCAGCATTCTGCACCTTGGTGCAATTCCTCATGCTCCCCTGGCCCTTTCCTGGTGACATACCTCCTTGTCCTTCCCTGGCTCCCTGGCTGCTGCCATTACACCCTTTCTGTCACCTGCACTCAAATGCTCTCCAAAGCCCCCTTGGTCATCTCCAGGAGGAAAGACCAAGTGAGACCAAGCTAACAGGTTTGAGGCTGCCCACAGCCACACATCTCATATCCCAGTGTTCCTGCTTCCAGGGCCACACTTACAAGGCACAGAAGCCAATGTGCTGCTGGACTCAGAGTTTGAGTGTGTCTGTGTCCTCTCTGGGCAGATTGCACATACACAGTGCATGTTCATGCCTCTGCAGAGGGCACAAACTCCCAAATGGATTGGAAGGAAGAAAGAAACACAAAGAAAAGCAATTGCCTCATTTTTTATCAGCAGAAAGAAAGAAACTGCCACTGAGACAAGTTTCAAAAGATTTCTCGATTCACTGACAACAGCACTAGGAAAGTGTGAATAGGGGACTCAGTAACAGAAACACAGTAGAAATGACAGCCACGCTGAAGATCTCTCATCAGAGGCTGTTAACTTCTCTGTGGCATACTGGGAATTTTATTTCTAAACTGTCAGAGTTGAACCAAATCCCATCACATGAGTGATTCCTAAACTTGGGCATGTCAGAAAAATGCCTAAGAACCATAACACAATGCTTAAGAACAAAATCCAGTGGCAGAATCTTCCCTGTGGAGAAGGACATCTGTGCTGAACATGAGACAAACAACAAAAGGTTTCCTGAAATTTAGGAAAATTGCCATTTATCTAAACTAATCACACTCAAAACAGTACAGGAGCCAACTTAATGAAAGTGAGTGTGGTGCTTTCAATCTTTTAGGGATCAGCAAGGGCTGGCTGCTCCCCAGGCTGCAGGGATCTGATCGTAACAGTGCCACCCAGCAGGGCAGGGGACCCATCCCAGGGACCCCAGAAGGGGAGTCACAGCCAGCCTCAGCCAGGAGTCCAGACCCTCACTCAGTGTCACAGCAGGTCAAGCCAAACAGTGGCCAAGCACATGGCACTCATGACACTTTGCTAGTTCAACAGCCCTCACTTGTCTTCCAGCCCTTACTGCTGATAAATAACCATGAGGAGAAAATTGTCTTATACAGACAGAGCTACATGATATGGAACAGAGCTGAAGCACATCTTTCAGGAGGTGCTTCTCTCTTCAGATTCACAAGGGTCTGACCACCTCTGCATAGGTGGACGATCCACCTGGATTTCTCCTCCAGGAACTGCAGATGGAGCTCCTTCACAGCTCAGTGTTTGCACAGCAGCACACAAGGAGTGCTGTTCCCCAGGGCAGCTTCTGCCTCTGAACAGACAGAACGAAGTTTGCTTTGGATCACCCTTGCAATTCCTGGCTTGGAGAAGTCTGCATCTCAGTGAGTTCTCTATTCAGAAAATCTACCTGATTAAAACTTAAAAATCTTAAAACTTACATGAATTAAGATTTTTTTCCTTCAGAAATATATGAGGGAACACTACACAGAACAAGAGAAGAAATAGATCCACATGCAGGAAAACAGGAGATACAGGAGACACACTTGATGCACACCAATTTAACCTACAGAACTGTTCAGGCATGGAGAAGAATATGCCCAACAGCATCCTTCCACCAAAAGTATATTTTATATCAGAAAACATCACTTTCATTAATTTGGGGAATAAATTCCTCTCTAAATCACAATTTTATTGAAGCTAAATATTTCTGAAACTGAAAGCTGTGTTTATTTAGTTGAAATAATCCTATCCAAAGCAGCCAACATGCTTCACTGAGAATCCCCAGATCATTACAGACAAGTAAAATCAGTGTGAAACTATTAACTGAAGTGACCTTTTTCTTTTTTCACAAAAATGTTCTCTCACTTCAGAAAATTCACTTCCTTCTATCCTAAAAAATCATTTCAATCACAGTAAAGGTGAAAGACATCTCATATCTAATTTTCAGCATTTTAATTTAGACTTCTGTTGAAGTAGCTGCCACATTATTTTGCATATTGGAATTTGAAAGGTTAAATTAGGCTTTGGAGAGCAGATAAGAAAGAAAATTTAGAGGTTTATACAATTGTAATACACAACACATTTCCTCTATCTAGACTTTGATCACAGTCATGCAAGCTTTCTTACATTACCTATAAGCACCTGTAATGCGAAGAAAATTGATTTTCTCCCTTGTCACTGCTTACCAGTACTGCTAGTATCTAACGTTAATTAAAAGATAAGAAGTGGTTCTTCAAAACTTTTATGAGATTTGTCTCATTTGCAAATTGGGGAGCATTGCTGTATTCAGCCATTTTAGAATTAAAACAACACGTTGTTCACTACTTGTGTTTTTAACAATTAGGTGACAAAAGGCAAAAAAAGAACCAGTTGCAGACAGTCTATCCTTAACAATCTGCAGTGAAGAGGGAAAATCGATAGACACACTCTTTCCAATAGATACTAAAAAATTTTAAATATTCCTTTTTTAATAATTTCCAAACACTCACCGGTTGTCTCACACGGCAGAGCCAATTTTTCCAAAAGAGAGCCTTGAATTGGTGTACAGTGTTCCCCATAGCTTCTTTTTTTCCTTCATCCACTTGCAGAGTGGCTTCTTAGGGACTTTCTAACTCAGAATCATCTCACCAAGCAGTCCCAACATATTATTCAGAAGCTGATGAATTCCAGCACTAATGAATAGTGCAAGAGATTTGCCTGCTTCCTGAGAAAAGATGAGATTATGTTTCTGCCTCTCGTTTTGCTTTCGTTAAGGAATCTCATCTTTCTGTTTTTCTTCTCAGTGCAATGAACAGTAAGGGGATGGGTTTATAGAAATGCCTTCAGGCTGCTTTCCTCCACAGCATACATTCTGCACTTGTTTCTACTTTTCTGGAATAAAAATGAATGCAAAAAGTAACGGGGGGGGAGGAAGAATATGTAACACACATTCATATTTTCCAAAGTTTTGTGGCTTTTTGTCACTTTAGTGTTTTTGTCTGTTTGTTTGCAGATGTTTATATTTTGGGAAAAAAAAAACAAAACAAAACAACAGGAGGAAAATAAATAGGAAAATAAATAGGAAAATGCCACTGTTTCACCACATAGCCCTAAAAATGTCAGTTGGCTTCTAGAACATCCTTATAAGTACATATCTAGCTGTAGTGGTCCCAATGCATCATCATATGACTGTTGAATTTTCTCTTATTGAGGGTCTATATTTGACATCTCGTTCTCCTTTGCCTACACAGAGGGGGAATATTCCAACAATAAAAAACTCTTTTAATTAATTGCCACATGCTGCCTCAGATGAAAGTCAGTCTTACAGCAGCAGTTCCTTCAGCGAAGAGGTGGGAGAGCAATTCCTCCTGCAGAAGGGGAGCATGTGCAGACCTGTGGTAGCAGAGCCAGTGGGAAACCCAGCAGGAATCTGGTGGTGCAGAGGATGACCACCCTACCCACCAGGAATGACACTGTGAGCAGAGGAGTAAACTTTCTGGTTTTTTGTTCCACAGAAATTAATTGCCTAAGAATCTGATCCTCAAAAGCTCTCTCTATGGTCAACAGAGTCACATAATACAGCCATTATATAAGGTAATTCAAACCACCTAGAATCTGAGTCATGATTCACACACACACACATAGGACAGCATGATGTCTGAAAAAATATTCTTTATTTCCTATTATTGCTGAGTAAATTGCATCATTGCACTTTCTACAAATGTATTCCTATTGAATGAAAGACACATCCTAACATTCACAGCTATTTTTCCCCATTAAGACTAAAACCCCCCAGAATATAAAAACTTCTTGGATACAGAAGTCATCAAAGAGGAATCCAGCTTCCATTAGATTTAAGCCAAGGCATCAATTTAAAAAGTTAATAAATCTGCTACTTCTGCAATGAACATCTGCCCACCTGCAGGTCTAATTAGTTGTGCCAGTTTCTATGGGATGAGGATCAGCTAGTGTTGAGTGCCTTAGCTTCCCTTTCCCAGGCTTTGGATTTGGGTCACTCAGCAGCAGTTTTGGGCACTTCAGAGCACATTGTAAACCTAGCTACTCCACTACCTGGGAAACTGACTGATTAGTCTGTTAAAATGTCTGTATTTGAAAGGGTGCAAATTTTTTCAATTTTTACCTTTTCCATAGTTCAAGGAATAGAGAAAAAAAACAGACTAAGTAGGTTTCATGAATTCGTCAGTTTTACACTCTGGTCAAAATCCTCCCAAAAAGCAGAAATCACAGATGAAGTCATGGCAGAATACAACTAGCTAAACACCTTCATTTCTCACATACGGTGGGATTTCCTTTTATGTTCTCTGATATTGAAAAACTACTGACGTGATCATTTGGTTAAAACAGAAATGTGAAAGCCCTCAGGACATACTAAAAAACTAAATAGCTTAATGTTTACCTGAATGACGTTAGGTACATACATACCTTTGAGTCAGGAATAACTAATACCTTACCAAGGAGCTGCACTTCACACTTGGATGGCACTTCTGCTTTTAGTCCAGAAGTGCTAAAATCCCTGCTGTTTCAGAGTACAGATGGTCATTTTCCTCACTAGGATCAAAAGTGACATTCTGAGATCACAGTGATGCAGGTTCTGTGCACAGCAGAAGTACGCATTTTTACACAAATATTTTCCAGAAGCTGAAATTGAAATACTGTTAATTGTTAATATGTGTGGGATCACACAGCCATTCTGGAAAGCCAGGGAGCAGAATCTATTGAATGTGATTTGTAGGAAGTTATAAATTACTCAGCATAATGAATTACAAGCAGTTACTTATCAAAGCAACTGATATGGAAGACAGTTCCTGTCTGTAAGCGTGTGAGCTAAAGCAGCTTGCATGAACCATTTGCCAAATTATTTTGAACAAGTTCTGCAAAATCTCTGCTCATCCAACTGTGATGTGCTAATTTATTATGCTCTATATAATTATATTCTCATAAATGTGGCATCCTATTTTCATGGTAACAGGAACCAACTATTTTGTATGCAATTAGTGTCCAGTACTAATGAACTACTGACTCCCCATTTTACTATGTGAGACACTCAATAGACAAACACCTTTTACAATCAAGTAATGTTGACCTCATTTGTCTCTTACTTCATTAGAGAAGTCTCTCACTTCCTATAGAAATTCATTTATGTGTAGTTTGGTATCCTCCAGTAGCAGACCTGTTTTGTCTAGAATGAAATTTAGGAAAATAAAAGATATCCCTTGAACATTCCACCAAGAACAATTGCTGCAGTGACATTCTGGGAAATTATTTCTAAAAGTAATTTTAGAAGACACAGATTTTATGAGCTCGATTTTATTATTTTGAATGTCATAGAAATATGAGAATTATTAAATCAAACCATCACCCCCCAACCCCAAACCAAACCCTGGCTCAGAAGATTTAATAATATTAAAATGAAGCCCAGAAGCAGAAAAATAAAAGGAGTAATTAATATTTTTGGAAAGACGTATCAGCTATATTGCTGCCATGCTGGAAGCTCATTTGAATCCCTAGGTTTCCCTAGGAAAATCCCCAGGACAGCATCAAGCAGTACCCTGTGCAAGTACCAGCCTTAAATATCTATATTAACTGCATAATTATTTCACTATAAACAAGAGGTAATACCTATATTAACTAAATGCTTTCAGGGCTCCTTGACCAAGTCACTGTAGTCAACAGCAACATCTTGAGTATTGCAGGGCAAATTAGAATGGATTTGTGTGCTGAAATACCATGTATTTCATCATGTGCTCCATTTACTCCTTCTGGAATGGAAAAAAAACAGGCTCAGAATTGGGTCTTTGAGTAAGGACAAGAAAGAGTGACCTGCCCTTTTCTGCTTCTGCTTAGCTTTAGCAGGATTTGCCTTAGTTTTAACTTAAAACTTTTCTTTTATAATATACAAGTTACCCAAAATCACCAGGGCTGAAAGAGCAGAAAACCTCCTGCCAGCATCCAGGTCTGGTTTTAAAACTTGGCTGCTTTATAATATCACACCATCAACACGCCACGTCTAGCCTACAGTTTTAGTACAATGTAATTAGCGTAGGCTGGCAAGCACTTTCAAAGAATCATAATTTCATATGTTAAACAGGTTAAAGCCCGGGAGCCAACAATACTGTTTGGTATAGACAGGAATGCAGTCAAATCATGTGAGAATAGGGCTGGCAATCTGTCAAACTCACCTATTTTCCTATCACCACCCACCACTTCTTTCACAAGGTTTATTAAGTGATCACAAGGCTTTCCTTTTAACATTAATAGGAGTACTACTTGTAAATATTTACATGGGCCAGACCTGTGTTCAGACAAAGTGCCTGCAGGATGACATCAATTAGTAGCATCTTTCCTGGGAGACACTTCATGTGTGCAAAGCTAGGGCCTGATGAAAAATGTTAGTTGTGGGCAAGGTCAGATAATGGGGCTGATTAAAATGGAGCTATGTGTTAAACCAACAAAACAGACACAATCTCCCGAGGAGGCTGGTAGCTTGTTTGAGCTTCCGGGGAGCTCTAGGAAGTTTACTCTTGTAAAATGACAGACTGATAGGAAATTGAATATTTTCTCACAGCTACAAGCTCAGCGCCCACAAGAAGTGTCTGGAACCAGGCTCATGTGTCATGTAAAACCAGCTCTTGTCTGTCCTTTGCTGCTGCTTCATTTTGTTTGCAGCCCAAGCAAAAGCACTGTACCTGTCAGCACTACTCTTTCTTCTATTAGTGTACCACAGAGTTTCAGATTTAATATTGCTCTGTTCAGCGACCTCCTTTCTCTTCAGCAGAAGACTTTCTGGACTTGTAATTTAATCCATACTCTGGAATATAACATTAAATGGTAATTATTTTAGAAAGATAAAATATGACTTTTAGTCACTCAAAGACTTTCAGGGAAAGCAAACATCAACAACTTGTAGAAAACCATAATAGTGGCATCAAATCACACTACTGTGCCTTCTTGTATTCAGCTGTAGCACGCAGATCCAATCCCCAAAGCCCAGTTTGCTGCTTCCTTTTTCTTTCACCTGTCTTGTCAAAGGAAATTAAAAACATCTCTGATTCAACCATATAAACATTTTATTTAGGAGTATATATTGAGATCCCTACTTGAAGAAAATCCAGCTCTGTTACACAACACATTGAAAATCCTTTACAAAGAAGAATGTTAAAAACACGTTGCTTATTACATGTATATATTTTCAAGAAATACTGAAATTATCAAATTATTTCACTTAGTTTTTAAAGGACATTTTAAAAACATTTGTTGTCTAATCACTTCTGGACATAGGTCATTCCAAAATGTTCCTTTTCAGGAATTGTCATACCCTCCATTAAAGAAAATCCTTCTCCGAAATATATCAAGATGCCAGAAATAAAAATCCACTCCTTCAAGTCACTATCTGAGTTACTGCTCTTTTTCAGTCTCTTGCAAATGTAAAACCATTGCCTATCTTCGTTATGATCTCAACCATTTCTTTAACAAAATGGTAGGTGTAGGCCAGAACACCATGAATCATAGAACAAACATTGGTAAAAACCACTTTTTTCTCCCTTCCTGCTTCCACTCTGTTCATATCTTCTGCCTTCCTTCTTTGCTTTTATCCCTTCTGATCCCTGGATGAAATGCATTGTATAGTATTTTGCTAGATGTATTCTGATGTATTCTGAGAATCACATCAGGCCCTTGATTTGAAATTGGTTTCTGGAGTTTGCAGGATTTCTAAATCTACTAGGAGACACTGAATTATGTAATATTGAACATATATGTAACACCATATATGTTCTTTAAAATATCACCACTCCAAATCCTGATTCATGTTCTACAGAAAGAATGAGAATGGCTAATATTGAACAACCAACTTGCATATAAAACCTCTAAATATTGTATAATGCTCTGTAAAACCTAGAGGAAAGCAACTTCTCAACCGGATGCACACAAGTGACTCATTTCTTTATCTCTCTGTCCAGTTGTACTCAGAAGGAAAAATACCATTGTTCTTATCAGGGTAACATTCTGGCAAGTTTCCTCTGAAGTTAGGAAAGGTATTCTATTGCATGTCAGATGTGTCTATAGAGTGACCTCTTGCATCAAGAATACAGCATCAGAGGATGAGGAACAGCAGAAACAGAAAATCCTTTGACTTCTAATTTTAAGCTTTCATATGCCCCTTCACTCCACCTGGTGGGAATCACAGAAGTAAATCTTCTAGCAGAAAGAAATGTACAGTGTCCTAAGGAACAGCAGGAAGGAGGAAGGACATACAGGCAAAAGGTGAATGGCTCATCTTTCAGAGGCTTCTGCCAGGGACTTGGCTAATGATTTAATACAGTAGTTGTCTCACCCCATGAATGCATGACCCTTAGCTCCAGCTTGGCCAGGCCACAAAACCATTTATATTTTAGCATTTAGCACATAAGAGTTTTAATATTAATTCTCGGAATAGAAGTGCCTACATTATTTGACTGTAAATACAAAAGCTCTTTGGTTTCATTTGACAGCACACACTGTTAAAATAATTCAAGAAATTATTTTCAAAAAGTTTCCAAATTCATTCTTTCCTTCCTTTAAAAAGACAAATCACATCATTTTAGGTTCATACCTCCAGAACAACTATAGTAATATGCTTTCCCAGAGTTTCAAAAAGTCACATTAGGTGTTTGTTTTCTAGGTAAAGTATTTTTACTTCTCTTCAGGTACTTCTTATTAAGTATTTCTTGTACAACAGCAAACTGTCTCCTCCAAACCCATACTGGTTTGGTATAAGACTTCTTTCACCATAGAGTGCAGAACTCACTGAAGTGATCTCGTTTTTATCTCCTTGTTACTGTCTTGAGAACAGGACCTTGAAGAGGAAAGATGTGCTTTGTTGCATGTTTCCCAAAGGACCCCACAGACATCACACAATGCCTAGGCAAGCACCAGGCATAGTTAAACACAAATTTCTTCCCCTTTTTTTTTTTTTAATAAAGTAGAAAGAGTTCAAAGAAAATGTGGAGCCATTCCCACCTCTCTCCTTCCCTTAAAGTTAGGGAAAATCAAGTTTTTCTCTGAAAACTTACCTTCACTATATATCCCAAGCATAAATGAGAAAATGTGGGTTTAAAATTAAAAGAAGGCTAGATCGTAACTTTCTAAAAGTTACTAATGTTTTCCAGCTGAAAAAATCATCACATTTAAGAGGACTGATCCTCATCGGCAGTTTTCTGTTCATGAGTCACGCTTCCTTTTTTAATGTTTTCATCACATTTCTTCCAGTCTCTGTCACTTGGTGCTGTGCCTACTACTAACATCACTCTCTTACAGTTCTAATGCTTGTGCTTGTTAACAGCACTGCAGACTACAATCCTCACAAAGAAAATCCCACTCTGCTGGGTCAGCCACAGCTGTTCTGTGAGAACTTATTCAGAGTTTTTGACCTGTGACCCCTGCTAGGACTGGACCCTCCCCCACTGCAATAGAATAAAGGAAAATAAGAAAAAGAAAAAGAAAAAGAGAAAAATCACATTTTCTTTATCTGACCACATATTTACATTCAAACCACAGCAGCAAAGCAGAAAGCAGTGTGATTTAAAAACAAAACAAAAAACACGTAGTCTAATGTTAGTGGAAAAAAGTGGAAAAAACTGCACTTGCAGAAGGGGTTTTGATGTTATGTGCCACTAAAAGGTATACTCCACTTCTTCAGAAGAACTGAGAACCATTGTAACAGTGAGCATTACATCCCAAGAATGGAGATGAGTACCAATTAAAAAAAAATAATAAACAAAGTAAAAACATGGGAAAAAAAAGAGCTATCATAATACAGGCATGTGAACATGTGCATCTCTGGAATGCCTTTGGTTCCTCTTCATAAGAAGGAGCCTTGATTCAGCAAAAGATTGCTAGTACATCAATGCAAAATTACTTAATGCATAACTACTTCCTGGGTATTGATCCAATTCTTTAGATAAATTATTGCTGGATCAGTATCTAGGCAGTACAGATATTCAACAGCTCAGTGTCAAGTCCTTAAGGCTTAGAAAATTCAGTCACACACTTCACACTTTCATGAAATTTTAATATATGAAAATAATATTGTTTATTTGTCAAAGTCTGCAAAAAAAACCTGAATTCACTTTAAGTTTTCTTTACAAGTGAAGCAACAAAGACAATTATAACTTATATAATTTTTTTATAACAAGAAAATTTTTCAGATTTTTAAGTTAATTTGCTGGTATGCACATACTTGGCAATGAAGTTTGATTTTCTCTCTAGTTTTTCTTTTACAGAAGAGATAAATAAAGCTTTTTCATGTATTATCACAGGCTTGTCCTTCACAACAGATCCACTTCTCAATTCACAGAAAAGTGAGTTCCATATCCAGCAATGCATAACTAAACAAAACTTAGCTGAAGTCCATTCAGCACATTCAGTTCCCAAAGAACAGTGACATAATGATTAATTTCCACTGACACACGGAATGCTGTAAGTTATTCTGAGGCAAATGACCTGTAATGCACAGAAGTCATAACCATGACAGGATCTGTACAAAGGCCTTCTCCTTCCCTAGAACACGAGATGGGTATTTCATACTTTCCCAAGACTTTTCTTAATGAAATATCCCACTAACTTCTGCGGCCTCTGCTGGTACTCCACAAGGACATCATGTGTGCTGGTGATCTGATCCCCTTCGAGCCGATTCAGAAGAGTGACACAAACTACAGCAGCTAGAAATTAAAATACAGCATTAGTTAGGAATGACACTCTTGCATTTTCCAGTCCAAAAGCATAAACATTTTGAATAAACCACTAAAAGAACAGAAATACAAAAGAAAACAAACCCCAAAAAAGAGTGTGCAGTACCATGAGATGCTAGGGGACTAGGATGCTGTGGATGATACAAGGGAGAAGTAGTTTAAGGGAGCTTCTTGCTGCAGTCATAAAGCCAGAGTTCTCAGGCAGCTGCACACACTTACTGTTTTATCATGATTCTTATGTTTTCCTTGATAGGAAGTGTATTTCACAAGGACCCAGGACATGACTGGTAGGAAGTGACCTGACACTCTGTTCTAGCAGAGCCAGTTGCAGTCCTCCTTTGAGTGCCTGTGCTGTAGGTGCCACGCCTCAGGAAGCAGCAGATAAGCTGCTTCCACAGTCATGGACAGGGAACACGGCAAGCACATGAGGACCCCAAGGATCATCTCAGGTCCATGTGCTGCCTTTCAGTAATCAGAGCCCCAAAGGCAAAACCCCTCCTTTCACTCATGCTCAGGTCTATCACTCAACCCTATAACTCTGCTGTGTCTGGGGTTTCTGCCAGTGGCAATTTGCAGAGCACAGACAGTAAATACACATTACAGACCTACAAAGCAGACACAGCTAAAGGCCTCCTGAATTGCTCAGAGATAGTACTGGTTTTTAATCCCTTTCAAGCCTGTAAGAACTGAGTGTGTTTGATATAACCATTGGCCTTTTGGCTTATATTTCACCATTTTGACCTCCTCGAGCTTAAGGAGTTTGAGAAACATCAGTGTTTTAAATAGACATATTCGTTGTTAAGGGAAGTGAGAGAAGACACTTAATATGGTAAGAAGAAAGACACTGTATTACATTATTTGTAATTGCTCTTTTTTACTTAGCATGCATCAAAAAAATTTAACCCATTTTATGATTTGGAGTGATTTATTCATGATGCCACTAAAAATCCTCAACTATTTAAGAATCATAGTCTTAAGTTTACAGAAAATAATGATATGTTCCATTTGATATGAAAGTATAGAAACTGAGTATAGTTACATATATATAGATCTGAGAATCACCTGATTGCTTAAATTAAGCAGTTGCTTTCTGTAAACTTCAAAAGCTAACTGGAGAAAACAAATGAATGCCATAGGGTAATTAGGTACTTTAATGATTTACATGGTTGCCATGGGCGGAATAGCAAATGACAGAAGTAAACTGTGTAAAACTGCGTGAGGAATTATGATAAGTTGTGACACAACTGACACAAATTTAAAAAATCATAGCAACAATATTATAAGCAGAAATATCTTTTTTTATATATGTATATGTGCAGAAGGTATGTTAACATTCCTTTGCAGTTTTTAGCCACAAACCCCCTGCAATACAGAAAATTTCCTATAGCCTGGATAAAGTGACTAAGTTAGTTTACCTTTGACACCGCTGAGATTACACATTGCAGCAAATACAGAAGACTCCATCTCAATGTTTCTGACACCAGACTCATAAGCATTCTTCAAGTATTGCAATTTTTCTTCTTCATCATATAAGCATATTGCACCATCCAGTCTACCCTGTCCTAGAAAGTAATTTTGTAGAACATTTCAGAGTGATGTCACAGAGCAAATTCAGTTTTGAAAACATCCAGTTATTACAGTTTCCTCCATAGAGTGTTCAGCTTTTACTACTACTCTTCTTTTTGTGCACAAGACAAATAGGACAAAGTGAGTCTTAGCTATTGCTAGAGACTATACATATTATTTGTATTCTTTATAATGTGAATAATAGTAATTTAATTAGTCTTCTTCAGCTTCAATTCTCAAATTCATAAAGAGAAAAATGTACATAGTACATTCCCATACATACTATAAGTATCAAAATTTCACAAGAAACTTTAAGGAATGGAACATTTTTAATATGTTTAATCACTGTGTAAAAAAACCAACAGGCTTAAAAATGCTGTCTAATGTTTCTACCTTAAAAGGATGAACATTTTATTACTTACAGGCTTTCCAAGGTAAGAGATTTAGAGTCTCTTAAGCTAACTAGCTAATATTATTGTAAATTTTGAGAAATTTTTTACTCAAATTATTCAAGAATATCACCTACAGACAAGACAGCAGCAAGTTAAGTACAGCAGAGTTGAATTACGCTATATTTTAATCAGTATCTTCTTGGGTTTGGGAGATGTACTCCTAAATTAATGTCCTTGAACCTGTTCTCAGCTTTTGCTGAAGGAGTTGAAACCATCCCTGACACTTTTTTTTAGTGTTGCTGGCACCTGTGGTTGGTACCTGAGATGCACAAACTGACAGAGTATGCTTCTGCCCAAGCTGGAGCACAACGATGAAGATCATTTGTCACCTACCCGGCAACAGACAGAGAAAGTGGGATCAGGTGCCACTTACAGTCTGTTCTCACAAGGTTTGAAAGGTGTTTCTGAATGAACATGTAGATTTGGGAGATCAGAAAAGCACCTGGATGCCTGTATGTTTATCCAAAATAGGCCTTGCAGGTTTGCATCTCCTACATAGCAGCACTGACATAACTCAGCAAAATATTATCTTTGGTTATCTGATCACTGCTTTACTCAAACTGAAACAAGTTCCAACCCTTTTTCAGAAAATACTTACTTTAGGTACTTAACCAGTGCAAAGAAAACCAATCCTTAACAAATCACAAATAACTCCCACTCCTCTAAGCCCCTAGGATGCTTCAATAAATCACATAAATTTTGTGACAAATATACCTGACAGGTACATGAGAAGTGTATAGTAGGCTATATGTACTTCAGAGGATCAATTAAAGCTGGGGAGAAATCTCCACAAAATTAAAAGTTTGATACAGCAAACTGCTAAGTACAAAGTTCATTTTACGTAGGTGAAAAATAGGTTAATTGAGATTTGTGAGACATGCCAGAGCAGGGAATGTGTTCTGTTAGTGAACTGGAAGCTTAATGTTAATATATTGTTCAATATTTATGTATTGTTACTTACCAATACTCTTCTGTTAGTCTATTCACCAACCTTACCTTCATAGAAATCCAAAGTGCACATGGTGTTTCCAATGACTGTATTGAACTGACCAATTTCTTTACTGCACTGCATCAGCTCCTTAGCCAGCTGCTCATCCAGGTTAGTGCTGCGAATTACTGTCTTTCCCAGAACTACCTGCTCCAACTGAGGTTTGAAGGTGGCATCTACAGACTGCCTAGTTATAACCACTGAGCCTGGCTCCAGACCTGCAGCAAAAGGAAATAGATAAATCTTCACAATGCAGTTAACAAGTGGTTTCCAGACACATAAAACATACATCTTGACCCAACCCTGCTTCTTTTAAAGATGGCAATTTTGCCTCTGAATCCACTAAAAGAATTTTTGTCCATGCCTAGCTGCTTCAGTTTATTATTACAAATAATTTCTGAAAGAATGAAATTTTTCCTGTTTCACTTCTTTCTTCTATTTTCCCTACAGGACAGGAAAGTCCTTTCTTCTCACATTGTCACATGATCTTTAAGTGCATTTTCCCTATGCAAAAACAGATGTTGCCTTTACTTTCAAAATTACAGAAGAAAAATGATGCATCTCCTGTTGAAAACTGTTCTGACCATTAATATCTTGCATGCAGAGAGATGCTTTACTCTCCTGCAAGGATACTTTGGTTTACAGAGAGAAAGAAAGAAATCAAGAGGGGAAATACCTATTCCACCAGAGGTGCCAATACGAATGATGGTTATGTCAGAACACTTGGCATGATACAACAGTTTGATCAGCTCGTGCAACATGATTGAAATAGAAGGAATGCCCATACCGTGCTGAAAAGGAAACATAAATTAATATTCCACATTTACATAGACAACCCAAAATATATATGGAAGAAGCAGCTGGACATTATCTTCTGCCTGATACTCTTTTCCCAAATGCCACCTAACTCACTCCCACAAAACCCCCAACCTCTGGGCCTTCAGAAAGATACTGAGAGGGCCTACAAATAGACTCCCACTAGCTTTGGCAGACTTGTGGATGGAATACAGTATTTCTAAAAATCATGAATTGCAGAACATTTACATTCTCAAATGTATAAAGAGTGTCCTTTCCCAATAGCTGACTAATGCACTTCATCATGGAGCATTTCCTAAACACAAGAAAAACCCCACTCTGATTTTTCACCAACCTGAAGTGCTAGTGAATAGTTAAGCTAATTTTTTTTCAAAACACAGACACCATGGTTTATTCTTGAAGCTCAGCAAATATAAGTCCACATTAGCTTGCACAGTATTGTGATAATTACAGCACACAAGAACGGGCGCAAAATAATACTACAGTTTTGCAATTGCAATTGAAGAATGTAATTCTATCTACAAATTAAAGCTACAAATTTCTTTAAAATGCATACATGGGTTGGCAGCACCAGTCCCATGGAATGCTACTCTTAAGCACATTTGACAGTGCCATTGCAGATACATAGTTCTGGGTGTGACGCAGACATTTTTTCCAATACCCCACATGCACCAAGTGACCTTTTTCCCCCATTTTTCAGGGTACAGAACAGGGATGAGGCAAGAGTAACTGCTCAAAAAATCTGTAAGGCCATTCCTGCAACACATCAGTGGTACACTGAGGAAAAAGGATGCAAGGAGCAAAGGTATTGTAGATTTTCGCTCTCACGAAAAAGGACTAAAAGGAATCCTTAATTATATGACTGCACTACTTTGAGCAGCCTGGTTCAGACTGCGAAGCACTTAAAAGAAACATGCATTGAAATTTTCTGCTTTGAACAGCATCAAAACTGAACCGTGTCCCATATCAGACAAGGAGAAGTACTTACACTGACAGACAGAACGGGCCCCACTTTGTACATCGCGTAGCGGTCAGTGCCCGCGCAGATGTTGGGGTAGTCACACCCGGGGCTCCCCAGCCCCAGCTCCTCTGCTATGTAGGCAATAAAAGCTTTCATCCGGGAAGGACTTCCTCCAACACACACAAACTGGGGTGGACAGAGTTCAGCAAAACAAAACCAATTGTGTGATTCCGTATGTCAGAGAACATGCAAAGAACAACATGAGTATGCAAACGCCTTCAGTCAGCACGGATTTATCCCCAGATATGGTGCTTCTCATCCTCATTCTAAAATGCCATGAAGAATTGTGGGAAAAACCTCAGCTGCACTCAAAAAAAACCTATACAGCACTCAAATGCCTTCACCCTGTTTTAACTAATAAAAGACAAATATTGACATGAAGACCCAACAGACAGAAGCTGTATCTGAATACAGCCTGTGGCATTTCCCTTTTTACTGGATGAAAACAGACAGCCAAAAACAATTATCCCCAGCTTTCTTGGATACCAAAAGTGACAAGAACCCACAAATTTTTTACCCTTTTGTATGTACTCCTCAATCACTGGTAGGCTGACACATTTAGTCTTATTCTGCAGACAGCTATATTTTCACCTTCTGCAGAAAAGCTCAGGCTTGCTGATCGAAGCAAAGCATCTTACCTTTACATCCCCAAACAATGTTGGAAAATCATGGGTACCGGTCCCAAGAGCAAAGTGGTACAGGATATCTTCTTTCATTTTCTCCAGGTGAGGGTTGCAGAGATGAATAAAATTCTCTCTGCCAAGACAGCAGCATTGTGAAACATATAGAATATATACAAACCCCTACACTGAACCGATTACAATTCTTCAAAGTCAAGCAGTCAAAAGTTGGGTACTGCCACATGTACAAATGCCCGCATTACCTTATTTTGGTTCCTTGTGCATTGTGTTAAAGAAACCCTAAATTTCATAATTACTTCACATCTTATCAAATATTACATATGACACTTCACATTCCATTCATGACACAGAATGAAACTGCTGAAGAAAAGCCCAGATGTTTGGATGCATTTGCAACAGTGCAACCTTTATCTTAAACGGTATTAAAGCTGGGAAACAGAGGGAGTCTTTATGGTGAACAGAGCAATGGGAGCAGGACCAGGCAAAATTCAACAGCCCACCATATTACAGAGGCAATCTATAGCAAAGCTTAAAAGCAAACCTGACCTCTGCTGTGACTGAAACTCCGCCAGCCACCTGAGAAGGCTAGGATGATTTGGGCTTTATGGACAAGCACAAACTAGATTTCTGGCAATTTGTCTTACTCTGTCATATAGACAGGAGAGAAAAAAAACCCCATGAAACTGATAACAAGGGTGCAGAGGATCTGATAAAGAAAAAAGTGGAAATCTGAAGTAAGGAGAAAACCATAGAAGTAAAAAAAAAAAACATTCAAGAAAAAGGGTAAAGAGAGGAAGAGGTAAAAAGAATTCACTTCTTCCTAGGTGCTTCTTATAAAGAAATGATGCATCTTAAAAGAAAAATCAAAACTAATCTGTCTGAAGAGACAGGAAATGACAGGACAAGGAGAGAAACCTGAACTACTTGGCCTGTGGGATCATCTTCATGGAAAATTTGATAGTGGACTAACTAAACAAGCTGAATGATTTATAAAACGCCTGCCTTCTGTGCTTGATGTTTTAAGTTCAATTGAAACAGGTAGGAAAGACTCAATAAGTACAAGCTTAAGAAGAACACAGGCCAGTACTTCAAAGTAATTTCTGAGAGATGGAAAGAGCAGTAAATAGCTTCCAGACACAAGAAGATGACTTAATAGCTTAATGAAGGCTCAGTGGAGGCACAGCATGGCTCAGCAAACCCAAGCTGCTTTGTCAGAGGAGATGAACAAAAGAGTACACCTGGACTTCATTCAAAAAATCATTAGGACAACTCAGGAACAACTCTGAAGCCTAAACAGAGGTGTTTAGCACTATTTTAGATGGTCTAGGTCACTAGGTAATCTTGTCTGCCTTCTGATGCCTCTCCAGAAATGCAATGCTTTCCCACAGTTCCTACGCCTTATCTGCCTGTGCAGGATGAAGGAAGCCTACAGTGGCCAAGATGCCCATGATGAGGTCACTGAACTGTTCCTCAGAAAGCAAATAGTAACAAGATATTCTGAGTGTAGCAATTCTTCTGTTCTTGATGGTCTCTCTCCAAGATCATTAATTATCCAGTACCAGCTGCACAAACAAGGAAAGAGATGTCATCCCAACCCACCCTATCTGTCCCTGCCCACCACAGACAACCACCTTCAGCAACTGAAGGAGCTGCGCACCCAGGCAGCCAGTCCATTCACCCCTTCAGTAGGAATTCCCTTCCATCTCCCATGGGCCCCATTTGCCTCTCTTCATACAAATCCTGCCTGAGGTAGAACCAAAGGCTTTGGCTGCCTTTGTTCTTCCTTCCAAGAGACCTGTTTGACTCTGGGAGAACTAAAGAGCAGGTTTATGGCCTGTCTTGAAGACACAGACAACCTAGGAGTTCACCAGCTCATATTAGCAGAATTTCCA
Organism: Rhabdornis inornatus; assembly: GCA_013397075.1. Taxonomy (NCBI): domain Eukaryota; kingdom Metazoa; phylum Chordata; class Aves; order Passeriformes; family Rhabdornithidae; genus Rhabdornis; species Rhabdornis inornatus. The sequence continues at coordinate 21,092 of VWZS01002165.1, read as the reverse complement.
GGCTGCCTCCCCTGAATTATTCCTCTTCAGTTTTGTGGGACTCTACATTTGTTTACTGGGTCACTCACTAATGCGGATCCAGTGGCTGCACTGATGTCTATTGGAATGGTTGTCACATACAAATAGGATATCATTTGAAATTATTTTACAATCTATCCTCAGGTGAGCAAAAAAATTTATTTCCTTCCTTATGAGAACACTGGCAATAAAAGCTTCTCTCCAGGAAATAAACTGGGAAAAGGCGAGGCCTCTATTAAAAGCGCAAGGAAATTCATGTGATATGTGCCAACACCATTGTCCTCATGCCTGGTCAAAACACAGTCTCCTTCCTCATCAGTAGCTATATTCCACCCTTTTCATCCCACAGCCCACCAAGAGCACTCTCTGACCCAACACAGTGAGGGGTCATTATCAACTCACATCTGTATAACTGTACATCTGATTGTAGGCTTGGACCCTGGGGTAAAATGAGCAATAAAAACTAGCATAGTTTTATGTATACATAGGACCAATGCCATGGATTTACAGGAGAGGCAAAGTTTGCTTGATAAAAATCCTTGACATGCAAAGCTCAGGAGCAGAAAATTTACTTCCCTAAAGTAAAGAACCTACAACTTCTAAGGGTGTAAGTAAAATACGAATCCAAACACTGAACAGGCATGTAGCAGGTTTTAGCAAAATAAGGTTAAAGTTAGGACTAGAGAAACACACTGAAATATCTGTTTGAACTCTTGAAGCAGCAACCAAAGTCATCATTTCAGCAGTTCATTGGATTAAAATAAAAATAAACAAAAACATCACCCTGCTTTGAAAAATTCACTGGTGAGAGAAGTTCAAATGGCTAGCCAGCAAAGTCCTCTGTATAGGTATGGTAAAGCAATAAAGCATGCAATTGTCAAAAGAGCTGCTACTGGATACTTAGAATTATTATCATAAAGTTTATCATACACTAAATGAGTGTGTAATGAGTTTAGGGAGGAAGTTTAAGTGTAAACTTGGACAAAATAATTCATTTCTCAATCTTACTTTGAAGCCTGTCCATCATCAGTTTTCTTCTCATTTGAAGAACCAGGAGCCATGTATGTTTTATATCTAGAATTATATTTAAAAAAAAAAATATATATATATAAGTGCATCAGAATAGTCCCATCTGTAAAGCTGGAAGCATTAACAGAGAGAAACCTTCTGTATTGATGATAACTACCATGAATATTAAATTCCCCAAATAATCTAGTTACACCACAGCTTTTATAACTCGAGCAAAAGGAGGAAAATGAGCATCTACAGTTTTACAGCTGAGCATCACCACTTTCAAAGCCCTCAAGCCTAAATTAACCCCTTGCTATTGCAACCCCCACCTCACCACTACCTTTGTTCTGTGGTAGGAACAGCTGCAGGTCCACCAGCCACAGAGAGGCAAGTCTCATTGCTAACTAACTCACCCTTTTCCTTCCATACCTCTCACACCAACAGTGACTGCCAAAACAGCTTCAGTCCCCTTCCACCTTTGGCTCCAGAAGGTCTCCAAAGTTCAGCTCTAGCTGTCAAATGCCTGAAACCCGAGTCCAGGAAGCATCTTACTCATAATATCCTCCTCATTAAACTCCTCCTACTGACCTCAAGAGCACTTCTTTCCTTGCATAAAGCAAGCAAGATGAAACTGAAACAGGACTTCAAAAAGCCACAGCTCTCCAGTTTACCATCTATCCTCAATACCTTTTTTTCTGATCCATTACCTTCACCTATAGGCAAAACCTTCTCCTTTCTGCATTCTTTACATTTAAATAGGCGAATGTATCACTGTGGCTTTCATGCTGGTCTGAGGACAGAATTATAATTATAGAATGATTAATTTGTTATGATTTTCAGAAGTGACTAAGGCTACATGCCGAAGCTGGTACTTTCTGGGAATGCCCTTATGGGAAGTATTGAATCATAAAGTTTTTCTCTACCCTCCATTAACAAGGGCCTGACAACACAGAGATTATAACAGAGACAGGACTGTAATCCTTAAAAACCCCAGGATTACACCACAAGGAAATAGAAAGAAATCAGCCTTGCAACAGAACTACATGGTATGTGAATTTCTAATGAAGCGCACAACCTAACAAAAGAAACAAGAGACCTGCCTGTTAAAAGCCACTGAATAATGGAAATGTATTAAAATTTATAAGGGCAATTAGTTTTCTTCATTTAAAATATCAACCTTTATTGAGTAGACCCAAACTTCACATGTACTAGTTATATTAAATGTATACAACCATCTATGGTCAAGGAGGTGAAGTATAAAAGTTGCATTTATAATCAACTACACTTCCTTATGGTGGTACGAAGTATAGTCAGCTACTACTGGGCAGCACCATTATACCACATATATTATAGGAAAAATATATCATTTCTTCCTACAGCGCCACAAGTCCTGATAAAGAGGAGTTAGAAGCTAGGAAAAAGAAACAGCAAAGTGATTTTTACATAGCAAGAAATAAAATGGCTGCAAATAAACCAAGGGTATTAATTCAGCTCTTGTTCACAGTATTAAGCATCCATGTGATTTTTAAGTGTTTTTGGTTCTGATACCCTAGGTAATCACAGTTGATACACTCCAAAAAGCTGAGAACAAAGTTCTGACAATCCCAAGAGCACCCAGCTGGAGGTGTCTTGGCAGGAATTGAAGGAAGGAGCAAGCATAAAGCAGCTTCCCCATGGCAGACCCTGACAGCAATCAGATAGTAGCTGACAAGCAACCAGTTAATGTAAAACCACAAAACTCTCACGCCGTCTAACCAAATGGAAATTTTTACAGACATGTCAAAAGTTTCTGCAGTCTTCCTCAGCCAAAGTTAAAACTGATGTTCAACAATAATGTGCTCCCAGCATGACTCAGATAAAGAAAGGGCACAGCCTGTTAAAAGGCATGTGCATATCCTAGAATGGTTTGGGTTGGAAGGAACCCTAAAAAACATCCTTCTTTAAAGAACACCAACCCTTCTGCCACGGGCAGGAACACCTTCCATTAGACCAGATTATTGCTCAGAGCTCCATCTAGCCTGTCCTTTAACACTGCCGGGGATGGGGCATCCACAACTTCTCTGGGCAACCCGATCAGTGTTTCACCACCCTTATAGTGAAGAATTTCTTCCAAATATCTCATCTAAGCATCTAAATCCTCAGACTGGTGCTTTGAATCCACTCAGAATCCACTATAATTTCCACCTCTCATTTCCTCCCGCCATCCGTCATCTTTGAAGGAAGCCCACAGTCAACGGTTTCTGCAGGGAAAAGCTCTTGTCCGGTGTTCATCCATCATCAGGAAAAGCTGAAGTCGCTGCAAAATTGTTCTGCTGGTCCCCTCCCTGCTGGCCGAGCGCTCCCTCGGCTCCACAGACAGAGCAAGCGGCCCCGTCCGCCCGGATAGCGCCGAAAGGAGCGCTCGACCGGACCGAAGCCCGCGCCCGCCGCCCCCCTTCCCTACCCACCCTCCCGCCACCGGGGGTGGGCGACACGGCGGGCACGCCACCATCCCCCCGGCAGCGGACCGCGGGCTGCCGGGGAGAGCGGCGGGATGCGATTCTCACCGGGAGCAGCGGGATCCGCCGCTGGGAAGGAAACGAGGAGAGCCGCTCGGTGCTCCCGGGCGGGCTGCGGGGCGCCCGGCCGAGCCGCCTTCCGCCAGCGGCGGCACCGCCCCGCCCCGGCCCGGTTAACTCCCTGCGCGCCGGGGAGGCTGCGGGAAGCGCCGTGCTCCGGGGCGGGCACACGGCGCGCCTGTGCCAAGGATGCCGGGGCCGGTGGGGATGCTGCCGGCGTGCGGGGAGGGAGCGCGGGGCTCCGGGACTCGGCGGGAGAGATGCTGCCAAGGGCACGGGCGTGCGGGGGACCTCATCGGGGAGATAGATACAGATATATAGATATACAGATACACATATACACATATACAGATACAGATACAGACGCAGGTGTCGGCCGAGGATGGCGGAGTCGGGTCCGTGTCTGTGTCCGCCCTACACCGTGTTCCCGCTCTCATGGGCATGTGGGCACGGCAAGCACGGTGCGAGAAAAGAGACGGTTTCGGCTACTGGAAGTGTAAATTTAACATTTTTCATACAGTAACTGAAAACACCAAACCCACAATCCTGCAGTACAATTTTTAAAGTAAATTTTCATACCGGAACCACACTGTAGTTTGTCATAATAGGGAATACTTGGGAGACAGAGCAACAAAAATTTTCTTGGTAGAGAACTTTCTGTGCCTCAGGGCAGTAAACACATGAGGCACAAGGCATTGCTGAGATGTATTTATTACAAAATCATGTATTGAGCACTTAGAGTAAAAATTATTCATATCCTGTCTCACACCAAAGGGCTTTATATGGGAATATAAGGGAGATGCACAGATGCACTTCTAGGCATAAATGACATGCAAGAGGAATTGCTTAACAAACTCAGAAAAATGTCACCTGTTCAGCTTGTTTAGATTTCCAATGGGTGAAACAGAAGGATAGGTTCCTAACCCATCTTCCATTTTCCTTTTCTTTAAATATTTGTCAAGACTTCGAAGCTATAGTAGTGGACCAACACCTTAGAAGAGTGTTTAATTCTGTGGAAGAATGTTTTCCTTTAAACAGGAATATTACCTACCCCTCCATCTCAGGGTCCAGCTGCTTTAGATTTCAGGTTGTTTTCTATTCAGCTTTATATTAAGACAATAAGGTTACTATAGTTACCTTGTCTGAAATGTTCAATAAATTATGCATTTCTATTAGTCTAATAATTGGTAGTAACCTTTGTTCTTAGTTATCACTAGAAAACTTTAAATCTCCTTTTAACTTCCTGGTTTTGTAGTGTAGTGTTTGGGTTTTCACTCCATTTTGTATTTTAGTGGGAAGGATACTAATGTTGTTTAGAAGGGTGAAAAATATACAGCTACATACTGGGGCAATAACAACAATATGCAGCTGGCGTCTGTTTTCAGGTTTTTATATTGCACGGATGAAAATTTGAGCTATGGAAAATAAGGCTGTCTGTCATAATCAAACATATTCTCCCTTTTGCTCACCATAAACCATTTTCACAGTCAATTGATAAAATAATTCAGTGCAGCTGTTTTACCCACTTCATTTTGATTCTTTAGTTATTCTGGGTGTTTTGTATCATGACAACTATTAACAGAAGGACAAAATGTGCTAAGACTGAACTTCTATATTTCTATTTCTAGCTTTTTCTCTTCACTATAGCACAATATGTAACTACATTCTGAAAAAATTATCCACAGAGAAGAGCAAGAGCAGAATATGAAGATATTTATTTACAGAACTAAATTTGGCTTCATCCTACATCATTTACAACTCAGCCTGCATATTCAGCACAGATAATAGTATTTAAGAAATAGATAAGCCAAAATCTATGGAATTGTGGATGCTTCAGAAGCTCATGGGTCAATTGAATTTTTGTTTGTATTTCTACACAAAAAAAGTTAATGCATATGTGCCCTTGATCTCTGAAAGCATGTTTACATTTTAGTCCAGTCCAAAAAGACAGAAGTGGCTAGGATTATACATTAGATGTATATTAGACTCCATTACAGTGAAATGGCTGCATATAAAAGGAAAATTACTCTCTGGTCGCTAAACTGCCAAGTTATTGTTAAATCTTGATCTGGAATTCTCTTTTAGAAACATTCACATGTTCAGTATACTTGGATGCAATTCGTAAAATGTAACTGCACTTTTGTTTGGCTTGCAAAGCAATCAGTATTCAAAAAAAAGAAAAACCATCTCACTACTTAAAGGCATTCAGGGCAGAAATAGAGCACAAGACAATGAAACAAATGTTTCAGCATTTAAAACAATAAGGCAAGATTTTGTAATAAGCATTCAGCTTTTGACTTTGGCACTTCTCTGAAAAACAGAAATGGAAAACCAGAAGCTTCCACTGCTTTTACATGGAACTGCTGATGACTTTGAAACCTGCCAGCTGCATAACTGCATTGACTCAGAAGTAAATAGAACAACGTGATTACTGCGATAAGGTGAATTTCAGCAGCACACTTCCAACCTTGGGTTCACCTGGAGCTTTTTGATGTCCCTTGGAGAACAGGTAAGTTATGTGTCTGCTGCAGCCCTCTGTTATTCTGAATGCACAAACAGATTCCAGGATCACCCCCCTGCTCTTGTGAAGAGTAATCTTAAGCTGTTAATATTTTAACTCACCGTACTCCAACTGTGATCCATTCAGACTCAGTTGACCAACAGTGCAAATCAAACCTCTCCTTGGCTTGACTAAGGAAAGCTGAATACACATTAATGGCAATCATTTAAGTTAGAAAAGACCACCAAGATCATCAAGTCCAACCTTCAGCTGAACACCACCTTGTCAACTAAGCCATAGCACTGTCATGTATGGTTGTTTCTTGAACACTTCCAAGGATGGTGAATCCACCATTTCCCTGGGCAGCTCAGTCCAATGCTTAACCTCCCTTTCAGTGAAGAAATTCTTCCTGATGTCCAACCTGAATCTCCCCTGGCTGTTTCCTCTCATTTTGCCACTGCTTGGCTGGGAGAGACCAACCCCCACCTGGCTACAGACTCCTTTCAGGCATCTGTAGAGAGTGGTAAGGTCACCTCTGAACCTCCTTTTCTCCAGGCCAAACAAACCCAGCTCCCTCAGCTGCTCCTCACAGGACTTACTCTCTTCACCAGCTCTGTTGCCCTCTACTAGAGTCACTCCTAAAAGTTGTGTTCTACCTTATTTTCTCTCCCCTGTCCTGCTGGGAAGGGGAGTGATAGACAGGCTTGGCAGGCACCTGGTGTTCGGCCAAGGTCAACTCACCACAACTGGTCAGGTTTTGGTTCTATGACCTTTGACTCTGGCATCCCCTGCTATGCTAGCCTAGAAAACTGGATTTCCCCAAAAGCTCTGCCTCCACAGCAAAATTAATGGTTTCAATGTATCTTGACATAATCCACAGAAAAAACTGTAAGTGAACACAGATACACGGTAAGTAATCTCACACACCTAAAGTTACAGCTTGATGTAAGCTTTTTTTAAAGTTGGAAAAATTTGCTGAGTAGCCAATAACTGTACATTTAAACATTTGCGTATGTTTTAGCCTTTTATTTTTTTTAAATACAACTTAGTTGAATTGAAAAAAATAATGGATAGCAAAGACAGACTCGGATGCTAGGTCTAATAACATCAACAGCAAAATTTCTACAGTTTGCTGAAAACTTTGAGGGTTCAGATTAGCAATTGTTTACCTATTTCCAATCAATTTTTACATCGAGGTTCTGAAGAGGAGCAGTATTAAACCAAATACTCTAAACATTATGTTAAAAAAAATCTATATTTAGTAATAAATTTTAGAAACTTCAGGACTTGGATTCAAAGGTGTAAAATGTACTGAATGTAATCTGAAGAGGAAATTCTAAAAATTAAGAGTTTACTTTTCATGGTATTAGCAAAAAACATGGTAATGAAACTGCATCCACTTTCTAGAGGACTTTATAATCAATATTTAATTATTAATAAGATTTCAGGGATATATCCTAATCCAAAGAGATAAAATACCAAGTGCTGAACTATCAGTGTATCTTAACTTTTTCAAAATATTAACGTACAACTTCAATACATTGATATTTCAAAGTACAAACTTCTACTGGTATGAATAAACACAGTGATCTAACGTATAATATTTTTGTTGCAGTCAAGACTTCAGGATAGATAATTTTTTCATCTAACAGCTGAAAGTGCAAACATCATAGATAGCTGAGTCCATATAAAAGGAAATGCCACCAGGTCTTTAATTATATACTTGAATACTATGACTGATCAACTAGTTCTTGTGCAGCAGGCACAGAAATAGAACTGTCCTAGAAAGCTGAGTATCTGTTCAAAGTAAATGAGCTTTTGGGATGAAGAAGCAGTCTTTTCAGTGAAGGTTTGGCTTTTTTAGTTCAATTCCTTCTATCTACATTTCATCCCATACCACACAGTTCCTCTTCACCTTTCTTTGCGGCATAATTCATGAGTACAGCCATACTTAACTGAAGAAATTTGCTAATTTCGACACATCAATAGCATGGCTGTCTCTAGTCAAGTCAGCAGCAATATGGTAACCCTGTTTGAGAACAGCAAAGCAGCAGGAGTCTTGTGCAACAGTAAACCTCAGTTTTGCTTTATTTGGTTTATTATACTAAGAAAAGGTCTTTGGCTAAGCACTGACAACTGCTGCCTGTTCTTTAAAATTTGCTTTAATCAGCCCAATGAAGTTCATCCATCTCGCAAACTTCTCAATCAGGGATGGGTTAAATTACAAAAATAATCTAGCCAACGTGTAAATAGTGGGTTATATAAGCAATACAAGGCTCTAGTTTCCCCAACAGTCTTTCAAGTTACTTATTATATCCCTGAAATGGTGGCTTTAACTCATTGCTTGCAGGTGGTGATTCAGGTTGTTCTGAATCTGCAATAGAAAAAAATTATTAAAGTTTACAGAATAACTTCAACCATAACAACAAAAAGGTCAGCTAAAATGTTTGGTTTCTTCCTCATGTCAAAATACACATAAATTCCACTACTTTTAATTTTGAATTAACAAGATAAATAAGATACCTAAGAAATTTGCAGTATGATGCAAATCTGTGTCCCAAAACAAAGGGATTATAGATTTATGGAATAAAGCTATGGAATGGGTTGTATCTCCTTCCTGATGTGTCTAGGACTTATTCTGTGCAAGCGAGAACAGAGAAAACTCCATCTCAAAAGGCAGCTGCAAGGTGTTCATGCTGCCAATTGCTTTGGATGAACAGAAAAAAGTACACAAGTGGGGAAAAAGTAAATGCACTACCTTCAACAATCACCTAAAAGAATGAAAAGAACAAGGTCAAAACTGAATGAAAATACACATCTGGATGAAACCATATTGTTAAGAGCATTAAAAGCAATCTCCTTTTACACTGAGATACAGAACCAATCTCAATCAGAATAGCTATGTTTGCAAACAAAGGCAATAGAAGCAAAGCAGGCATCATGTTATCAAAAAATTTGAAAAAGTAAAGCAACTCAAAAATTAGATGTATCTATATGGCAATCTGTGCAGCACATTGACTCTTCAGCAGCCTTTACAATGTACCCATATTTTTCTTCTCTACTGCCTAAGTGGCATAACCAAACCAATTTCATGCTTACTCTGAAAAATCTTCAAGTTTTCTTTATATCTCAGATGTTTCATTAGAAGCACACACATTAAAGAAATCAACTATCACCAAATTAATGAAATCAAGATTTCTAAATCCCCTTTGATTTTACTCACAGCAATAGGAAAGAAAAATGTCAGCATACAAGAAAGTTAAATACAATCTGAAGACAAAAATATGCAAAGTTTTCTTTCATGCTGAGGACGAGCACTTTTAGACTCCATGGTTGAATTTTTGGGTCACTGAGCCTCTCAAAGCAGCATCCTCTGCATGATCAGTTTGGATACTTAAGTTAACTTGAAGAGTGGCTTCTAAGATTATGCATTCTCCTTCAGATCCAGACTGAGATCTGGCTTCATCCCTCAGTTTTATGACTTTTTTCTTCTGAACAAAACCATACAACTTCTAGTTCTCTGTTTTCTCCTGACATTCACCTGTTTATTTTTATAAAAAGAAATACTGTAGATACACTAATGGAAGACACAAGGTAAATCCAGACAGAGCTGAAGTGTCAGACAAATTAAAATACCTGGCCTCTAAGACTTTCATACATTAATATATCAAGGTCAAGGGAATAATGACAATACCCAGTGTATACAAAAGGATTCCCTGACACAAATAAAAAAAAGAATTCTGGTGCATGCAGTGGGAGGTCCAATAGCATTTCCAAACGTTGCTATAGAAAACTGATATAGCCAGCATGGTTACCAAAGCAAAAAAAAAGGTCTTTGACGGAAGTAAGGGAAATTTTCCCATCCTTTAACCTTTATATTTAAGTGTTTCCAAGTGAAGTCTTTCATAGCTATTACCATTTTGCATGACAAAGTAACGAAAGCGTAGGGGAACGTTGGATAACTTTTCTCTTAAACTGTTGAAATTCCACCACCTTCAACAATGTGCATATATTTATTTTGACAAATTTATACAAACAGTGATCTATTTCTAAAAGATGAGTATCAATGACAATTGTGACAGAAGTTTTCAGAAAAAATATTACGGGCAAAAGAATATTCATAGCAAAGAGACAACAAATATTTTACAGTCTGCTTAAATTTAGGCAGGATGGCCGTGCCTCTGCAGCATTTTATGAAAACACATCACAGAGAAGCCCCTAGATCAGAACACAGAAGCCCCTAGATTGGAACAGAGCATACTGCAATTGTAGAGATGAAAAAGTCCATGAAAGCACCTGCCTTCACTGACTACAAACAGGAGCACTCCTTTCTGTAGCTGGTCATAGGGTATTGTAAACTAAGCACAGTAATTCAATGCGTCTCACCACATTCAGAGCCACACAAATATTGAGGCTGCCCTCTGCTGTTACCTTGAGAGTACAGCTCATTTTAAAAGAAACAGCTTTCAGTAACGTTACCTTCAGAGTGCTCACTATTTTCTGATGTTTCTTCAATTTTTTTTTCCCATCCAGTACACTGCTGAAACCAGTCAGTCACATAACCATTGCTTATTAATTTGCTAAAATTTACGGCTTCACTTTTTCTCTGAGCAGGCCTGCAAATACAAATAGATTAAAGGAAAAGAAAAGCAAAAGTAAACAAAAATGGGGGCCAGGTGGAAAAATCGTATTTTGAACAAAAAAGGCCTTATAATATAATTTATTTTGCATTTTAACATTGATCTAAAAATATAACCATTTATAGCCTTATAATTTATTTATAAATAACAAAACATATATTCTACATGTAATCATCTAAGAAGAAAAACTAAAACAAACAAACAAAAGCACAGAACTATGCCTGATTTAGTACTGTGTAAATTTACATGAGAAGAGCCATCTGTTTCATTGGAGTTTTACACGTATAATGCTTACACAGTTCTGTTCTTAAAGACAAAAAGCGCAAAAGGGAAAACCCACAAAGAATGTGTAAGTGAAAAAGGCTGACAGTACTGCTTCTGCTCAGTACTCATTTTGGTGCACAAAAGTGAAATTATGTCAAAAATTTTCACTTAAATTCATTTGACAGTTTAACCACTTATTTGGCAGCGTTAATAGTTTTGAAACATGCTAGGATTACTGATGACTGAGCAATAAATTTATAAGACAAAATGCGCAGAAACAATACAGCTGTGCACACAGCTGATGAAATGATGTAATCACATCACATCACACACGACATAAAAATTTGCTTGAAACACCTCTTCCAGGTGTTCATTAGAGTATTTTTGCTCTTTTTATAGCCTATTTATAAAGGCTACAGTTTATATCTTTTCCTTAAAGTGTTGGTCCTAATTGTTTCTCTGTAACCTACACTGACAGATCTATCAATGTAGATTATCATTTTCACCTGTTCACTGGCATTAAGAAAAAACCCAATTTATAATAACATAAAAGTCTGCTACATGAAGATATGCAACTCTATGCTTAGTTTTCCTAACACAAAGTTATATTGAATAATTTTTATATGAGTTTAAGTAGTGTTATTTTAGTTGCTTTAGATGCTTTTAAAACTATTTTAGCATGATGTATGATAGCAAATTTAACAGCAATAATGATCCACAAGATCCACACACATATCCACAAATTCCTGCAATTTCACAAGGAGCAATTTTACTTGTAAGCATGAATAGTTGCACGCTTCGGTGTTTAATGATTTTCATAAATTACTACTTACATGGGTGGGAAGGAAAGCTTATTTTCTCCACTAAATTCCTTGTTTGTAGAAACAGTTTGCATTCTGCTTGGATATTTAGGGCTTATAGGTGGGAGCTTTACCTGTGATAGAGAAATCTTAGCCCAGAAAAAAGGAGTTATGAAAAAAATAATCAAGAACATGATATGATAGCATAGCCTTCAAAAGTAAGGGTGATATTAAAGGCCTAAATGTGTTCAAATTTCCATGTCTTATCTACATTATTTCCATAAGTAATAATAATGGATTATTGAGGAACAGCAAAAGATAAAGCAGCCCCCTTAGTTAGTTATTCTACATGAGATTATTTGTTTGCTCTCTCCACAATGTGCTCTACACAAGCCTCTCCCTCACAGTACCCTTCTATCCAAAATTAAGCTTCAAATTCAAGCTTATCCATTGCAACCTCCCATCTTGGTCCATTTCTCTGCATGCAGAATACAAAAACAGACCAGTCTTACTAAAGTCAGGAGGCTGTGAGCAAGAGCATTGTTTTAAATGTTGTCTTTCTTGGCATTAAATGAGAGGCTAGTAGAAGCTGCAGGGATCCAAACACTCCCTACTGTTCAAGTAAACTAATTAATGACAAAAGTAGCAAGGGAACAGATCAGAATTTGGCTTTGGAGGGTACCTGCAATCCATTCAGGTGCTATTTGTTACTTTGCTGAGTGAATTCAGCACTAAAAGCAGACTCTTGTGCCACTACACTCCAATGATTACAGCTGAGGGGGCTTTTTCCCTTTGACAAGCTTCTATTTAGTAGCAGCCATCAATTTTCCCAGATAAAACAAACTACACAGGGCATTTTTTTACAAACAAACTACACAGGGCACGTTTTTGGCTTAAAGTGTTTTCTCCCTTTGTGAAGAGATGGCAACAATATATTCTAAAATTCACTATGTTTATTATAAATACACATTTATTAATTTTGGATTCAAGAAACGCTACATGGAACATGTATTGTGTCTGGCTAGTATATGAGTAACAATGGATATCTGCAGCCAGCATGGTAAGATAAAAGCCTTCTGATGAAATCCTGGCTCCTGTGTGATCAAGGACAAAATTCTAGATTACATTTCAAAACTCCCTCTGAGGTAAAATCCTCAGATGAGCAATCATTTTGCTACAGCACATACATACCAAAGTACATTTGCATATATACACAGACATTTCAGGCAAGTGCCTGAAAGAGAGGACTTTGGAGATGAAGGAGTAATCTTACTGGTGCCACATGGATATTGCCAAATGCTGATGCAAACCCTGATGACACCTCCAGCTGACCTCTCATCCATACAGGTCTCTCTCCTTAAGGTCACAGCTTTTTCAACCCAACCCAGCTGGGCCATAAGATGCACACACAAAACAACCACTGAATCACAGAATGGTTTGATTTGAAGGGTCCTTAAAGATCATCTAGTTCCACCTCCCCTGCCACAGGGACACTTCACTAGACCAGGTTGCTCAGAGCTCCATCCAGCCTGTCTTTGAACACTTCTAGGGATGGGGCATCCACAACTTCACTGGGCAATTGTGCCAGTGCCTCACCAGTGTCCTCCCTGTGCTGGGGCCCCAGAGCTGGATGCAGCACTGCAGGTGGGGTCTCACCAGAGCAGAGCAGAGGGGCAGAATCCCCTCCCTGCCCTGCTGCCCACGCTGCTTTGGATGCAGCCCAGGACACGTTTGGTTTCTGGGCTGTGAGTGCCCATGGCTGGGTCATGTCCAGCCTCTCATCCACCAGCACCCCCAAGTCCCTCTGGGCAAGGCCTGCTCTCAATCTGTTCATCCCCTAACCTGTCCTGATAACACGGCTTGTCCCACCACAGGTACAGCACCTTGCCCTTGGTCTGATTAAGCCTTGTGAGATTTCCATGGGCTGCTTCTCCCTGGACCAGAAGTCCATTACTTTGCCATGAGCACAAAGGCTAAATCCTTCATGCACTAATACTCATCGCTGATTTGCAAAATTCCCAGAAGAATAAGACTTATTATTGTGATTAAGGCATTAGGGAGGAACTACAGGATCCATCCTGAGGCATGGAGAACCATGTAATGATCCCCCAGATCTCAAGTCCTCCTCTACACAGCAATAAGCACGAGGAACAGTGGAAATTTTAATACTTCAGAACAAAGAAGCATGAAGGCTTAAACTTTCAGAGCAAGGGCCCACTTGGGAACAATGTTTTCCAAACCAGCCAGAAGAGGTATCCTTAGAGGTTAAATGCTTTTGCACTTGTTCCTAAGGATGCCCTTTGGGATTTAACTCCACAACTGCATCATGCTTGCCTCTTCTGAATAACTGCTTAGTCACACTGGGTTGAAAAACATTTTCAATACATTCAGTCTCATACTACCAGAAATATTTGAGGTAGTTTGCTGCTGCAGTGCCATCATATAGTCAAATAAATAAATTGAATATTCCTTAGAAATTTGCCTGTGGTGTTTTGGAACACATTATTCTTACCTTTCAACATACAAGATGTATGGTGAAAAACTAAAATTGAGACTCTTTGGTAGGGCTAGTTCCATTGTCTCACTTGGAAGACTCTTTGGGAAGGTACTCTAAGAACATGGGATAGAAACTTCCCAAAAGAGGATATTCAAGAAGTAGCTGTGAAACTTAAAGATACGTGATATGCTTTTCAGTGTACAACAAAGATATTGTGAAGCACAGCCAAATGAGAGATGGTGGAGGCAGAGCTAAACCTAGCAACACAGAATCTGTCTTTGCAGGCACCTAATCCTACAGAAGAATTCTTGGTAGATTTAGAACCTTAGAAAAAACTTAACTTCAGCTTCCAGAAGAATAGTGAAAATTATGTATGAGGGCCTTGGCATATTCGCAATCTGAGCTGAATATATAACATATATTCACCTTGCATTTAGTCATAAATAAATCACAACTGAATGAAACTGGGAGCGCATGAAACTTTCAGACACATGACTGAATGAAACTGGGTCTCAACCAAACTCCACCAAAACTGAAACGAACCTCAGTTTCACTTTACAAGTCAGCACATGGGCTTGAATTACTGTTATCAAAGTTAAGTTTGACTCTTAGAGCACTGAACATAATTGGTTCTTAAGTAAGGGAGTGAGGAACAGCACTTCCTCTCTGTCCTACTTCAATCAGCAAGTTTTTATTTTCCACGCCTTAAGTCTATGATAAAAAAAAGAAGCTTCACCTGCAAGCATCAGGCAAATTACAATTTAAACATATGTTGTTTGTTTGCCTGTTGCCACAGACTCAGTAAACATTCCCCAGCCTATTCAGTAATGAGGTGTTTGCATTTACACGAGACATCATTCTGAATTTGCACTAGTTATTCATCCCAGCAAAGGCTGAAGACTTTTTCTCCTAAAATGTCCAACATCTGCCCTTCTATTGAAGAAGGGAGGTACTAGTGTTCAAGTACCTCAAATGCCTTTCCAAGTATACCCCAAAGACCTATGGTAAATGTGGCAACTGAGATTACAGAGGATATTTTTAAAACATAAGGCTTCAGCATCTAAATTGGGCAGGGGCAAGGTGGGTGAAAGAGGGAGGATAGCAGAGAGGTCTTCAATACAAAACACCAATGTCAGTACAGAAAGGTTTGCTTGGGACATAGCTTATGCTATACTGACTTTGGATACATCTTTCACTCAAAGACAGCTAGCACAGTATCTTTGGGAACCCCCTTGCATTTCAAGTTCAATTAAACTCCTTTTTCAGAATCTCCTGTTCTTATCTTCTTTCTTCCTCACCCAAGATTACTAAACAAGATGTCTCTTTACCAAGAATGAATTGCAGGGGAAATAAAGCATAAGAAGATAGAAACTAAATACTGCTTTTTATTTACACTGAAGTGTATGTACCATATAATGTGATGGGAAACTGCATTTCTGCTTCTTACGCTACACCTGCAGCACTTAAGAAAACATGGCTTTCTTCTTGTTCTCTAACTGCAATACAAAAACTGATTTTGGAATACAGAAACTCATGGATTACAGCTTCCTTCCTACAAGAAGCAACAGGCCCAGACAGAGATGTATTCACAAGTTCTACAAACAAAGCATCATCATGGGCTGCCTCTCCATCCTACCTTCTTTTTCTCTGCATTTTCTTTGTCCTCAGCTTCCCGCTGCCAAACACTTTTTGTATCAAAATCAAAAGGCCCTCTTCTTGTCTCATAACTGTTACCGTGATGTTCATCAGCCATAAACTCTCTGTGAACCATATAATCTGGTAGAGAGAAAACATAGCTCCTGCAGGCAAAAATTTAATGCTTGTTTTTACAAGGTATACAAATTCTGCACTTTAGTACAGAAGTATTCAGAAATGTTACTAGGGGAAGAGAGAGGCCAAGATGTGGTGGGCCTCAGCTATCTTACCATGGCTTCTCAATCCCTGCGGGATTGGCACAGTGTGAGTACCAGTCAGGTGCAGCATATGCTGCTGGAGGGGTCTTCATTACCACAGGAGTGTAGTGCTTCAGTAGGTCTGGAGAGAAAAAGACAAAAGCCAGTACTTTTCTGATTTCTTATCTAGTTGCAAAAGCACTACCTTTCTTTTCAGATTGCTGTTTTGTCAGGAAGAAATTAATTTCCTCATTTTTTCCACAAGTTTATTTCAGAAGTCCAGAGGATCCTTCTGTAGCATCTACAAGCACTTTACACCACACTCAAGCAAAGCCAAAGAAAACAAAAGGAAACCAAAGAAGCAAGACAGATGCTCACCAGGTCGGCCTCCTTGCTTTGCCAGCCTCAAGTAGGCTGAATCAGTCTCTTTGATCCACTTCCTCTGGCACCCAGACAGTGGCATTTCATGGGGAACTCTTGAAACGTCACTGAAACCCAGAATCTCGGAGTAAAGTGGGCTCTTCTCTGGTTGTTTCAGTGCCATGGGGTATTGTTGTCCTGCAATAATGGAAAAGAAAATACTTATCGTAAAAGTTAAATGCTAGCATCCCTTTTTCAGGCAACTTAACAAATTGAGCCCACCTGGAGCATGAATGAGGTGCTACATTTCATTATGAAGACAAAAGACCAAGCTTGTTCATTCTGGAGGATATAGCACAAGCAATTTCTAGAGCAACAGATGCAAAACACTTTTGTTTCAGTTCTGAGACAGCATTCAAGTTTTCCTGTAAAGTGTTCTCATACAAAGAATCGTGCCTCTTCATCCAGAAAACTATTTCCAAGGACACATCAAAGTCAGTGACAGGCACACGAGACAGCAAAAAAACACTTCAGCCTTTGGCTTCCTTTCCCTCACATGCACTAACTAAAAGCAAAGACAGTAGCTGTCTGTTGGCAGGTCTTTATTTGGAAAACAACCAAACCCGATCCTCAAATAAAAAAAAATTTAAAAACCAACACCAAACACCCTACCTCTCCATACATTACTTTCTCAACTTCTAGTGAGCAAAAGAAAATATAAACAAATCCTTCAAGAGGGGGAAATGGGGGCAGACAAGTAAGAAAAAGCCAGTACCAGGTACTGTGCCATAGAAGATGCAGAGGCACTTACCGGAGCGACTCCAGCTGCAGCTGATGCCGTTCCGTCGGTGTAAGGGCACCACTTCCAGGCGGCAGCTCGCTGAGGAGCCCCTGGCACACACACACACGCGCTGGCTGTGCCCAAACTCCACGCCAAGAAACAGCCCAAGTCGTCCCTGGGGTCAGGGGCGCAGAGGCACCAGCCGGCTCCCGCTGCCGCCTCCCGGGCAGGTCCGTCTCCCGACGCTCTCCCGCTGACGATGCTCGGGGCCCCCGCGGCTGCAGCTCAGAGAGAGACCCAAGGGCGATTCCCCGAGCGGTGACCCGAAACTGCCGGGAAACGGGCCGGACGGGGCTCGAAGGGGAGAGGTGGGCGGAGCCGGATCCCGTCGGAGGAGGAGCGGGACAGCGCGGCCCGCGGTACCTGCATTCCTACCTCCGTCTTTCCTCTGCGGGGCTTGGAGCCCGGCGCGGTGCTCGCCACCGCCAGCAGCAGCAGGGGCGCAGAGCGGAGTGGAGGCGGCTCCTGGCGCGCTCCCGGCTCGGAAAGTGGCGGGAGCCGTGCCGGGATGCCTTCTTCCCGAAGAGGGGAGGACGCCCTCCCACTGTCCGACCGCGTGCCCGGACCTTGCCGCTACAGGGAAACTCCATCCCAGCTGAAACCAGGGCAAAGTACATCCTTTATTCCATGGTATTTACCATTCTATTCTATTTAATCTTTGTCTTCCATACGCTGGAAGTCTGCTGGTACCCTTTTGGGTCCTCGAAATACCCTCCTCTGAAATTTCTTTACATTCCTGGACCTCGCAAGCCACTTTATCCACCAAAGCGGCTTCTTCATCTTTCCATATCTGGGTCCCGGAGAACGTGGAAGGGTGATGGGATGTAGTGGAATGGTGAGACTGGGAGAACGTGCAGGGATGGAGGGGCATGAAGAATATAGTGGAGTAGTGAAACTGGAGAAGATAGTGAGACATAGGAGGAGGAGGGCCAGAGGGGTGGTGGAATGGGGGAATGATGAGTTATGAAGATGTTAGGATGTGGAGAGTATGGGCAGATATTGGGACATGGAGACTGTGGGATGTGTAGGGACGCAGAGGAAATGGAGTGGTAGAGAACATATAGGGATGGTGGGATACGGTGGGACGGTGGGGCATGGAAGAGATGGAGGGACACTGAGAAATGGAAGATAACAAGTTGGAGGAGACAGGGCTGTTAGGCTAAGGGGTGGTTGAATGATCGATGGAGAGGCCAGACAGATGAAAGCATTTGGCACAGAAGGACAGTGGGACATGTGGGGAAATGGAACATGGTGGGTAGTGGGACAGAGCAGTTGGTGCCTGGGGGAACACTGAGCAGCAGAAGATGCAAGCTCAGGAACCAGGAGGTCCCTGAAGGGCTCACCCAGGCTCTGTGCCACATGTGGAGGTACCAGATGCTGTCCCCCACTTCCTGGGGACCCTCCCTCCCCAGTCCTGTATGTGCCCCCAGACACATCTCTTCCCACACATAGACATGCATTGGTGTGAGGCAGGTTGGGATACCCTGTATGAGAGTTTGAGGTCAAGGTACACCCCATAGGTGAAATCATACTGCACTGTGGGGTGGGTTGCAACATCCTGTGGGGTGCACCAGGTCCACACGGGTTGGCAATCCCCAAAACTTTTAGGGTTGGAAGGAACCTCTGAATATCATCCAGTCCAGCCCCCCCACCAAGGCAGGGTCACCTAGAGAATTTACACAGGAACATGTCCACTTGGGTTTTAAAGGTCTGCAGACAGGGAGGCCCCACAAACTTCCTGGGCAGCCTGTTCCTGTGCTCTGCCACCCTCAATGTAAAGAAGTTCTTCCTCATGTTGAGGTGGAACTTCTTGTGTTCTAGTTTATGGCCATTGGTTCTTGTCCTGTCTCTGGGCATCACTGAAAGGTCTGGAACTATCCTCTGGACACCCTTTGAGATGCATTGATAAGATCCCCTCTGAGTCTTCTCTAGACTCTGGCCCAGCTGCCTCAGCCTCTTTCCCTGGAGAGATGCTCCAGATCCCAGATAATCTTTGTGGCATCCGCTGGAGCCTCTCCAGTAACTCCTTCTCTTTCTTGTGCTGAGGAGCCCAGAACTGGGACCACAGTACTGCAGATGTGGCCTGACTATAGCTGAATATAGGGGCAAGATCATCTCCTTCGACCTGCTGGTCACACACTTCCCAATGCACCCCAGGACACCATTGGCCCTCCTGGGCCAAAGGACATACCACCAGCCCATGGTTGACTTGTCATCCACCCAGAATCCCAGGTCTTTCTCTGTAGAGATACTCTCATCTGATTCAGCAGTGGCCTCATGTTTTCCCTAATCTTCCTTTTGCTGCTGATATACCTGTAGAAGCCTTTGTTGTCCTTGATATCCCTTGTCAGATTCAATTCCAGGGGGACTTTGGCATTCCTCACTGCATCCCTGAATACTCTGACAATGCTCCAGTAATACTACCACATGGCCTGTCCATTTTTCCACTTGCCAAAAATTTCTTCTTAAATTTCATATTTACTAGAACGTTGCATGGGCTCCATCCATATTACAGGTGCCATACAATGGGGTAACCCCACCCTCCCAACACAAAAGCAACCCCACACAAACTGCTGCTGCTCAATGTTTTTTATTTGCTGACCAAGCTTGAGGGACTAGGGGGAGTAGGGCACATGGAAGTCTAAGTGGGACAGCTGCGAGTTCAGGTAGGATACTTGAGGATCCAGAGCTTCACTCTTCGTTGAGTCCCTTCTGATGGAGAATGAGAAAAAGGGGCTGTTTTGGGGCAGCCATGGGGTGGCCCATGAGGCACCTGTGGGCAGGGGAAAGTCCCACCTTGGCTCCAATGTCGCGGCTCTTGGCCCGCAGCTTGTTGACCTGGGACTCAGCGATGTCGGCACGCTCCTCTGCCTCATCCAGCTCATGCTGCACCTTGCGGAACTTGGCCAGGTTGGTGTTGGCCTGCTCCTCCTGAGGGGGCAGGGAGACCAGTGAGGTTCCCACACAGCTCTGTCCCCACCTGCTAGCCATACATCTGACTTTCTTATTGCTCCATCTGGCCCACAATAGAACCACCTGGCTCTTCAGGTATCCCATTTTTGAACACCCAAACCATCTACTTAATGGTCCGTCCATCCATCCATCCATCCATCCAGCCATCCATCCATCCAATCTTTCACCCATATAAACTTCAAGCCTGCCTTCCTTCCTTCCTTCCTTCCTTCCTTCCTTCCTTCCTTCCTTCCTTCCTTCCCACATCCAACCATAATCTCTCCATCCCACCAGCAACCCACCCTCCTCACCCCCTGGCACCCCACCCCTTGACCATCATCTCAAGGTCACCTGCTACTCCCCACATCCTCTCCCACATCCTAAACCCACGCTGTCCCCTGCTGGGGGGTGGTCACATGGCTGACAGCCTAATGCTCACCGCCTCCTCTGCCTGTCGCTTGTAGGCCTTGACCTTCAGCTGGAGCTTGTCCACAAGGTCCTGGAGCCGGACCATATTTTTACGGTCCTCTTCCGTCTGTAGGGTGAGACACACGTGGATGGTGACCTGACCCTACCTGCTCTTTGAATCACCATCCAAACTAAAAGGGTCAGGAGACAGTTAATGATATTCTTGGGGAGTGAAGTGGAGCTTCTCTAGATCTGTGGGTGGCCTTAGCTCTGGGAGCAGGGAGTGGGATGTCTTCTTGCCCCTGATGGGGTACCACCTGAGGCTGTGGATCATGCAAAGAGACCATGGAT